>WEKW01031752.1:31737-66507 GCA_013389905.1 Sula dactylatra | reverse complement strand
TAGAAAGAAGTACTTAGATTTAATAGAAACTGCAACCTCTACACAAAGGTATATGATATGTGTGTGCCCATGTGCTGCACTCTTAAGAGAAACACTAAAATAACACCAGGATTAGAANGGAAATGTGTTTGATACAAGACTTTTTATGTGCACTGGATCCCTACATCAGACACCCTAATTTACATTTTGGAATCACTTGCTGTTCTGATTACTTGCTCTTGCTGAGCAGTGAAAAAAAATATATCAGATTAAGAAGTGCAATAATAGAGCTATCTCGCCAAACTCATTGCATTCAGACAACTGCAAGGCTTCCTCCCCTCACAGTAATTTGACTGAGAATATACGCCCACTGTGTTGAGATTTATGCACTGGGAATGGAGCACAGAATTATTCCAACAACTTGCCAAAATTCTGAAAGCAAAAGCCTTTCAAGTCTAAAGCAGTATTACTGTCACTTAAATGCCATTTGTAGGCAATAAGCAAACTACTGCTAACGTATTCGGGTTCAGTTCTTTCACTCTACAGCAAGTGTGTTAACATATAAAACAACAGTAACTGGTCCTCTGGGAAATTCAGTAGCCCAATACAGCAGAGTAGTTATTTCTGTAAATCTATTTTTGTATATGGAACACTACTGGGCTGTGTAGGCTGCTGTAATATTTTGCTATTAGGTAAACACGTTGAAAGATTTTAATTGGTGTGTGATTTCAGCTGTATTCCCAGGAGAATAGTGGTAACTTTATGTACTGATTCGGTTCATGGTACCTGTAGAACTGCTGTTAAAGGAAAACCAGTGGCTTGGACCTTTTGAAAGAGGATAATATGGGTAATTTTCCAACACACAAAAAAAGAGAGAAACCCTGGAGTAACCTTTAAGCAGTGTGTCTTCTATTAACTTATTTATATATTTCACTTAAGGAATTTTTACAAAGATTATATTTTCCACCATTGTGTACACTGTTAATGGCCAGAATTGCCTTGACACAAAGACTGGCCCGTTGTGAAACTAAGTTGTTCTTGCAGACCATCAGATAAACGTATGCGGTAGCTGTGCCAAGGGATTCCTTTCCTTATGTTGCAATGCTTCTGCTCTTTGGACAGAAGAGGATCTACTCATTCCATCCTGGTGCAGGGACTCAGCTAGACATGTGTGAAAGGAATGCAGTTAATTTATTACTTCTGTCCTAAAAGTGCTTGTGAAAGATGTGTAGGGTTAAACCTGCAACTGATCAAAACCCTATTGCAAGCCCTTAAATTAAGTCAAGCTTGGTTTGACTTGCAAGATTGGCACTTTGTTGTTTTTTTGGGTAAGACTCTTTTTCATGTTGAACACAAAGGACAGGCAAGACACTTGCGATGCTTAGTTCTTCAACTCAAATGAATAGGTTCTAGGACTCAGGTGGCTGGTGATTCTGACAGTTTGCGGGATGAAAAAAAGATCCCACATAGATAAAATGCTCCTTTAGATCAGATAACTTTTCTCTGCAGTCATTACATTAGGTGAAGTGTTGTGATTCAGTGAAATGCTGAAGCTATTTTTCATGTATCATGCCAGGCAGCAGTGCTATTTGTCTCTATTAGGACTCCCCGCACAGCCAAAGTAGGATGGCTGTTTACTCACTGTAGTGCTTATTGTACTCAGTTGTGATACTTAGTTCCCCCTTGCCTCCATTTTGCTCTTTTTCTTCACCCAAAATGCAAATTTAACCCATAGTGAAATGTTACTATAATTTGAGATCTGTGCATTTTTTTTTCAAGACCTTGGCAAATAAAAAGGTGCCACTCTCGAACTCAGCTGCCTCTTCTTAGGTGGTTCCTGCTGCTTAGATAAGCAGCTTTAAACTGTGGCTGCTTGTGCTGTGCCTCTTGTTATGGCACTTTCTTGCTGACCTGTATTATGTCATTGCTTCCCTGTGCTTATTCTGTGCACTTGGCACCTTTCCTTAGCCCTGTTAGATTTACCTCACAAGTTTTTCAGGGCTTTCTGTAAGCGTTTATGCTGTGGAAACTGGGCTATGTGCATAAAGCTCCCACATACTTCCAGAATAGGTAGAATAGATACTTGCTGTTCTAATGCAGGAATTTTAATCCAGTGATGGAGGTTACTCTGAGCATGTTAATTCTTAAAAGTCTCAGAGGAAGCCAAGCTGGACACAACTGGCAAAAGTTCTGGGCAAGAGCTCTCGGCAGGACAGAGAAAGTAGCTTCCAAAGCAGTGTTTTAATTGTTACTAATAACAGCCAGTGCACAGTGGTGGAAACAGGGATTTCTTTCTTTAACATGTTACCACCATCTACTCATTATCATGACAACTGATCAAGCTGGGATCTTGGAAGCAGTGGTGAAATCAAAGTGTAAGCTTTTGTCCTTGGCTAGAGTGCTAGAGGTGACAGGAAAACAGAGATGGCACAGAAACAGAAGAGCTGCTGGTGACAATCTGAGCTCATTTCCTTCATGTGAATGCCAAGGCTGCTATGTGCTGTTGTATTGCTTGGAACAGAAAAAGAAAGGAAACCGCATCCCACTGCCTCATAGCTGTAAAGCATCCAGGAGACAGATAAGTTCCCAGTAGTGCCCTCAGCTGTGATCTGGTGCCTTTGGGTATTACTGGTTTGCAGGATCATCATAGTGACCTCTGCATCTGCCCCTTAGCACTGCCTGCCTGACTTTTTGTGCATACAGGGCAAGCACTGGGAGTATAATAAGGAAACTTGGAAGGGGAATAGGACTGACTGTCCCTCCAAGAAGCCTCTTCATTGATTGTAGTTTTTGTGTTGCTTAGGGGAATCACTACATGAAAGATGTATCCACTGAGTATCAGATAAAGAGCAGGCTCCATTTCATGTATTAGCTGCCTAAAATGTAGAGTGTCTAGTGTGCACTTTCTAGATTCCCTTGGGAAGAGATGGAGAGTCATGACGGTCACTGCTGGAGTCCCTGAGGGATCTTGATGGCCCATCATGGTGAAGTCCCTGCTGGAGTTGCCCCAGGTGATTCATCCTTCAGCACCTCTTTGTGATGGAAACAATCATCTTGGGAAGTGCATGTATCCTTCCAGTGACTAAAGAACAGCCTAAGTGACTAGCTAAGCTAGGAAACTAAATTTAATATGGAAAAATCTAGGTTAATCCCTACATTAATATTCTGCAATACAGGAGTTGTTACTGTTATAGTAGCCTATACCAGGAACTGCCAATGTGAAATGCTTCTATATATATCTGGTTTTAATTTTTCCTGTTTCTCTTTCTTTCCAAATTGGCCTTTTCAGCAAGGAGAGAGGTAAGCCCAGGAGTACCACAGTAACATCTTTTGAAACCTACCCCTTGTCTACCTCTCCTCTGTGACCACTTGAGAAAGGTCAAATCTTCCAGTTTCTATACCATTGGACAGAAACTTCAGAGATGAATTAAAATGAAAGAAATTAAAATCTACCTGTCCCCATGTCTCTTTTCCTTATTACCTTTTCTTTGAGAAAAGAGGAGAGACCTTTGAGAGAAAATCCCATCTACTCAGGGATTGACTGTGTGTTTTGAGTGGGAAGGGAAAAAGCCCAGGGTTGCTACTGGGAGTAGACTTGACATGTCATGCTTTCTATAACTTGGGAGTTTCCGCAGCCTTTCTTCCACCTCATTTGTCCTAAAATTTAGTGGAAATATTGAACATTAGGCTGCGAGATTTCTCAGATGAAACTGTGATGCTCTCTGATCAAAGCGTTACTAAAAATGTCAAATAGCTTTATGCATATAAAACTCAACTTAGAGTGCTCTGGGCATGTATTAATGCTGTGGTAATACTGGAGCAACACACAACATCCCTGTTCAGTGTCTCAGTGTTTACAAGGGTTCATGTTTAAAATGGAAGGTTTTGTAGTTAGGAAAAGTCTTTTTTCCATGGCACATAAATTTTTTTCCCCAGAAGTTTGTTTTTGCAATAGAAATATGGCAAATAATTTTCATCTATTGAGCTATGTTTTGTATAACATCTTGGTTTTTTCCAGTTTGATTACTGCATTTGAAGATATAAACATGCAATTTCAAAAAAAAAAAAAAAGAGATAAAAATACAGTAAAATTTAAGCAATAAACAACAATTTAAAAATAATAATAATAAATAGTAATTTAGATGAGATCCTCTATAAGAAGAAACTTTTTGCATCAATACTCCACAGAAAGCAAACTCTTCCTTTCCTGACAAGGTATTCTGACTCGACTTTTCATGAATGCCAGAAATAATTTCAATTTCAGCTCATGTTCTTTTTATTTCTGCATGTATTAATATTCCTGGATTTAGTAGCTGGTCAATAGAAATTTCATGCTCTCTTCTGTTTTGACGAGTTAATGCCACCAATAATAAGGCTGCATCCAGTTTTTGACAATCAGAGCTAAGAGCTTTCTTCTCTGGTTGAATTGAAATCTCTTCGCTTATCTCTTATTAACTCCTGTTAGTCTCACTATTAAGTCTTCCATATAGTCTAAATATTTAAAGTTATACAAAAAGAATGCCTTAAGAACTGAATAAAGTTTTGGATCTGAGTTGTACAGATGAGAACTATGCTGAACTCTGGGTCAGACTTACTGTTGTGCATCTCTGTACAGAAGGAGGTAAAAAAATAAGCCACAAGCGGTAGATCCAAAACAATGGGGTACCTTTCCCTCTGGCCTCTTTATTAGAGAGATCTTACAACAAATTCTTCTGGCATATGGAGCTCATAAAAATTAATTTTGGGTCAGAAATTCTAGGTACTTTAGGTTATATCTATGCACAAAGCTGCACCCTTTTATGTCTGAAACAAGTGAGTACTTTGAGTGGCTTGGTACAATTCCTCTGTGGAGTCCAAATTCAAATTAGGTCAGATTATGTTGGTTTGGTTGAATTTATTAATTTAAAAGTAAAAATTATGAACTGTGTCTGAGCCACCGCAAAAGTACCAACCAAGAAGTTTCCATCACATTACATAAATTAGTTTTCAAATTATTTTTAATTAAATAGATATGATTAATGTTTATAAGAAAAACCTTCATTTTTAGCACGTGCGCTGGACCTCAGCAGTTGTGTTGATTGTTTGGAAAAAAAATGACTGGAAATCAGTTCCTTGATGTATTTTTTAATGTTATTGCTGGTGTTCTCTGTCTTAAATTTTGAGGAGAAGTTCCACAGAGCTGTCCTGAAAATGTTACATTTTTTCCACAGTTGCTCAGATTCACACTAAACAATTTATTAGACCATTCCCAGCACGCAACAGCTTTAGGTTTACACAGTATAATATTAAGAATATAGAAAAAACCTCAAGCTTTATTTAGTTCTATAGATCATACGATATTGGAGGGGGACAACTAAGTAAATATGGATTGCAGTTGCAATACATTTTAAAAAATTTTCCTACAAGGGAAATGTCTGGGCAAAGATTCACTCCTAGGGCACAAGGAGATATGAACTATTGTATAATATTTATGTTACAGTTGGACTCAATGATCTTAAAGTTCTTTTCCAACCTGAACAATTCTATGTTGCTATGATTACCATAGCAGCCAGCTGGCTTGAGCCTGCTGAGGACCTGAAAGGTCCCTTACCACAAAACTTAGTCCTTGCCCATTAGACAGCTAGACTACAAAGGAAAAAGAAAAAAAAAAAGAAAAAATCAGAAATATAAAAAGAAGTAGAAAATGATGTATAAAATCTGATATCTACTTGTCAAAATTTACTTTTAGTTTCTTTATGATAAAAACAAGTACCTGGTTTTTTTTAGCTGCCTTTATTTTTGGCTGCATATTGCTGCAGAGAGCCCTGAGAAAGGATTAGGAAGAGAGAGCAGTGACTTTGTACGACAGCTTAGGGAGGCAGCGCTGGCCATGACAGGTGCTCTGGGAGAAGGTACGCTGCATTGAGCACCCTCTGACCTTACACAGGCAGATAACACCACAGGGACGAACAGGCTGATCCCAGGGCCTTGTGCTCAGGTTAGAAGCCTGAAACTGGAAAATGTTTTAAGTGAAGTGTGGCATTTTGTTAACTTTTGTTTTATGAGGAGATAGGAATTTATTCATAAGAAAAAAGTATCTCGTCAATGTGCCAGTGTTCTTTATGCTCAGAAATGACCTAGCAGTTACCATTACATCCTGATTTATTAAACTCACCCCTCAGAATCCAGCCCACCTCTAACAGATTAAAGAGATGGGATTTTCTCTTACTGAAGCTCTTCAGGCTGATCTTGTAAGGCTGTATTTTTCAAGGACTAACCAAGTTCCCTGTTTAATGTGTCAATGTAATCAATTCCTCTGGGGGTAAGAATCGCTAAGGCATCTGTTTTTATAAAAATGGGTAGTAGGGTCTGTGTCTAAGCACTCAAGTTTTCTCTGTGGGCTTCAGCTGGATCTCTCAGGAGAGTTGTGCATTTGCCTTTGTAGGGTGGGGTCAAAGTCAAGCAAATTTCTGGCTTTCCAGAACTTTACAGTTATACTCCATATCCTTATCGGCACCTTTGCTTTGCCACGCTTTACATTCTGTTAGAAGTAAGTTATATGTTTGCATTCCTGGATTTACTGTTCCTGAATTTCCTCATAATGTTCTAGTTAGAGAAATCAGTCTATGTGAAAGCCACATTCTGATTTCTAACAGAAATATATATTTGAAATAAGAACTTCCCCAGAATCTTCTAGAGCAAAGCAATAATGGTAGTAAACGGACAAGAACACACTTTTCGGTGTCTTACTTCTTAGGGTTTTTTCTATAATAGCAGAATATTTTTTATGTTTGTAAAAAGTTTTCTTTGGTTGTAGATGCGTGAAAAAAAGAGGGAATAACTGTGGTAAAAAAACTGGACCAGATTATACGACAGGTGCTTTTAAAGAAGCAGAAGTTGCAAAATGAAAAGCAGATGTTTGGAAGAATGGCACATGCACCTTTGATTCATGAAGGGGTAAATTTGTCATAGTTCAGCTGGGGTAAACTGGATTCAGGGGATTGCCTTAGGTGTTGGCATTTTAGAAATATTGGCAATACACCACAGGTTTCTTCATTCCTGTGTCTGTGACCTGAAGGAGTTCAGATACACCAAATATGTAGATTGTCCTTGCTGCACGATGAATAGACAAATAAATAAGATGTGCTTTAAAATCTGTGGAATTTATGCCTTCCATGGATTATTTTCACAGATGACCAGTAATTTTTTCAGTATTTTAAAAACTGTTAATAAAACAGGCTTTTGATCTAAATCAATCAGATTAACTTATGAAAAATGTTTGGGGATTTTAATATCTTTTTTATTATTACTACATACAAAAGAAAATTTGTTTTAAAAGGTATGTAAAGCTAGGGCTGAAAATATGCTATAATATCCAGCTAACACTCAAAATCACCATTTTTTTATTTGCAGAACTTTGATAGGTTGTCAAAACCAGAGAAATATTAGAACGACAAGAAATAACTTCTAAGAAGTCTAAATATTTCCCAAGATCTGTACCATACCGGTCCATTTAAATTTCATCTTGCTTCCCTGCATTAAGGAAAAGTGTAGTGAAAGATCAAATAATGGGGTTGTTGGAGGTGAATTTCTTAGATATAAAATGAGGGTTTTATAAATGCCTCACAGTTCATGATTTTTTATTCAACATCTATTTTTGGAAATTTTCTGGCACAAATTTTAGTATGAGAGAGTATTACCAGCTGAGTGGTCAGTGAGTCAGTGACTAGGCATGACATGGCAATGGAAAAAAGAACAGATTTGTCGATTTTCACTCCAGAGTCTGTGAGTCTTTGGGAGAATGAATTACCTTCAAATTCTGTACAAAAGCATTTAAAAAATGTGATCCTGTGGTCAGGAGGGTTAACTCTGTTGTACAAAGACCCACACTTCTCTCAGACAGGCCTGGAGATCTGCAAGCTGAAAAAGATTGAGAAGCGTCCCTAGCTGTACAATGGAAACCACCTCGTGTTGTGCTGTCTGATGTTGTTTTGACCTCACTCTTTTTTTTTCTGAAAGAAATAGACCAGAAACATTTATAAAAGTAACTAATATTACAACAGAGTTTAGCTTTGAAGGAGAGTTTAACTTAGTTTAGGAAAATAAGACCCCACAGTGTTGGGGAAAGGAATTATTTTTGCTGTTTATTTCAGGTAGAAGAGGCCTTAGGTGCACAATTGACTAGGTGGGGTTTTGGTGTGTGCTCATTTGTCATTTCATGTGGGCTAGCTTTACTCTATTAAATATTTATTACTTAATCCAAAAAAGTAATAATAGTAATGCTGTAACATTTCTCTGGCTGTGTTCCCTCTGTGGGGTAATTTCTTGCGATGAGTGCTTGAGTGCACACTAGTCCCAGCTTGAATCTCTTTGGCTGGAGAGAAAATGATCAAGATGGTTCTCACCTGTCTGAGTTCCAGTCCCAGAGCTATTGTGGAAATATTTCTTTGTCAGAAATACTATAATAAAATTTCAAATCTCAAATCCTTTAATTACAAGAGTAACAGCTTCCAAGCTAGCAAAAATAACTGAAATGTCATTTCCAGTTGTTTGTATGCTCATTCATTTATTCACTTAGCTAACTAACTAGAGCCAGATACGGCACTTCCAATAAAGCTTAAAGTTGTAATATTCTTTTTCTGTGGTTATAGTCCCTTTGACAATATACAGTGTAGGCTGGGAGTGATTCAGCTAGCTCAAATACTTACATACAAAATGGTCTGCAGAAATATAAAGCCCATATATCAAAAAGGAGGGCACTACTTCATATCAAATATATTTTCCAAGAGGTCAAAGTGGGACATAGAGGAAGAAAATGAAGGAATTCTGAGCATCTCCAACATGCAACTGGCAAGTCCCCTTTTGGTCTCTTGTCTGACAAGGTCTGCTGGGGACCTTTCATGTTCATTGATGCTTCGTTTTGAACCCTCAGGCATGACTACGATTAATGGTTGAAAATAAGAAGTGGGAACTCTTTGTATGAAGTAGTATACTCCAGAGCTAAAGATGGGAAGTGCTACCAATAGTCTCTTTCATTCCTGTTCACAATGACCTGAATGATGAATATGCTGAATTGGCCATGCATTGCCTGGACAACACACTAGTCTTTTTTCACACTTCATATCTCTAGGCTATCCAGCTATGTGGGTATAAGTTAACATTCTGCCCCCACTGAGGGCACTAATAACATTTTCACATATTTTTGGCGTCATATGTAGATGTGGTCATGTTTCAGTGACTGAGTGCTCCAATGCCACTAATGAGCTGGCTTATCCTTGTTTTAGAGCAATCTGGCCACCATTACTCAGGTGTAAGCCCAGAACGACCTACAGAAATGCATCTGTTAAAGAAAGTTCTTATTCTTGCAATTCTTCATTTGTTCCTCATGATGGTTTGTATGTGAGATAATTGGGATCATGTATAGTAGGGGCAGAATCCCATCTGTCTATGCCATGTATAATTGCTTGCTGTCTCACAGTTTCAGAGAAGCAGCACATCTGAATTATAAGCTTTTCTTCCACCACTTAAAGCAGTGGTAGGAAAATAAAAAATAAATGTGCTCTATATCATTAACTTGAATTATAGGTTAAAAATTTCAACACTGAAATATATCTTCAGAGATGATTTTCACCCTGTTAAAATATTAACAGGGTTGCAACTATTTATTGTTGTGTGCTTTCAAACTGTGTATCTTGCCAGGGCATAAGAATACCTAAATCGGTTTTCAGTGAACATAGTTAATAGTATTCAAATGTGCCAAGGCAGACTATAGTGATACTACTCTGAAGAACAGGAACGTCTTATAGCTGTAAGAGCACAACAGGTAGGATCAGGTGGATCAATATAACATTTTAAGCATGAACATTCAGTCCTGAATTCGTATTGCATCCATGATCATATGCAGGTATAGGCATTATGAAGGTTATTGAATGTGCTGTGGAAATTATTGCCCTTACCAGAGCTGGTTGGGGCAAGCAAGTCTAGCACTGTCTACCTGATTAGTCCTTAAGTCAATCATCTCATGCACTCAGTGTCGAAGAAGTCAGGCCTTCTAAGGAGGTCCCAACATTGCATGCAACAAGGGTCACTGAGGTACATGGGATGCCTGAGTTCAGGCTCTTAGGACAGTGTGAACCTGACTGAATTATGGGTGTTTTATATCTGATGGAGAAACTGGGGATATTAGAAACTTGCCTGCTACACTCAGTTTCCTTTTGGATCTGCCCTTGACAACGTGTTGAGGCTTTGTATCTTCCATGGACACTAACTACATGCATGTCTTCTTCACACTACAATGCAAAACGTCTGCTGGGGTCTTATAACTGTAACATGTGTGATGCACTACACAACTAACCTTGGCAAACATCTCAGGACTGAATACTTGTTATTTTGCTGAGGTCATAGATAAGGTTTTGTGCTGTACTGTGAGGGAGATTAATGTGTTGTGTGTAGTGTGTTTCACTATCAGCTGGAGGCAGAAGAAAATTCCTTCTGGACACTCAGAAGGTGTTGCTGAGTGGAAACATGCTGTGTGTACAACAGGCTGTGACTAACACATTAACCTGATATTTTCCTGCTTTTTAGGGTTAGATATTTATAAGAAATTACATATTTTTGTTAAAAGCATAGCTACTTCTTTCCTAAGCATTTTCAAAACTAATAGGTGTATACTATCAGTTTGGTTGAACTTTTATATTTCTGGTCATAGGGACAGTTTTATTCCGATTTGGTGATCCATTGTTACCATTTTTGTTTTACCATTTTTGTTCCAAAGGCTTCTAGAAACCTTATAAGCAAAGTTCATATCTCAAATAACAAATAATGCTTGGACACAAGCTGAAGCAAGGAAGCATAACACACACTAGGTGAAGGCAGAAGGAAACTGGAGGGTAATGACAACAAAAGCAAGCAGTTGTTTAAGCTGGCTGTTTGCACAATGTGGTGATCTTGAACCATCTGGAAGTTTGTTTTAATAAATAAATAAATAACATCTGTTTCTCTTCACTGCTGCACAACCTAACCTTTAGTAGTTGCCTGATTTCTCCAAGGCACTCACCAGAAGTGAATTTAGAAGGAGGATGTGAAGGAGCAACAGCCATACAGACTAATTCCTGGAGAATATCCAGATGACATTCAGATACAAGGGCAAATATGCACAAGCTGAAATGGTTTCTGAAGGGACATAGCCATGTGCTGATCAACATCATTTGATAAAGTTATTTAAAATGCAGTGACCTTCCTTGTCTACTGGGCATGAATGAAGAAACATCCCATTGCTCTGAGCATAAGAAGCAGGTCTGTGACGAAGACGTATCTAGTTTGTTATTAGTTCTGGTACTAAGATCTACAAACTCATAGCTTGGAAGCTTGTGTTTCAGGCACTGGGTCATTGATAACATGAAAATAGATTGTCTGGATTTTTAAATGAGAATGCAAAGTTATTGCTAACTGGAGAAAAACTGCTACAATGACTTTCCTCTTCTTCTGCTTGGTGGATCTTCTTTAGCTGCATTGTGGCCTCTGTCACTGCCCTACCAGATGGCATAGCCCGAAGCTGTCTTTCTGACAGGGCTGTCTCACGGCTGGGCCTGAAGCACCAAGGATTCCTTCTTGATGGCTTCATGAAAATGATACTTGCCAAAACAGTTTGACAGAAAGTTTGTTGTTGACAGGCAACATATCATCAGATCTACCACAGATTACTACAGGATGAAATCGCATGTGTTATATATTGTCATTTGAGAAGAAGACTTGACAGTGGAAAGCAAAATTAATTTTAAGACAGTTTATCTAACCCATCCTATAAGATTCACAAGAGAAGTTCAAACTGTTTTTAAGGGTGCTATTTATAATATATTTGGATATGTGATGACAGATTAGTAAAGCTTTGTATTCTGAAACAGAAAATAAGTTGATGTTAATGTTACGGGTCAAATTTTGTATGCAAAATCCTAACTGATCACTCTGGAGAATTAAATTCATATTCACCTCTGTGCCTTCATGTACAAGTATAACAATTACATCATTCTCTTTTGTATAACTAGCATATTTAATACACCTTAAATATGCATTCTCATACCAACAGGTCCTTCAGCAAAGGCAGCCTGCACACTTCAAAAATCAAAAGCAATTTGGTTAAATGACCTGTAACCTAACATGGTTCATGCTGCTAGAAATCACTAAGTCTGTTTTTCAGACAGCTCTCAGAGCTAAAGTTAAAGTTCATTTTAAGAAAATGTGCTTGGAGGAGAGTGCTTTAGTATGACTCATAATAGAAGAGCAATGTGAATATGTTTGACACTGTATGTGTACTGACAATCTTCCTACTGTAAGAATGCTCTTTCTTGTTTTGTCTATGTTTAACCTGTTTTCCCAAACGAAGACTCACATTAGATAGGGTAAAATGAGACAAACATTCTAGCAAGGCTTTCCAAAAACATCCTCAAGTCACAGTACTTCAGCTTAGAATACACATACTTTTACACATATACAGGAGCAGAGACAAAGGGAGAAAGAAAGAACATCCTAATCTCACCTCCAATGCCTCTTTCAAATGTAATTACCTAACTGTGCAGGAGAAGTATCATTCAGAGAAGCTTAAAGTGTAGTTGCAGATGTTTCCACAACATTCTGCTGTTTGGATGTCATATTTGGCATTTCTTCTTAGACAAGAACATAAGGTGAGTGGTCAAATGGGCTCGTACGGCATTGGCACTGCTGGCGTGCCTACCTGCAGCACTGAGAAGGCATTCGCTGTAACTATAGTCACAGTTTCCTTACTAGCAGCTCAACAAGTCCACTTCAACCACTGGGTACAGCCGTAAGGGTGTCAGTGGTTTGTGCTTGTGTTGTGTTGTGAGAACAGAATTGTCCTTTCCCTGTGTGACAGGTGGTTCTCAGGGCTATAGGGATGGTGGTGGGTGTTCTCAGCTGCTATTTCACCTCATTGTGTGTGTTTTCCATGATGTGTGTTTGCATTCATAGAGACATTTTTCAAGTATTTTGTTTTTGCTTAAGTAACTGGCTATTCTTTGCATTAAAAACTGTAGGTTATTTCACTGATTCAACCACTTTGCTAAGGTGCCACCATTCACCTTGTCTTTGTATTATCAGACTGAAATTTCTCTAAGTTCTGAGCCTTAAGTTTAGTCCTTTTATTGTGGAAGGATCTGCCTGATTTTATTTTGCTGTCATTTGCAATGCTGAAAATCAGGAGAAGCTGTTTTATCAATGAACTGTTCTGAGCCTTCAGCTCCAACTGAAGGAAAGTGTTCCAACTTGTGTTCATTGCCTCTCGTCCTATTGCTGTGTACCTCTAAGTAGTCCAACTCTGTCTTCTCTGTGTGCTTCAATCTAACAGTTGTGGAGAGTGGTGATCCTGAATGTTTCTATGACATGTGCATTCACATATGTCTACTGTGCTGTGTTTCTGCTTAGCATTTCAGAGGTGTCCTTCACAGGCCTAGGGAATACTGACAATTTATAATCTTCAGAGGTTTTTCTTAAGAAGCAGAGTTTTCTTGCACTTACTTACTAATACTAATAAAAATGGCTTCAAAGTCATGGGTGAAATCTCAGTGGTGAAGAAATTACAAGTTTGTCAAGGGTGTTCTCACAAATTTATTGAACTATGTGAATTTATGCAGCCTTTGACCCTCACTGACAATGGCAGATACTTTGGTTTTCTCTTGACTACGTTTCTGCTGAATTGGTCTCAGAGCTCTTGCTTTCCCAAAGGAGTTCCTTCAGACAGGAAGTGAAGTGGCTTGTTGAGGATGCCTTCCTGTAGTTGATATCTTTCATTATAGTAGTTTAGTTTTCATACAGGCTTGTTGGGTTCATTTACATACTGAATGGTTTTGTTGTCACTGCTATTCCTTTAATTGTGGTTGCTGGACTTTTCTTAGTTTCTTAAAAGAAAGTTGTTGAATTTTTTCTAAATCTTGTAGGTGTGTATCATTACTCCAGATACAGAAATGTTTAACTGCTTTATAACTTTCATCATACTTGGACCATGCTCCAGTGATGCATCTTTTCTGTGACTAACATGACTTGTGTGCTCAATAGTGTTCATGTTTTACTGCGATTTAGCCTTTGTTTGACCAATTTTAGGCTCTGTATTTTTGGGAAGGGAGCTATTAGATTTTTGTCACTATTTCCTTTGGTGTTACCAGGCAGATTTGGATTTACAGAAGACATATACAGGATTATAACTGCCCACCTTCTCAGTAGTATGCAGTAAAAAAGAGGCTGCATTGTTGTGTTGATTGTTCTGTCTCATGGGCATCATGAGCCTATCAACCATATCACCAATAGCCCTGATGGATCTGCAGCTTGTCATTGGTGATGACCTTTATTCCTGTTTGTATTTTCCTTTCAGGGCTGCTAGGGACTCTACTAGTATTAGGACTGCTACCCAGTTTAACAAATGTAAAGACTTTCTCTACCCACATTTGTTTATCCACCTGCTTTAGAGAATCATAGTCATATCATGCTGGAAAAATGAAAGCAAGATATTTATAACACATTTAATCTTGTATTGTACAACTGTGCAGATGGATGCCTTCCGAATCCTTCCAGTTGACACCATAGTATGGAATTGCCTTTTACTCTTATTTTTTCTCTCTGTGATACTGTTAATTTGTACTCTGGGTGCTGATTTTTAAATTCGATGTGCATTTTTTGGACTGGGAAGAACATTATCTAAGTTTTATCACATCCACATCCTTATTCTGTATTGCAGCCAGAAGGAAAGTGTCACTCTTGCTAACCTCCTCTCTTTGTAGATATTTTCTAACTCTTTGTGTTCCTTTTTCTCAGCTTTCTCATTTTCCTATGTGACGCATTTTATAAAGTGTATTGTCCATCTGAAGACTCAAACAATACCCTCCTGTGCACCTGGGGTAAGAGAATAGCTTGGAGAAATATTGCAAGAAGTCCCTGAAGAAGAAGGAGATAGTCTAGCGAAATAATTACTGTTAGATATAAAGAAAATACTGCAAATGTAGGAAGCCATTACACAATGACCTTGCAGGGAAATCAAGGCAAAGTGTCTCTTTCTTCCAGGTGACATATATCACTTTTCTGCCTAATAACATTTCCTTGGGAAGAGAGACTTCAGATGCCTTGCAAGAGACTGAAATGAAAACTGCTGCTGACTTTGCTAAGCCCCAGATGATCGGCATAGTTCTTGAGTGAAAAGGCACAGAAGTCAGTTAGGAGTTGCTGTAGAAATGATGGGGAAATAATTCCTGCTTTGAGACTCCAGAGCTAGAGGGAGGAAAGCTTTGTGGACTGTTGAATCAAGGAATAATACCTCTCAGCTACTGCAGTTTTTGCTCTGAAGGGAAGGCACTGGGATCCTGGTCAAAGGGGAGGAAATGTGTGAAACTGAGGGCCAGGGTAGGAGAGGTTACAGTGTTACATTCAGTTGCCTTCATCCTTCCCCCCAATAACTCAAGCCAAAGCTAACCAAAATTATTGAGTTGGAAATCACTTAAAACAGCTCAAAACCTATTTAATAGTCTATGTCAATTTGTTGGGATAACCCCCCACTTCCCTGGTATGAGTTTCAATAAAGCAGAATTAAGAACTGTTACAAGTTATAGAATTTATGTTTTTCACACAAAAGCATTCAGGTACTTCTCATTTAGCTTTAATCACTTTTAATTCATGAGACTTGTCTTCATTTTTATGTTTTTTTTTTCTGAGTACAAAGAAAGTCTTAACATCAGATTACTTTGCTGAAGAATACATCTAAAGTCAACTGTAGTACTAGAAACAAAGGCCTGATTTCATTCTCCCTGTGCATTTTTCTTATGGGTTTTCAAATGTTTCTATTAGCAGAATTTAATCTCAGCTCACTTTACCCTCGTGGGCAATATATTAAAAATATTCTAAAGTAAGGAAGAAGAATTTTTTCCATCTGATAATTCAGCATGATCATCAAACAAGACATAGTGCAGAAAAATGAAAAAATAAATAAATCTGGAACAATCATTAGGCTTCTTTTGGCACAAATTTTCAGGTCAGATACAAACTGAATGAAAAACTTCACTGTGCCAAAGATGGATTTAGGTTTAAGCTGAGCTACAAAACAGGTTGAAAATTGAGTTCCCCCAAATCTGCAAATGACTTCAAGAGGGCCAAGTTTTCCCATATGGGTTTTAATTCTCTTTTTGCCATTGTCTTTTATATATATAATTATATATATATTTTAACAAACCACTTCACCTAGATGGGAAAATATTTGTGAAATCAGGGTAATAATACTTACTCACGTCACAGTATTATGGCCAATTAATGAACATTTGTGAATCATATCAGTACACTCATCCTCCACATCCCTCTATGTAGTTTGATTTCTAGGTGAATTGCAGCTGCTAAATGTCGTATTTATTACCATAAATATGGTAATTTATGCTATAAAATTACAGCCATCTTATTGATTTTAAGGACTGGTATAACAATAGAAAACAGTCCCATTATTAATAAACAATTATTGCTATAAATAACAATTGTATCCAGCTTATATTCAGCTTCTCAATTCTCAGCAGAAGCGATGTTATGGCCAGAAAGCTTTCAGAAATCAGTTAGTTTTGAAAGATACCAGAAGTTATCAAAGCTGTTGAGTTAAAGAATTTGGGGATGACCTTTTTATGCAAAGCCTACATCTGAATCCCTGGAGACTGATATAGATTCACAGAGTTTAGCTTCATAATGTTTAAGGTTAAGAGGGACCATTAGACTATCTAATCTCCTGAATATCACAGGCCATTAAGTATCAGACTGTAACGCCACATTGAGACCCATAGTTTCACTAAGACTTTTCTTTCAGCCTAGCATCTAGTCCTGACTTGAAAATCTGAATATGGTGAGAATCTACCATTTTCCTCCTTAGTCTGTTCCAGTAGCTATTCACTCTCACTGTTAAGAATGTGTGCTTAATTTCTAATTTGAAGTGTCTGGCTTTCTGCTTCCAGCCAATTGGTTCCTGATATGCATTTCTCTGCTAGAATAGAATCCCCTTTAGTACCTAGTTTTTTTTACTCATGAAAGCTCTTATACACCTTAATCTAGTCACATCTCAGTCTTCTTTTCTGATAAGATAAACAGACCAAGCTTAAAGACAGGCATTTTCTCCAGTCCTTAAATAATTTTTGTGTTTTTTTCTTCAACACACAGTCTACTTTTAAAATATCACTTTTTAAAATGTGGACACTGGAGCTGGGGGTGTGGAGGTCTACAATGGAGAAAGAAGTTCCCCTGGGGGTGCAGTTTCAGAGAGCCTAAAGTTAAGTTTCTGCTTTGACTTATCTGGTACATAATTATGTATTCATTATAAAGAAGCTTAGAGAAGCAGGTCAGGTGTCCCCAGGACTGAAGTTAGTCTTTGTGATTACATCCCTCCACCCCTCCACTGCTGGCCTTCCTTTACTTCTTTTTACCATGGCATCTCCCTAGCCGCTTGGCTCCTTAGCCTCCAAAGCCCTTCGTGGATACCAAGTTTAAGATACAGTCTAAAACTTTACGGATAGTAGATAGTCTTGCTAATTCAGAGCTGTCAGTTGGAGGTGAAGCGGGAAGGAAATGAAGGGAAGACACTTATCCTATTTTTACAGGTTAATGATTTGCAGGAGTTTTTTCTTACTTATTCCACGGAATTCTTTCACTGATGGGGAAAAAAATTTCAAAGGAAATAAATTAATTAACTTGACATTGCTGAGTGACTGATGGGTCTTAACAAGGATAGGCCTGAGCCTGCAGTGATTACTTGAATGAACATTCCCATTGGGCAAATGCCTTCCTCACTTAAATTAAGGCAACTCTTTGATTTAAGTGGAATTCTGGTGATATATATGAGATGTATGAGATTTGGTCCATTGATTTTTAGTGAGGATAACAACTACCTGAACAGATTTTAAATTAAGTTTTGAAGCTGCACATTTTTATTAAGCTGGTAAGTCCCTTTAATAAATCCTGCCAAGGTGTCTACTGAGTTGCAGAGAAAAGGGGTTCCCAAACACAAAGAAGTGCAAGTTATGTGGTATGTCCCTAAACATGCCATGTCAAGCTTCTAACTGCTGTGTAAATTATTTTTGCCCTTTGTATCGATATAAAATTCTTGGGATAAGGGCTAAACATACCTAGGACAATAGCTAAATACAACTAACTATAGCCTCTATCATTCTGTTTTGTTTTATATATAATAAAAAGGTTAGAAAATGTAAGATTAAATTGCCTGCTAAATGTTAGATTAACCAGTTATCATTATATTAATTTTCCCACAACAAAGAAACAGAGAGATAAATATTTCTTATATATTATCATGACTGATTGGTGAAAAAAAATTCTAAACCATCTGTAAAGTATATGAACTAAATCCGATAAAGGACTAGTTCACTCTAATAGAGACTGAACCAAAAGTACGGAACTAGGAGCATCTCAGAGTTAACCAGAGAGGAATTCTACAGGAAGATGTGTATTTGTGTTGTACCCTTCCCTAAAGCCAAGGTATTTATGTGCAGTGGTGAGCCAAGTATCTCCCACCATGTGGGAGCTACACCCACAAAGGCAGCAGATGGCTGTATGTAGCACATACATCTTGAATGAATGGACCAGGGTTCAACTGTCCTTTAAAATACTCTTGGTGCTGGCTGGCTTGTTACAGCACTCACTCTGGACTTTGCTCTTGGCTCCTAGAGCTGCTTAAGTATTTTGTATAAGCAAATAATTCACTAAAATGAGTAAAAATGTCAGAGAAGCAGGAAGAGAAACATACTCCCCAACCACCCAAGTACCCCTTCTCTTCTCCCCACTATGAATGAGATTACTGGTGCTATATTATTTAGCTGCATTGACTTCAGTGCATTTACACCAATGCAGATGTTCTACCTCTAGCATGATTCATCAGTACAATTACTGAAATGTTTTGCAAAATGAAAGTGTAAGGGGGGAATCATAGCTTATCTACATGGGGAAGAAACAGGATAGGGGTTGTGTTGCTGGTTTTGCTAGAGATTGTATGACAGCCCCTAATTAATGGAGCAGATTTTAGTAGCTCTCTGCCTTATTAAGACGTAATTTAGGAAGCAGAGTGGGCTAGCATTCAGGTGTCTGGTGTGGGAGGACAGCCTGCAGATGGCAGATGCCGGCATGCAGCATGGTCAGTCTGTGGTGATGACCCAAAGATAAAGCTGGGCACAGGCAATTACACCCTCCACACACTGAAAATAAACGGGCATGTAATTACAGAGCTGGTGCTGCAGACAACTGAGTGGTCTGTTTTTGCTGGGTGATGAATGTAAAGTTTATATTCATTTAGGAACTTAGTTTCTGTTTATTTTTGTAATAACTGTACTATTTTCATATGTTCTTAGCTCTGAAGTTGCTGTTTTGTCCCATGAAAGGTCTGATAGTATAAAATAACTTGCTGGAGCACAATGAGTTTGTTTTTCCTCTCACACTCCAAGTTTTTGCTGTACATAGTTGAAAATCAACAGAAGGACAATGCAATTTGCTAAAATCAATATAATTAGAGAAAAAAAATGATGTACTGAAAAGATCACAATTCAGAGAACTGCTGGGCATGATTGAAATGCTTAATGAGCTTCTGAACTGCAGTGCCCTGGGTTTGGCATGCTGTGGGACCTGGTTGCCTCTGATGGAAACCTTGCCACCAGCCTGGCTCCCCAAAACACTTCTAAGCATAATTCCATGTCAGCATCTCTATTCTGCTGTGTCATGCCCGCTGCCATTTCAGGGAGGTTTTCATGCTGAGAAACTTGACACCAAAATGTCAGACTTGCACATAATTTCTTCACATTATTAACATTTAGTGCTACTGCTAAGGAGATTGTGCAGGCCTGTACTAAACACCTCCATGAAAAGAGATTTTATCCTTCTAACACTTTAATTCTGTTAAGAGTTGTCTGTTAAAAGTGTTTTGACTTTACATTGTTATTGACTATTTACAGTTCTATAAGTGGGACTTTCAGAATTAAACTACACAGCTGGAACTGGAGCCTCATACATTAAGTTTATTACCTTTGCTTTTTTCATTTTCCCTCTCCTGACCCAGATCTGCCACAAAGCAGGGTATTAGGAAATGAGCCAGTCAAGGATGGCTTCATTCAGACCCCCGCTTTTTCTCTGACCTAGCCTGTGACACTCAGCCAGGTGGATCCTGTGATGGATATATCCCTGCCCCTCTGCACCAGCTCAGCTCATTTCCCAGAGCTGAGTTTGTGACAGGACAGGAGTGATGGTGTGAGACTGTGGTGGTGTAAGCATGTCTTCTGCATGCGACTTCTGCATGCGACACTTCATAAAGAGGCCCAACCTTTCCTACAGTGCAGGGCCCGGACTCCTCTGCCCCTCTGTATCTTCACACACAGCATCTCAGTGGGAAAGAGAGACTGGGACACTGCATCGCAACTGTGTGAGCTACAGGGACTCTGCAGGAGACCATAGGCTGGGGTGAACCCTTAAGGATGTCTCACACTTCTGCATGACAGCTGACAGGTCTATAGCTTGGGAAACATGCTAATACCCACTTCTATTATTAAAACTAAGCAAATGCAGAAAAATGTTTTGCTTGGACTGTGGTGCACTGGATGCAATTTTCTCTTTGCCATTTGGCTTCTCAGATTATAAGCTCTTAGTAAACAGAAGGATTCTGTGTATCAAAACCAAAAAAAAAAGAGGCTCAATTTTTACCATTCCTGCTAAATTTAACATTAAATAAGAATGGTCCTGTAAAGCACATTTTGTCATCATTTTTTTTCCTAAAACAACAGTATATGCTCTTTCACTTCTGCCTGCTGCCCATAGTAGCGTATGTGCAGGAGTTAAAGGTTCATCTTCTCAAGAAGCAACGAGAGCGGGATGCTCCCCAGGGAAGGCAAGCCAGGAGCCAGGGTGACAGCAAGATGTCAGGGCAGTGTCCTCATGAGCAAGATGACAGTCCCACCGTGCCCGAGTAAGGAGAGCAGGACAGGTCAGGTGACAGTAACCAGGGTCAGTCACAGCCCAGAAAGTCCCTGGTGACGAGGTAGGACTGAGGTCAAGTCAGCAAGCCAGGATGAGGGCCAGACACAGGCATACCTCTAACGTGGCTTAGGCCAGAACTGAGGGCAACAGCTACAACTTAAATATATGAATAAAGCAGGGGAAGCCCTGACAGGGCTTCTCGCGGGTCTCTTGCACAGCTTTTTTCCCAGCAGCCTGATCCCAGCTTGGATGGCTGTGCCACCTGCGCAGGCAGCCAGCCCCTGGGTGGGGGGCAGAGGTTGTAGAGCCTGAGGGTGCATGCAAGGCCCAGACTCAACTGTCCTGCAGGACAGGAAGGCTGCATCTTCTGCAGGATGCTGTTGAATGGAGGATGCCTACTTTTCTTCAAGAGGATCACAATGTACGTGGGGCTCAGCGTCAATCGGGATTTCAGCAATTATACACAACTATTTTGTCATGATGTGTTTTGTAGGGTAAACCTGAGATGGTAACAAGATTACCATCTGTATTTTAAAAATAAAAAATACCCCACACAACTGAAAAAGAGTAAGCCTGCCTGAAACAAATGCTTTGCAGAAAGATATAACATATTTCTGTTCCACTCTGGAAAGATTTCTGAGCATTATTATCATATTGTGATGCTATGCTACAATTAATCACCCCATTTAGTGATGCTGTAATAAACTCTAAGGTTTAGATTTTCAGCTTGTGTAAATCAATATGGGTTCATTGATTTCAATGGAACTGTGCCAGGTGAATATCTGGCCCCAGATATCAAGTGGAGCTTGTACAGAGATGTTTAACAAAGCAAGAGACCTGTGTTTTCACAGTAGATAAATGACTTCACGGATGATGCTGCAGTCTCTTGTGACACCTCTCCTCCAAGAAGTTTTATTTTAATCACTCTCATAAAGCTCCCTTCACTGCAACAATAATACTGCCTGACACAAGGCAAAGGATATCAGATTTCTGGATAACTACTGGAATGAAATGTTGCTCTTGGACTGTTGTTAGGTGTTTTTTGCTAGGATTTTTATTCTATTATTTCATTCCTTTTAGTAGCACTGAAAGTGTTAGTGCTTAAAACACCAACTTCTTCAGTCCTTATGCAGACAGATCTCCAGGTACTCACTGTGAGTAAGGCCTGTAATATAAAGTGTGATTGATTTAGTTTTATCTAGAACTGTGCCATAAAACAAAGGTCTTAAGAGCAACCACCCAGTTTATCATGTCAGTAAATCCTGTTCCATGTTCACCCAGAAGAACAGATGCAACCTTACAGTAAATATGAAGGAACCAAGGAAGTATTAAAATACAAGATTTTTTAAATGGAGTTATGTTGGGATGTGAAGCACAGTAGTGCTTATGGGACTGTGTGTGACGAAGTCTCATTTAAACCACTTCTGATGATCCTAAAATAATCAATTTAGCATCACAAATACAAACATAGTATTACTCAAACACATAAACATTGAATAAAATGTCTTCTCATCTCTTTGAAATATCAAATCTGCTTGGCTCTCAGAGAATCACTAGGGACTGTGCATGGTCAACAGTTCTGAAAATTAGATAAGCATCTGTTAATTTGCCCAGATATGTCTATCCATGCCAAATCTGAGGCATTCACATTTGACAAATTTGATCTCTGTCTTCAGTCAAAACTGCTTCTTGCTAGCAGATCTCCGTATGTGATTAAAATATCTCAGCTTCCTTTTTACTTTAATTGTTTATTTTAACATTTATACTAATTCCCTTCCATTTGTTAGTCCACGTAATTTCTACTCAGATTAATTTTAGATAAGTTGGTAAATAATGCAAGTGGAAGAAGCTTTATTGACTTCCTAAAGGTTTTTGTCATGAGCTTAAATATAGTCTGAAGATAACCATGGAGGTAAGCACCACAGACAGCATTAACATATCTTAGAGTGGCACCATCATTTCTATATGTAATATAATGTACTTAATGTAAGTAAGTAAGTGTATAGAAAAATTCCAGAATTTTGAGGTCCAACCAGAAACAGAAAGGTCTAACTTTTGTACTTAGAGTAGGAAGCTCATTGGCAATACTGGAATTAGTAACATTTTTGCTGAACATTATCTAGTTAAATGCATGGCATTTAAAAACAAGAATTAATTGGGTTACCACTTGTGAACAACTTGGAGCATTTGGCTTGGTTCACAAAGGCAGAGCTCTGTCCAGGATTGAAGGAATAATTGGGGTTTGATGCAGTGTCATTCTCTCCCTCATCTTACATGGATCTGTTGTATAGCCTCAAGGTCTCCATCTGCATGGACTAGAATAAGCAGTCAGAGACTAATGAATAGGACTATCTTATTACAACCAAACATGTTTTACTAAATTGCAGAAAGTAATATGCATGTTGGATATCAGTAAAACTAAAGAAACACTGGAATAAACTGCCTACAGACACTAGCACATTTCTTTCACTAGAAGTTTTTAGAAGGACGGGGGTAAGTATAGCTGACCCTTATGTAAGAGAGGCAAATGACTAGGGTGACAGCTTTGCATGTTTTCAAAGTTTTACCTTACTCTTGTATGACCAATAGTAACCAACTGTGCTACTGATCTTTGTGTCTGAGCATACCAGCTGCAGCTATTGAAAGGGCAAGGATGCTAGTTTGTACAGCAGTGTACTGCTGGGGTGGCTCCCAGCTTCTCCTGAATACAAACTGACTGTGACAGCAATGAGCCTCCTTGTTCCTTAGCTCAACTTCAGTAAAGCCCTTCCAATAGAGATAGCTGGCAGCTTCTCTTCTTCACAGTGTCATTACTTACCCACATGTAGGTAATAACTGAAGCACTAGCAATTAACATTACCAGGAATTAAGAGCTGCTGTGGGCTTACCTGACCCTCAATGAGTAGATAATCTTCAAATAGTCACCATGGGACTAGAAAGGTAATATATCTTGCTTTGAATTGCTCTAAGGCAGGAGTACTGTCTTGCTTATAGTTCATCACCATTTTGTGATGTGCTGTTTCATTCATGTTAGAAATTGTGCTGGTGAAATGGTAATGGAAATTGGCTCCTATTGATGCATCTCTTGTAATTCCAGAAGTAGAGTCCACTTTCCCATAAACAAACTCATCAAAATCTGCTTGAGCTTGTCTTGGATGCCCTCTGACAGAGAGATTGTTACTGCCTTCTTACTTTTTTTATTTACTGTAACTCATCTTCAGAACAAGGGATAATCTCCTCTAGTTTAATAAACTGCTTGAGAATTCAGAGTCAATTCTCAGTGACTTATCTGAATGATATAGCTCTTCTGCATTCCCAGAAGACCATGCCTTCCTGAAAGATGCCACAAATCTCGTCAACCTGCTGCAACCTATTGCAAAGCCTGAATTTAGCACTTTAATCCAATAGAAAATCACTGTGTCCCCATATGATAATTCCAGAAATTTACAGGAATGTGTTTTTACTCTATAATTCATAATATTATATATTCATAATATACCCCAAAATTAAGCCCAACCAGTGCCTCTTCCAGACAATTATGCAATGATAAATTCCCATGCCAGTATGACATAGCCAGTTTTTATAGTGGTCTGCTATTTACCACTCACCTGACATCCAGTGTAAGGGATTATTTTTTCACATGAGTAAAGGAATTTGTTTTCATAAGCTTTCAGACACTTCAAGTGCTGCAGCTATGGTTTCACTTGCAAGTGCATTTCATAGTTATATTTAGATGTTACATTGCCCTGTCATAGCAGTAATGTCTTGCATAGCATAGTAGAGCTGTTCCTCCTACCATCTAAGATAGTCCCATGAACTACTTCTATAGCAAATAAAATCACAGTGTCAATTTGAGCACTGATGCAACATTATCCATAAGATCCCTGGCACAATTCTGGCCTGTGCCAGCTTTTTCTGTCCTAGACCATGCTTGGCCGTGGTTTGGGAGATTGCATGGGCCGTACAGATACATATTGAGTTGTGCTACTTGCTTTCAGGCCCAGAGAACAGGCTGTGTCCCAAAGAGTAAACATAGCTGCAGTCTCCTGGCCTATGTTTCAATCTGAAACTGAGTTGAGTGCAGCTTCCTTCATGGCAGGAAAGCTCTCTCTGTTCTGCCTCACCCTGCTTTATAACAACCCTATCAAAAGTCCATTGCCTTTCTTTTACCTCATCACAGCCAAAATTCCCTTTCTGGACTGCTGTTCTCCTCAGGTTCTGTAACTAGTAATAACATAAATCTTAGGGGTGTTGGTAGGCATCTTCCCTTCCCTGAGCTTTTGCCTCAAGCCACTCACTGTGGTCCCACAATTTCTATTCCCTCCCTGCCCTGGCAATGCACCGACTCAACTGTTGATGCTAAGGCTGTAGAACTGAGTGACCATCTTATTGATGGGCAAACACAGCAGTGAGTTTCTAAAACAATGATGAAAGCTGTGAAGAACAGCACAGAAACAGCTCCCCACCTGTGGCCATAGAGTCATAGGATCATTAAGGTTGGAAAAGACCTCTGCGATCATCAAGTCCAACTGTCAATCCAACACTACAATGCCTCCTAAACCATGTACCAAAGTGCCATGTCTACACGTTTTTTGAACACCTCCAGGCATGGTGACTCCACAACCTCTCTGGGCAGCCTCTTCCAAGGCCTGACAACTCTTTCAGTAAAGAAATTTTTCCTAATATCCCATCTAAACCTCCCCTGGTGCAGTTTGAGGCCATTTCCTCACGTCCTATCACTAGTACCTTGGGAGAAGAGACCAACATCCATCTCACTACAACCTCCTTTCAGGTAGTTGTAGAGAGCAGTAAGGTCTCCCCTCAGCCTCCTTTTCTCCAGGCTAAACAACCCCAGCTCCCTCAGCCGATCCTCATAAGACCTGCTCTCCAGACCCTTCACCAGCCTTGTTGCCATTCTCTGGACACGCTCCAGCACCTCAATGTCCTTCTTGTACTGACGGGACCAAAACTGAACACAGTATTGGGGGTGCGGCTTCACCTGTGCCAAGTACAGGGGCACAATCACTTCCCTAGTCCTGGTGGCCACACTATTCCTGATACAAGCCAGGATGCTGTTGTCCTTCTTGGCCACCTGGGCACACTGCTGGATCATGTTCAGCCGGCTGTGCACCAGCACCCCCAGGTCCTTCTCCGCCAGGCAGCTTTCCAGCCCCTCTTCCCCAAGCCTGTAGCATTGCATGGGGTTGTGACCCAAGTGCAGGACCCAGCACTCGGCCTTGTTAAACCTCATACAATTGACCTTGGCCCATCGATCCAGCCTGTCCAGATCCCTCTGTAGAGCCTTCCTACCCTCGAGCAGATCAACACTCCCACCCATTTTGGTGTTGTCTGCCAGTTTGGTGTGTGGTCCCTACTCCTGGGTCCACATTCAGCTTCCTATTTGTTTTTCTGAGGCCAAAAGAAGATCTTCGTAATTTAACTTTTACCTTATGCTTATTTCTATCACTGTCCTTTTTTGGCTGACTCATCAGCCCCATCCTGTAGGCTGTCAGTGTGACATGACCCATTTATTGAAGTGAAATGGCTGCTATATTTCAGCAGTAATGGCTATGCCAATTGCCCTTTCTTAGGAGGTCCTGTAGATGTATATATACCAAGGTGCTTTTTGGTGGATGTGTCAGAAGTGCAAAACCAGCCTGTGAAGATTTTATAGCTATAAGATTGCTGTTGATGACACTGTGTGAAATATTCCATAACTTCAACAACTTACAGATGTTAACAGTAACCCTCACATATTACTTTACCTCCCATTTGTATGTGCTACCTAGCACAAGAGGAATGTTCTGTGTGCTCCCAAAGAGAGGCTCCATGTGGGACCTTGAATCCAAGATTTCTCCCCTACATCATGACCTTGACTTGGCTCATTGGCTACAGCTAGATTTACTTAGATGAAAGGCTGGACTTCTGTGTAGGCTGACAGCATGCTACAGGTTTCCTGAAGTCAAAATTGTACAAAGTGACTTAGATCTCTTTTTAGTTGTAGCGAAAAGAATCCAGCCAGCTGTAGTCTCCAACTCTCTCTTCTGCCACACATATTGAATATCCAGAAGGCAGCTTCTGAATCTACTTCACAACCAAAAGTAGCTTCTGGCATTATCCCTGGGCTTTCTACTGCATATTTTCTCCAAACACTATAATGAGTTGGTTGTTTTTTAAGCTAGAATAACCAGCAGAGAGTGAAAACTACAGATTACGCTTATTTAACAACTGATTCAGCTGAAAGCTCTTAACATTTGACTGAATGCATCTCCCTTTTCTTAGTACCAGAATAGTTTTCTGCTGTGGAAGGAGAAGAATGCTTCATTAACTTTAGAAAATATTCATAGTATACTGCACTAAAGATCTGAATGGCGCCCACAAGGGCTAGACAGAGGATATGCTTTGTTATCTGAAAAGAGTGAACCAGATACAGTGATATGGGTAAACCTCAAATAAATTTTTCAAAGCATTGAAATAACTCCCTTTCTGTTATGTATCTTCCTTGCTCTTAACTTTTAAAGGAAAGCTTCTGTCCTTAGTAGCATTAACACTCATTGGGGAAGCCTTGTATTGAATTAACAGCTGCCCCTTTCAAGTGAAATATCTAATTGTGTTCCTCTCACCAATTAGATTACAAACTTGGCTAAAAATGTATTATGTGAAAGCAAGCCCAAGTGAAAATGTGCTCATTCAGGAAAACTGCATATTGCCAAAATAGAGTCCTATACTCACTTAAAGTTTCTTTCGTCCAGTGAATATAAGCTCTGTTTTAGAGGTTATAATCATCCCAGAAAAACTTTTTTATTAGCTCCAAACTCAAGGCCAGATTGATAGTAAAGTTGATGAAACAGGTACGATTAGTTACATCTGTGAGTTTATCAGTGTGAATTTGGACTTACAAACTGCACCACCAGGACTTGCAAGTTTCCTCAGCAAAGTACGCTCCATGCTTTGCCACATAGATTGCCATCTTATACTTCTTAGATTTCTGATATTCAGAACACACTTTGAGTGAAGACATATTACTTTGTGCAGTGATACTGTACTGAGGTATCACCTTCCATGTAACTAGTGAGCGAGTGTTAGATTCACTGGTCTCACCAAGAATATAAAATTTTTCAGGCAGCTAAAAGCTTCAAATTGTCTTCTGTTCCTGGCTTCAACGACTCTCTGGCTGCACTTTACAAATTTTGCATTAATAGAAATTGCCTCTTGCCCATTAGCTATTTATGGGATAGCCTTATCAGAGACTGACTCCAGCAAACTATGGATAGCAGTGAATTTAAAAGAGAAAGAAGATCCCATTAAAAACTCTCCTTCTATTGATTTCACTAAAAATAATTTTCTGCTGTAGCTAAGGAACTTAAACATTTTATGTAGGCCTAAGTAGCTGGGTCTACTTATCTGCTGATAATGGTGTTACTTTCATACAGTAAGCTGTACGATAATTTATAAACTGTACATAGCTCAACCAGCTCAATTCAAGGACCAAGAGGATGCAGAAAAAATAGAGGTCTCTTTTCAGGATCAGATCCAGGTAAAAGTGCAGTGATGCAATTCTCCTTTACACATATTCCTTTGGAGATCAGTTCTGAAAGGGAGAGGAGTAAGTGACAGCATGGTTCAGTTGTTGCTAAGGCACCAGGAGAATAGTTTGGTGACTACTACAAGAATTAAGTCATGACCTTCCTTAGAAAAATGCTCAAAACTTTATCCAGATGGATGCAACATTGTCATTGGTCATGTTTTAAAGGAGAAAGTAAAGCAAAGGATGCAATTAATTTGAGGATACCTAGGAAATTGAGTGGATCAGTAACTCCCATAGTGTGTCAGCACGTATCCTCTGGTATATTAGAGCCTTTCTGGGGTATGATGGCTCTAGCACAGTCTTTTTAAGTTGCTTTTAACAAGAACCAGCAACTAGAAGGTGCATCAAAGAAAAAAGACTTGAAAGCTCAACCCAGTGGAACTAAGAAGCATTTAAAGAATGAGTACAGAACTATTACAATGTCATGCCGAATGAGGTATACAGGGGCATATATACTTCTACAGAGAAGTATGCACAGTGTGAACTAAATGCATATTTTTCACCAAGAAAAACAAACAAACAAACAAACAAATAACAGGAAATATCTCAGACAAAGAGGCTTTTATCTTTTTTTTTTTGCAACAACCAGAACATCTTAGGTAAAGGCTGCCCACCAAGTTTGCATCAACTTGCCCATGAAAGCTGAGTAATTTTTATAGTTCAGCTGACTCCACTTTTTTTCTGAGTAAAGGTGAAGTCCCTGAAGATTGAGAAAGCAAATTCAGCAGGAAAAGTACATTGATACTGTAGTTATATCTATTCTGAAATGACAGGTTTTGTTGGGATGAAGTTATTCAAGATACTGCTGTAAACGGCAGAGGAGATTTTTCATTCTTCTGAAATGTAATGTGAAGGAGAATCATGTGACACACAGGCATTCAAAAACCCCAAACCTCTTTGTGGATAGGGCTGGAAAAACATGGAGTTATAGTACAAGTAATATTTCTGAGCTCACAGGGAGAGATCTGATAAAGCAAAGAAGGTGTTTTGTGACAATAAACACCACCAGCAAGGAGACTGTTTCTGGTGCAGAAAAGGTATTCCCTAAAATTAACTTATGTAATTTCAAAAGACATTATGCAACTCAGCATGTACTATAAGAATGAAAAATATTATGAGTACACATTCTTAAATTTAGTCTTCTCATTGGCTTTCCACCTTTCTCAGGATGCCTTCTGAAGAAATGACACCTCATGCTGTCGTATGGTCACCTATTTTGTGGCAAAAATGGGACCCAGTCCCATTTACCTTGGTACAAACTCCAAATAAATATAACATATTTATATAAAATATTATATAAAATATTTATATAAAATATAAATATAAATATAACATGCTTTAAAATCCTGGTGAAATTAGCTAGTGGAAGAATGGCAAAAGGCTCATGCAAGCCCTGGCTTTGAGGTGTTAAGGCCCTGAGCAACATACAGGTAGTTGTGCATAGCTGTGGAGCTCCTGGGGAGATTTGGTGCCTCTTGGCCTCTGAGCACTAATGTGGATGATTCTCTGGCACTACCTGTTCGACTGCAATGATGGTTGATCCCATTAAACATCCCAAAACTGAAAGGCCTCTCAAATCACTTAGAGTCATGGCAACTTCCACTTCTTCTGAGCTATGTGTTCTGGGATAAAATCAGTACTGGATCTTTTGCTAAAATATCACCTTAATAATTTTAACAACTCAATTCCCAATTTCCTGCTCTAGTGATTTTTTTAATGGCTACAGAACATCAGGGGTTCGAGTTACCAGGCTCCTACTCTTTTTTGGCATCTTGAAGATCCTTCTTTCTTTGGTACTTAGTTTCTTATGTTCTAGCTGGTTATTGATTAGTTTTTCTTTGTAATGCAGGAATTAGAGAAATAGTGTCCTAACACTTTTAAAAGTCAAGGAGAAAAACCCCAAACAGCATTATCCAGTGTACTGAAGAAAGTCGTCTTTGAAGGCAGAACTGCTTAAATGAAAAGACTTCCATTATTTTGAAAGTAATTGGATATTAAGCATGATTAGATGCTAGAAAAAGCTTCCTTTGGTATCCATGATGGCTATACAATTATTGACTTCAAAGTAGTAATTTAGTTAAAAATAGATGCAAACCATATAACTCCTCTGCCACCTGGCATGTGCTCCCAGAGTTGAGCTTTCAGTATTTTATCAAATCATTATCAATGTAATGTTTTCTCAAATCCATATTCTGAGACAAATTAACATGGGAACTGTGAATTTAAAATATTTACATTTTAAACTATTCTTTTTTAAGAGCAGCACATCCTATGCAATTTATATCTGAATCACTCTCTTTTGGCACCCTCTTAAGTCAGGCATTTTCTCAAATAATTTAACCTAAACTGACAAGTCCAAATGTATGAATTTCCTAAGCATATTACCAGCTGGGAGCAACTTGTAGTTATAATTACTTGTTAGCTAATATTGTACACAGAACAATTATGTTTGGAGAGTTATATAACCTTGGACTGGTCTGCAATAAGCTTGCAAATTTAGAAAGCAACGAATGACCATGGTTAAGACAAAAAATAATTAACAAAGAAATCTCCTGATATGCTGTAATATACCCTAGTTTGCAGCTAACAACCATTATTTTCTGTTTTAAATGTTAGCAGTTACAGTATATCTACTTTGTCTTCTCTGTATGTCAGCATAAAATCAATAAAACTTGTAAATAGCAATTAAAATGCAATAACAATCCCACTCAAGTTTTTTTAAGCAATATGAACAACTAAAATGATTATCATTATCACCTCTATTAATTTTTCCCCATACGAGGGTAGATTTGCATATTTATGCCACAAATATTTCACTGACTAATACAAGCCTCCCCTTTGCCATGTCCATAACCATGCACACCTGGTCCAGAGTCATTCAGTTATTCAGCTCAGCAGAGATGTTTTGAGCTGACACACTTTGCTTTGCACTTGCAATGGGTGAGCACTGTATTCCCAGTCAGGCACCAGGCATCCAAGACACAGTCTTTGCCTCTGTCTCGTGACATGACTAAGGTGACTCTTACACCAGTGTCATCCAAATATAAAGATGGGTCTGGGCCAGAGGTCTCAAGCTGTGATAAGCATCCCTTTAGTAATATGCAAGTTACTCCAAAGCTATGCATAAATCCTGTTTGAGCAGCCAGATGTCTCCTTCTGTGCATGTACCCAGCCTAGCGCAGTGCCAGGAGCTTTTGCTGCTGATACTGTCATTAATGCTCTTACCTAAGCAAACTGCATTTAGAAAGTGCTATGTTGGATGTTCTTCCCTGTAGATAATTATAGTCTGATAAGTATCACACTACAATCAAGTATTTCAGAAAGACTGTTTCAATAAAAGGCAGTTCTGATCCTACTCAGATTATAATGTGAGTTTACGCTTTCTTCAGTGTTTCAATCTAGGAAAGGAGAATCATGAATCTGCAGTATAGTAAACGAGAGGAGAGTCTGTCCTGTAAACCAATTATGTAGTTACTGATGAAAAAGGAAGATTTTTTTTTTTCTGTATTTGAAATTATTTCCAAATATTTGACTGCATTATCAAGTAATGCCAATTTCTGTACTTCTTGGTATTAAAACAATCAACAGAAATAAGAAGTTATACCTCAAACACAGAAGTCTTGCTGCGGCATCCAGTATGGTTGCTGAACTGACTGACTGCTAATGTGGTACTTCAATTAATAGTTTGCTATGAATAATGTATTTGTCAAAACTGGTTTAGTCCTGTTCACAAATTGCTGGACTGTGAATCTTTTTTTTTTTTTACTCTCATTTTTGGAACAAAATTCTGTACAGAAAGCTTTGACATCAACAGTTTGGGGCTGTCTAAGAGCTGTATATTCCACTGTTGGTGTGAATATTTGGAACTGCCTATTTGACTGCCCTTTGAGCAGCCAATAAATTATATGGTATCCTTTTGTCCCTTAATTGAGTTCTAAAAATGCAGAAATATTCTTTGATTTTTTTCTAAATGATCTTTTATCCAAATAAAATGCTTGCTTTTACCCAGTACGTGGGAAGATACTAGGGTAGAAACATATTTAGGAACAGGGAGTTATAGCTCAAAGGAATATAAGGACATTTAAAGCTCATCTTTTTTTTTCTATCTTCTTTTTAATTTAAAACTGCATCCTGGCTAGGAAACAATGAAGTTATAAGCCAGATTTATTAGCTCTCTTGAATAGTTTATGTTCAATTTTCTCTTCACTCAACAAAGCAAAGCAATTAAAGATTTTTAAACCTGTATGGCTTCAGCATTTTCTGGTTTAAATGTCTAAGCTGCAGGACTTTGGCCAGGGTTTTTCTGAGGTGAGGCAAGCTGAACTTATAGATCTCTCTATCCTTCAGCCCCAAAGACTTCACGATGATGGAGGGATGAGGTAGTCCGGGGACTTCTGTGTAGGAGAGCGTTAGTTTTCTGCAAAAGACTTGGAAAACTAGTGCCTCTCTTCTCACTCAGCAGTCTGTCTTGGTAATACCATGTTTCCGTAGGAGTATATAAAACAAAGCATTTTTTCAAGATTCAAATTTAATGTTCTTTGGTTTGTATCATAATGTATTTCCTCCACATATTTAATCCCAGATGGAAAGAGTGCTTGTGTTTAATATTGTCTATCAGAGCAGATGACTACAGTTACTACTGTTGCTAAATCCAAATACTGCAAACAGAGGTTGTGGGGCTGGATCTGGTATCGAGGCATACAATAGGACTTTTACATTAATGACCTTATAGGTTTATACAGCCAGTTAATTCGTTATGTCAGTGGCCAGATTTAGTGATAACTAAAATACCTTAAAGGTGTATACCTTTGCTGTTGCTCGATCATGTCTCGTACTTTACTCATGCTAAGTGGGCATTTGGAGGTTTGCTTGCGAGTTGTCTTGTTCTCCCATTTTCTCCTTTCCATGTAACAACGTTAATTTAGAGAAGGCACTATGTACTGCTGTAAATGTTTAGAAATCACAACCCAGAGAAATCCTTGTTGTTAGCTGCAACATTGCTTTTCTTCCAAAGCTGAGCATAATGCCTAGTAAAATAAGCCTGGATGCCTGCTTCACTGTGGCTAAGGATATTTTCCTTTTTATCCAGAGAATAACAGCTTCCAGGAGATGATTCCTGAAGTAATACATCCTGAAGTATGCACTATATTACATCTTATTATATGGGTCAGGTGGACATAACCAAAAAAGCAAGAAATCAAAGTTTAGGATTTGTAAATAACTTTAATAATAATAAAACCAATAAATAATAAAATGTCCCACTTTTTGAACATTTCTGGTTTAATACTGTGTGTGCCAGAAATCCAGGAAGGCAGAAATACTCAGGGATATAGATGAGCCTGTAATAACAGTGGACGTGTGACTGACAGAATCTGTGCCTTGACAACTGTCACGTCCAAATTCAATTCTAAAATATAGTGAGTGAGCTATTCACTGACATTTATGATGCATCTTAATAGTCTTATTCTATTTTCAGTGTGGGTTTTCCATTCCCAGTATTTGTGTCTTTAATTCATATTTCATATTTCATATTCATATGGCAAATGGCCAGATCTGAAAAAGTACTTGGGCAACTAGAGTGCAACTTTGATGGAATTTAGGATTGTGTGTCCAAAAATTATATCCACAAAACCCCTCTATGTCTCTCCAGATACATGCCTGAGCTTGTAGGAGTTAAAGATTAGATGGTGAAGTACCCCAGGGCTTCAAGTTCTGCAGTGACAAAGCCGTCTGGCTCAACAGTGTCCTGCCTTCGATCTAACATTCAGGCTTGTTCAGCATTCACAAAAGTAGGAATTTCATTGCCAGGGGACTAAGAATGCTCAGAAGAAACCTTACAAACGATCACCATATTGAATTCAGCAGTAAACATGCAATGTGGTTGTATTCATTTAAAAGCAGTTAGGGAAGGTGGTGCTGCCACCTGCTTACTTCTGATAGTAAGGAGAACTGTGAGTGAGGTGGAGAAGGTCAGGTTTTTACTGTTTAATGCATTTTATATTTGCACAAGAAATTAAAAAGCTGCATTCACTTACCTCTTGAGCATTAGGAAATTCAAAATGTGCTTTCTACCCCCTTAAAAACATCTTTTTCTGCCAAGTTGAAGACTATGCTGAGAAAGACTTTTTCACCAGCCTGTCCTGTTGTAGCTGTAAAACAATACAACAAAGAGTGTGAGGTTCATAGGTACTGAAAGGGAGCAAGTGAGCAGGAAGTTATCTCCATATCAGTGC
>WEKW01031752.1:419-31111 GCA_013389905.1 Sula dactylatra | reverse complement strand
TAACTATTTAAATCTGGGTTTTTTTCCTTTATTTCCTATTGCCTAGGGAAAAGATATTTAAATGGCATTTTTATGAGTATGACCCCAGCTGATATGGATATTGAAAGAGAAAACTATCATAATTTGAATTTGTGACATAAGATTACTGAAGTTCTATTAAAAAAGCCCCTGAAAATATGTCTAAAATGTCTAAAATAATACTGAGTTTCATTAATTATACTCAGTGAATATGAGAAAGTATTCTTCCTCTTCAGAAAGTATAGAGCAGAACCAGTCCTTCAGCTGTAGAACAAAATGTCACATTTCTCTTCAAACTAGTCATTCAGGATGAAACCTGAGGTTTTGATTCAGATTTTAGTGATGTGAATGACATAGAGCTATGGCCCTCTGTCACACATCATGGAATTATAAACACTGGGGCTAGAAGTGACCTCGAGATCTTATCTTGTCCACCAGCCTGTCCCAAGGCCAGATAAAATATCTTTCCCTCTTTCCAAAAAGATTTGTCTAATCTATTCTTAAATATCTGTGTTGATGGACATTCCACAACCTCCTTATTCTGTACCTCTGAAATCCAACAAGTACCAAAAAATTCTGAAATTTTCTTTGGCTTGCTTGTTGCACTGAGAATGAACTCAGCTTCAACTTACCAGCTGACTTTACTGGCTCCTTACCAGAATGTAGGTGTCTGTGGTGCAGACAAGAGTGTGATTGAGGGGTTTATGGAAAGAGATATTTGAATCCCATCACAATCAATAGCTCTTTAAACCCCAAGGAGTTCTACTGGAAACAGTGAGGATATCCATGGAACACATTGTTATTCAATATGAAAAAGGGGACCAGAATCTGTCCCTTTGATAAAATTGATAGAGCAAGAAGATTGTTTTAGATTGATGTTTAGACATGACTTTGAATAAGCCATATCTAAATGGCTTGAATATAGCTTTGAATAAGCCATATCTCATTCTGCGTGACATTGGTAACAGCAACTGAGGTATTGGCCAAAATGATAAAAATGGTTTTTATATTATGGTAATTGCATTCTGATACAGACATAAGGGTCTGATTTCCTGTACTAGCGTTTATATAGTATCTCTACTACAAAGTGAACGTATATTTCATGTTGTCATTTCTTGTATAAATGGATGAAAAATCCTAATTCAGTTTTTGATGTAGTTTTGCAGTAAACCACTTGCTTTGCATAATTGGGGTGACAGATGCACTTTATTGTAGCAGCAAAACCACTTTGTAGCACATTTTGTAAAATGGTACAATGGCCCTGGATCTTAGCCAACATCAATAATGGAATAATAAACTTATACAAGTAGCAGGGAATTGCAGTTGTTTTAATGAAAAAGCCACTTCTCATGGCTGTTCTGAGGTTATTGTGTTCAACAGTTGCTGTTAGGACACAGGACTTTTAGAAAAGATTCTCAAACATTTTTTGTTTGAGAGAGGTAAGAAGGGGCACAGGAAAATAAGATTCTGAAAGAGTCCCACAGCACAAAACTCACCATGTCATGCACTGTTCCAGAGAAAGCATGGATCATTACTGAGCCACCACTCACAGGAGCAAGTCTTTTTGTACAGCCCTGTAAACCAAGCAACTCTGTCGAAAATTGTTCCCCAGCCATATCAGAAGTCAGACAGAAAAACAGAGTCTGATCTACACTGTAGGGTTTTCCCACACTAATGCTTTCCTCATCCATGTTGTTCACTCACCTGATCAACAGAGATTTGTCTACACAGCTTTCTTGATTCATTGTTGCCAGCCTGAATGGGACAAATCTAGGAAAAAAGCAGCATCCCTCACCGGAGTTCTGTGAAAAATGTCAGTGCATGTCAGACTATTAAGACAGGTTGGTACTGATGTGATTTGTCTTTCTGGCAGTTGATCAAATGCTCACCCATCAAAAATCACTGCCTTTCATAGCTGCTTCTTTGAAGAGAACCTGCAATGTAATGCTCTTGAAATGTGATTTTATGTGAGATACATTAGGTTTTTTAGGTTTGTTTTCACTCAGTGAGTAAGTAGACAGAAGACACTTGTTGAAAACAAAATAGGCTGATGAAGGTAATCAGATGAGGTAACTGAAATTATAACTGTGAACAGAGGCAATGGCCAACCAGAATAATATTTTCTTACTGAGAAAACTTGAATGCACTACAGAAGAGCACAAAATCATTTTAACACAGATTGCTGGCCTTTCTGTTTCTTTAACAGCTTGTGCACACTATCATTTCTTAGACATAAACCTGGATAGGAAGAGAGTGATAAGAGAATGCAACTCTTGAACATGTTCCTTATCATTAACAACCATTCTGCCATTTATTTCTTAGGTCAAACTGTGTACTTTTTTTCAAAGAAATTCATATCTGATTTGACACTTAACTAAAAATCCATCAAAAACATTAGAAAAACAACTATTGATTTCCATTTTGACTTTAAAGGGTCTCTGGGTCCAGTTCTAGGCAACTAGAAATCTCTGTCAGAAACACAGAAGGAGAAGAAATAATATAAATTTTTATTTTTTATTTTTTTTAAAAAAGCAACCCAAAAGACATAAATTGCTCTATCCTATACAAGCTATAACACCATTTTAGAAAGTTTCATTTGTAGCTTTTTCCACCTTATGGACCCATATTGAACTAAGGAACTGTGTAACAAAAAGTAGAACTTAATAGTGACTTAAGATATAGACACATTTAAGACCTGTTGGGTAGTGATTTTAAATACGGTTGTTGCATATCTCCAAATAATAAGCTTATTTTCCAAATGAAGAAGTCTAAGAAACACTAACATGTAGCAATTGTCCTATGTCCCATGTTTAAAAAGTGTCAAAAGGATGATCTGTGGAACTACTGCTAAGTGGTCAGTCTCACTTCAGTCCTTGGGAAAATCATGGAGCAAGTCATTTGGGACACACTTCTTGTCACCTGAAGGAGAAGAAAGTGATGGTAATAGTCAGCATGGCTTTCCCAAGGATAAATTATGCCTGAACAATTTCCTTGATGTCTGTAATAAAATGACTGGATGTAAGGGTAAAGAGAGAGCAGTGGATGTCAATTACCTTAACTTTAGCACAGCTTTCAACACTGTAGATTGAGGGTATGTTTACGCCCCTTTACTTAGTGTTCATTGCACCTCATCTAGAATACAGTGTCTAGGTTTCCTCCCCTCGTCAACTTCCCGCATGAAACACAAATGTTAAACTGGAACAAGTTCAGTGGAGGCCACCAATATGGTCAGGTCTAGATCAGTTACCCTGTGAGTAGAGTCTGAGGGAACTGGGCTTTTCCAGCTTGGAGAAGAGTTGGTTTGGGGGGATCTAACAGCAGACCCAGTGCCTACAGACTGGTTATCAAAGAGCCAGTCAGGCTCATAAAAGTTCTGCATGATGGGAAGATGAAGGACAATGTCGTAAGTTGAAACAAGAAAGGTTCACACTATATAAAGAGAAACCTTTTCCCACGAGAACAGCCCAGCAGTGGAGCAGGTTGGTCAGAGAAGTTGTGCAGTTTCCGTCCTTGGAAGTTTTAAAGACCTGACTAGATAAAGACATGAGCAAACTGGTCTGACCCCATAACAGACCCTGGTTTGAGGTTGGGTACGAGATCTTTCAAGCCTGAAAGACTCTGTGACTCTCTGATTGTAAAGTGAATCACAGAATCACAAAATCGTTAAGGTTAGCTGGAAAAGACCTCTAGGATCATCAAGTCCAACTGTCAACTCAGCACCACCATGCCTCCTAAACCATGTCCTGAAGTGCCATGTCTACACATTTTTTGAACACCTCCAGGCATGGTGACTCCACAACCTCTCTGGGCAGCCTCTTCCAAGGCCTGACAACTCTTTCAGTAAAGAAATTTTTCCTAATATCCCATCTAAACCTCCCCTGGTGCAGTTTGAGGCCATTTCCTCACGTCCTGTCACTAGTACCTTGGGAGAAGAGACCAACACCCATCTCACTACAACCTCCTTTCCGGTAGTTGTAGAGAGTGATAAGGTCTCCCCTCAGCCTCCTTTTCTCCAGGCTAAACAACCCCAGCTCCCTCAGCTGATCCTCATAAGACCTGCTCTCCAGACCCTTCACCAGCCTTGTTGCCATTCTCTGGACACGCTCCAGCACCTCAATGTCCTTCTTGTACTGACGGGACCAAAACTGAACACAGTATTGGGGGTGCGGCTTCACCTGTGCCAAGTACAGGGGCACAATCACTTCCCTAGTCCTGGTGGCCACACTATTCCTGATACAAGCCAGGATGCTGTTGTCCTTCTTGGCCACCTGGGCACACTGTTGGCTCATGTTCAGCCGGCTGTGCACCAGCACCCCCAGGTCCTTCTCCGCCAGGCAGCTTTCCAGCCCCTCTTCCCCAAGCCCGTAGCATTGCATGCGGTTGCTGTGACCCCAGTGCAAAACCTGGTACTTGGCCTTGTTGAACCTCATACAATTGACCTTGGCCCATTGATCCAGCCTGTCCAGATCCCTCTGTAGAGCCTTTCTACCCTCGAGCAGATCAACACTCCCACCCATTTTGGTGTTGTCTGCAAACTTACTGAAGGTGCACTTGATCCCGTTGTCTAGGTCATTGATAAAGATATTAAACAAGACTGGCCACAACACTGAGCCCTGGGGAACACCGCTCGTGACCGGCTGCCAACAGGATTTATCTCCATTCACCGGAACTATCTGGGCTCGGCCATGCAGCCAGTTTTTTACCCTGCTGCGTAAAAATGGACCTCAGAGCTGACAGAATCGTCACCATTGACTACCAGTCATCTTAATTGTGACTATTTATGTGATTAGAATAGCAAATTTTTCCTTGACTTTCTTTACAGAAAGAAGAATGGTTTCAAAACAGTTAGTCTATTCTCTATTCAAATAATGAGTCTAGATGGAATAATTGGTTTACATGACCCTGCTTGAGCAGGGGAGTTGGACCAGGTGGCTTCAAGATGTCCCTTCCAACTTCACGCATTTTGTGATTCTGTAATTCTCTGATTCTGTCTTTTTTCAAATGAGTGGATGTATTGTATAGTATACCTGTTATAAATTTTATATTTAAAAAAAAAAATCTGGAATAAACAAGTCTTCAAAAAGTAAACTTATTGCATATTTAGTATGTAATTTTGTAATTGATATCTGATGAAAAGAAGATTGTTGAGGGACAATAACTCATTATCATGCTTGTGATGTGTATGTAAACATTCTTAGGGCTTGAATGGTCCACCTTCCTCTCACTTCAGCATGTGTAAACCAGGAACAAAAAAAAAAAATCTATGGAATTTCAAAAGTATAAAACTTTTCCAATAGAAGAATAAGAATTGGTCTTCAAGAAGTATTAGAATACCAATTGCAGTGTGAATCAACTTTCTTTGAATTATATTATTTCCACATAAAAGCTTGATATATTGCTCGGATTCAAAAAATGCCAACTAAAAGTAGGTATGAAAAATTATATTATATTTATATTATTTGTAAATAAGATAGAAAATGAAGATATTCTGCATCAGAGAGTGAAGAATAATGAAATACATAAAAGGATCCATTTCTATGGCCTTGGTATTTTCAATTTTTATTTTACAAATGGTAACTCACTACTTGATCTTTTTTCTCTTCAATCTTTCTCCAGAACGTTCCATTCTGTTCCAAAGTGCTTGTCCTTCAGATAAGTCAACAAAGTTAATATTATTCATGACTGTTAAGATAACTTTGAAAATATAAGCACGCTTTAGTTCATGAACCTGTTTGTTTAAATACTCAGAAAGACTGCAATCAGAGAATTGCATCTTTTGGGGGAAAACAGGATGGGAAGTGTGTGCTTGGACAGTAGTCATGCAGGTATACGTATGTCCTATTGGTCTTACATTAGCATTGGTTTTTAATAGCTCTGTTCCTCCTCTGTTAATCACAGTCAATCATACCACGTCTCCTTCCTTAAGCAAAGCATATTAATTTAAGTTTTTATCCTCCACTGAAGACACTTATCCATGCTTGTTTCCATATGATTTCTTTTCTTCTTGAATGTGAGTGAAAAGAATATCAGATAATCTTGCAGATGAGGTTTTACTTGTACTTTGTATATAAATACCTAATCCATCATAAAGCTACATTTCTACATTTACTTTTTAACAGTCAAGTCATGTTGGTCACTCATAATCATCCTGACTTAATAGCATGCTCAGATCTATTTATTCCTCATATATTTCCAGTGGATGAATGCACAATTTAGATGAGGAATTAGTGTTAGTGTTATCCTACATATAGTTATTTAACATTGACATTTTTCTCACTGGTGGCTGCTTTGGCAAACAAAGCCAGCTAATGTAATTATTATAAAACTCTAAATTTCATGATGTAATACCTCTGTTATTCCATGTGGTTTTGCAGGAAACCTGTCCTAAGATAAGTATTTATATAACATATATTAAATAATTTACAAGTTGCAGTCTTCTCTGGAGTTAGCTTAATATTACAGACATACAGAAAGCTATAGTTCACAGTAGATCCAAAAGGCAGCAAAACCATATCAGTCAGAATATTCTTTTAGTGCTACAGCAAATACAATGCCTCTGATTTTATTTTCATTGTACAGTCAACAGAAAACTAAATCAGCATCTTTGATGAGCAGAGAAACACAATTAAAAGCTGCTTCATAAAAAAGACTTCTTACTCAGCTCTACAGTCAATTGTCATCTCAGAATATTTCATGAGATTTTTTTCTAAGTCTACAGAGTTCAGCTGCATGTGTTTTCATGGTACCCACATACATTTTCATTTTTATAGAAGTCCACAAAGAGATCAAGTAAGGTTATGTCCTTGTTTCTATTCTTTCCTGTCCTCCCTCAGGCTAAGCTCCCTGAAATGCAGGTAACTTGTCTGTCATTTCAGACTGTTTGAATCTCATCTCTTCAGAGACAAATTGAGCATATTTAACTTATCAAAGATATCACCCAGATCTGTCAGAATACACAGTCACTGCTGGTCGGACCACACTGCCTGCTCTGTGTTGCCTTCCTGAAATAAAAAGACCTATTTTCTGAATTTTTATATACAGCTCAAAACATTTCTGTGTGATAGTCGTCTTACCTCAGCAAGGAGAAGCAGTGCTGGTGCTCAAAACACTCTGTCACAATGTCTTGTGCCTTTGGCTAGACAAATTCATTCATGACCTGATAAGGGGGATAACTTGCATTCAGTTGAAAGGACCATTTTCATACATTTAACACCTCTTTTTGGATAGGATAGCATTTATTTCATGTGAGGGCAGCAAGCCCCAAGCCTGTCTGTGAGGGCTCTATTTTTGCTGAACACAGTTCCATCACCGTCAAAACCTTTGAATAATTACACCCTGTGAATGATGCTTTTTCTTTAAGTAATTCTCAAGAAAGTTTTTTAAAAATATATTCATTATTTATTATTTGCTATATGCTATTGGTATCTTTAGTGTTTGCAGAGCACAAAACTCTTCAGAAACAGCACTAGCTTTTAAATAAAAGAAGCAATTACTTCTGCCTTTCAAGCAACATCAGAAGAAACCTCATGTTTGATCAAGGTTTTTTTTTCATAATTACTTGTTTTTTTGTTTTTTGTTTTTTTTTCTTAAATCATTTTGATTGCTGATATAACATGTTTGGAGTTGCTCTGTAATAATTTCTGAGTGTTCAGGTCAGGTTATTGGAAGGCTCTGAGTCTTCACATTAAAAGACAAGAGCTGGGAAGTTTTGTGATTTGCTTTCTTTACCTTCTGGCCTCAAGAGGGCTCCCAGCTACCTTCCAGTGTCCTTGGACTGGGCAGGAAGATGACATGTCGCCTGGCCCAGAAAGAGAACCTTTACATGTGTGCTCAGCTGCTTAGGAAAAGTTTCCCATGTGTGAAAGACCTAATACCAAACTGCTGACTTGGTGTCTTCTGCTCCAGGACCGTGATCTTGTGGGAATTCCCATAAAAGAAAATACTAATATTTCATCCCAGTTTATAAACAAGAATCTGAGAAATTCCTTAAAGCATTTGTTCAATTCTTGTGCTTGGAGGACTCAAGTGATGTATTTAAAGTGCTAGTCTATTGATTTAGTCAGTATATTGAACTGATTATTGATATGTTTTCTCAATGATTGTATTTTTTTAGTAGATCAGGAGATTCTTTTTTAAAGACACAAAAATAATGGTTCAAACTAAGTCAGAGCACAGGAAACAAGTGCTCTTCGGTACCATTGCCTGTGAAAATGCTGAGCTGAAAAAGTGCTCTGAAGCAGGACGGGAAAAGTTCCTGGCATGCAGGAGATCAAAAGAAGTCTCCTGCAGGTCTAAAAATGAACACTTGCTCCATGGAGAGTAATTATCTTGGAACAACCAGCTGAGACACAGGACCTTGTGGGACCAGAAGAAGTTACAACTAGCTTCATTATCATCAGGAGATCAAAAGATTTTAAGATAGATGAGCATACTAACTGCTCATTCAGGATATGCTGTCCCTTTGTTATGATAGCTTAATGCTTCCATTTTAAGAAGGCTGTTATATATCTATGTATGATTTATATCTGAGTCATAAAAAGAAAAAAACTGCAGGTACCTGAACACAGTCAGACTTACTGAGAAGGTGCAGTCTCCCATGAAGTATTGTAACACAGGTCTTAGTGGAGTACAAGAAAGACATCAATAAACTGGAGCAAGTTTGGTCAGGCACTGGAACGCTTGCTCTGTGAGGAGAGGCTGATGGAGTTGGGCTTGTTCAGCCTGGAAAGAAATGGTTCTGGGGTTGGATCTTAATGCTGTCCTTAACTGTCTCATGGAAGGAAATAGAGAAAAAGGAGCCAGACTCTTAGAGGAAGAATGAAAGGTAACAGACAAGAGCTGGAAGTTGGGAAATTCTGACTCAATATTGGGGAAAAAAAATTCACCATGAGTGTGGTTAAACACTGGAACCAGTCTCCAGAGAGGTTGAGGGATCAACTCCGTCAGGGTTGAAGCTTGCCAATGTGACACCCATAAGAAGGGCCGAAAGGAGGATCCGGGGAACTACAGGCCTGTCAGTCTGACCTTGGTACCAGGGAAGATTATGGAGCGGTTCATCTTGAATGAACTCACCAGGCATGTGCGGGACAACCAGGGGATCAGGCCCAGCCAGCATGGCTTCATGAAAGGCAGGTCCAGCCTGACCAACCTGATCTCCTTCTGTGACCAGGTGACCTGCCCAGTGGATGAGGGAAAGGCTGTGGATGTTGTCTACCTGGACTTTAGCAAGGCCTTTGACACAGTCTTCCACAGAATCCTCCTAGAGAAGCTGGCAGCTCATGGCATAGACAGGTGTACTCTTTGCTGGGTAAAAAACTGGCTGGATGGCCGAGCCCAGATAGTTGTGGTGAATGGAGCTAAATCCAGTTGGCGGCTGGTCATGAGTGGTGTTCCCCAGGGCTCAGTGTTGCGGCCAGTCTTGTTTAATATCTTTATCAATGACCTGGATGAGGGGATCAAGTGCACCTTCAGTAAGTTTGCAGACAACACCAAACTGGGTGGGAGTGTTGATCTGCTCGAGGGTAGGAAGGCTCTACAGAGGGATCTGGACAGGCTGGATCAATGGGCCAAGGTCAATTGTATGAGGTTTAACAAGGCCAAGTACCAGGTCTTGCACTGGGGTCACAGCAACCGCATGCAATGCTACGGGCTTGGGGAAGAGGGGCTGGAAAGGTGCCTGGCAGAGGACCTGGGGGTGCTGGTGCACAGCCGGCTGAACATGAGCCAACAGTGTGCCCAGGTGGCCAAGAAGGACAACAGCATCCTGGCTTGTATCAGGAATAGTGTGGCCACCAGGACTAGGGAAGTGATTGTGCCCCTGTACTTGGCACAGGTGAAGCCGCACCCCCAATACTGTGTTCAGTTTTGGTCCCGTCAGTACAAGAAGGACATTGAGGTGCTGGAGCATGTCCAGAGAATGGCAACAAGGCTGGTGAAGGGTCTGGAGAGCAGGTCTTATGAGGATCGGCTGAGGGAGCTGGGGTTGTTTAGCCTGGAGAAGAGGAGGCTGAGGGAAGACCTTATCACTCTCTACAGCTACTGGAAAGGAGGTTGTAGTGAGGTGGGTGTTGGTCTCTTCTCCCCAGGTACTAGTGATAGGACATGAGGAAATGGCCTCAAACTGCACCAGGGGAGGTTTAGATGGGATATTAGGAAAAATTTCTTTACTGAAAGAGTTGTCAGGCCTTGGAAGAGGCTGCCCAGAGAGGTTGTGGAGTCACCATGCCTGGAGGTGTTCAAAAAATGTGTAGACATGGCACTTCAGGACATGGTTTAGGAGGCATGGTGGTGTTGAGTTGACAGTTGGACTTGATGATCCTAGAGGTCTTTTCCAGCCAACCTTAACGGTTCTTTGATTTTGTGATCTCTGTCCTTTGAGATATTTAAAACTCAATTGGAGAAGTCCATCAGTAGCTTCCTATAAGGAAGGGAATGTGCTTTGGGCAAGGTGGTTGGACTAGCTGAAGGTTCTTCCAACCTACATGACTCTGTGATTGTAACCCGTGGGTTAACATAAAAAAAGGGTCAGCCATGTGTGGTGGGTTTACCTTGGCTGGCTGCAACAGCCCCAGCCTGTTGCTCTCTCTCTCCCCCTTCTCAACAGGACAGGGGCAGAAAATAAGATGGAAAAGATCATGGGCTGAGATAAAGGCAGCTTAATATTCACTACTTCCCATTGACAGGCAGATGTCCAGCCATTCCCTAGGAAGCAGAGCCACAACAGGTGTAGTGGTTGCTTGGAAAGTCAAACACCATAGCCACAAATATACCCAGCTTTTATTGCTAAGCGCAATGTCATATAGTATGGAATATCCCTTTTGGTTAGATTAGGTCAGCTGTCCTGGCTGTGTCCCCTCCCAACCTCTTGCCTACTCCCAACCTACTGGCCTTTGGATGTGAGGGGAATTTGGAGAGAAAGCCCTGATGCTGTGCAAGCACTGTTCAGCAAAAGCCAAAACACTGGTGTGTTGTCAACACAAAGCACAGCACAATATGGACTACTATGAGGAATGTTAAGTCCAACTCAACCAGAGACAGCACGTCATGGCATGTAATTGTGCATGATATGAGCTTGTTGCTTGAAAGGGGTATCCACAGGGACACAGCAATGGATCAGAAAATACTGCTTACCCTTAACTGTGACAATAATGTTGTTCAGGTAGTTCTACTTCTTATTGTGTATCAATAAAATTGATCTGACATTAATGCATAGTGTTAGGCTGACTTTAGGATCTACATGTGTAAGAAAATAATTAAATACTGTGCTCCCAAAGTGCTAAGCAACAACTGAATTTCAACAGAAAGAACTTGGGTATGTCAAGGATAAATTACCTGGGAAAACCCCCTAGAATTAACTGATTATCTTTGCATTTTAGTATTGATTGAACTGCTTGAGTGGTGAAAATAGCAGGACAGCAAATCTAATTAGTGAAATATGGTACTTCTTTAAGAAAGCAAACATGCTTTGGTGGCCAAAGCTTAGTTTCTTTATTTTTCTGATTCATGGCCTGCTTCCTAGCTTTAATGCCTAATCCTAAAATGTGCTGCTGAGTGCATGTTGTGACAATTCAGAAGATCTACCTATGTACAACCTCGGAATTCTCTATAAAATTATGGGTGTTGTTTATCTTAATCAAAGTCAGTTTTCTCAGCTTTAAGGTGCACCTCCCTAACCCTCTCTGTTCTTCTGCCTCCCTGACAGTTTAGTATTCACAGAGGAGTGCCTATGCAGCCAGGAACAGAGGATTTGTTCAAACAGAAGAAAAAAGCTGGTGCCTGATCAAGAGAACCGGTTTAAATCGGTTATCTGGCAAGCACATCACGCAACAGTGTTTTCTGATTATATGTTGGGCCTCTCCACGATGTGTCCTGAGGAATGGAGGCAGAAAGTAGAAACCACACCACTCCCCTCAAATTATATTTTTGAGGGGCATTTTCACTGGCTTACCTGAAGACAGTTGAGCCAATATCTGATGCAGAAGGAACTCTGCCTTCCTGAATACAAATTGATTCTTGATGAACAGGGGATGGAGGGTGAGGGACAGTATCTATAGAGAGTCTGTGGGGTTTATTAGGTTCTCTGCTAAAAAGCATTACTAGGAAAAGAACAGTAACCCTTAAAGAAACATTTAAGAAAAAGGAAAAGACATTACAAACTACAGAACTGAATTCTCTGTGTTCCAGGGTAGATAGCTGAAATCGGCCAAGTTTCTTGTTCTACTGTCCAGGTGGAAGACAATTCCCAGATTTCATTCTTCAGATAGGTAAAATCCAGCCAAAGTTTATTCATGACTAGTTCATACTAATTTGTTCTGTTGCCATTTTTTTCTAGCTTAAATTAACTCTTGTCCCTCTCATTTATCACCCTGATGATTTTACAGACTCTTTCTGTTTTTTTCTTCCTGAATTAAATGAGCCAAGATTTTTTTCAAGTGTCCTTTCCAAACATAAGCTCTCCATTCAGCTGACTATTTCTAGCAGGATTTCTCTGCACATATTCAAATCTAAATTCATCTCTCTTGAAATGGATGTATGAAATTCTGTATGCTGTATATGAGGGCTCACTAATGCCTTAAACAATAGTAATGATGGCAAGAAAGCAGACCAGCATCGAGAGGCTTTTCAAGGTGCTTAATCTGGGGGGCTGAGTAGAAAAATCACTATCTAATCATAGCAGGAGACATTCTTGGCTTTTCTTGAATCAAATGTATTGGATGAACTTGCAGTGTAAAATTTTAAAAAAAAAATCTATCTTGACACTAGCAATTTCTCTACCAAAATGTTTCAGGTAATAGGATTAACATAAGCACCAAAAAATCCCAATCTTTATATCTAGAGTTTCATTTGAAACACTGTACCAAGGAAGGAAGAAGAAATTGAGGACAGGTAGTTGAACATTTTTTATTGTGTCAGAAAAAGTTTCTGTATGAAACAATATTGTGCCATGCTCTGCATTATGTGAACTAAAGAGAATTCAAATGGAACATATAGATTTGTGTCAGTCCACAAACATAAATAATGAATAAATATAGTATCTATATGATTATGATTCATTTAAGTCAAAGATTTTTTTCCAGATAGGTCTATTTATGGATCTTAAAGCTGTGGCAATCACTTTATTCTGGGTTTCTTTTCAGAGTTTACAGAAGCAGACAATCAAAACAAAGAAGCTATGATTTGCTTACTAAAGACTCCTCCATGGTCTGCTACTTAACTTTTGGATTTCATGAAAAGGTCCTGAAAAAAACTAAGAAGTTGCATAATCCTAAAAAAATAAGATGCAGAGAAATTAATTTAATATTGTGGAATTAAATTACTGGAGCCTAGGGAAAAAAAAACAAACCCCAAAACAAACAATCCCACACCAAGAAAGTAACAGGTAAAATTCTGGAGAAATGCTCCAAAGTAACAACCAAATGATGACCCCCCCATTTTCTCTATTAAGTAGTTGCAATTACCTGTGCTTACATTCAAATAATAATAAGAGAATGGCTTTAAGAATGAACAGTCAATCACAAAAGTACTAGAAAATGCCCAAGACAGCACTCAGTGTAAATCAAACTTATCCTAGGCCTCATACTTTAAAAAATCACATTGATCTAGTACAAATAACAAATAAAATAAAATTCCCAACAGAGAGAATTTAATCTCAAACACTTGACATTCTGAAACAAGTAAATGACTGAAAACTTCCATGTGAGGGAAATTATTAAACAACATGAATAAAAAGAGCTGTTACCCTCTCACTTGCTGTGATGTACAGTTTAAGGGCCTAGCTGATGCTATGTCAGCAGTTCAGTTTTGGTCAGGAGATGAGTTATTTGAAGCTGCTGTTTATTTGCAGAAGTTCTGATTAGTCAAATACAATCAATCTGATATGGAAACAGGGTTATTTTTACCTTGACTTTTCCTCTAGCATTCCTCTTGGTTTTAATGGAAATTTGAGTCAAAGCTCTAAACATAGATTAGGCATAATTGCATATGATTCTCATGATTTGCCACACCTATTGCTATACCATTACAAAGTACCATTATCCCAAATATCTTCCATCAGTTTTCCCTGTGCTCTTTCAGCGTCACTAATTTGTGATTTTCAGTATGGCTTGTTATAGTAATATCGACAAGTGGCATATAACCACTCAATCAAGCATATCAAGTCCTTTAATTTGGTCTAATTCAGACATCAATGAAAGGTTTGAAGCTTTTACATTTGCTTTACTGAAACTAATGTCCATCGCAAAAAAAAATGATTTTCATTTTCAATACAAATCAAAATTTGATCACATGAAAAAGTGTTGTCAAGCTTGCTAAATTGATAATGAATAAGCAACATAAAGAGATTGTTGAATATGTACCTTACATTTTCCTTTTCTCTGGTGTATAATTTCTAGCCATTCAAAGTAAAATTCTAAATGATGGAACATCTCAGTCATTTTTTGCCTGTCTACTTTGTTTAATTCACCAGGCCTATTTTTTGGTCATATTTTGCGTTATGGTACTTTACATAGGCAAAGAAAATGGATACTTTGGTATAAATGTTTTTGATTTGGCAAATAGCCAAATGTGAGGGTGTAAGTGGAGAGTGTATGGGGGGTATAAAATCTATCTCCACCAAACTCTGTCCAAAACCTGACTCCAGCTTCCATTTTCCCAGAGATACATAGGTGGATTGCTCAGAAATGACTGATCACAGTTTTGAAAGACAAATAAGACAGCATGATGATTGTCTATCTCTGTAATCGCTTTCTCTGAGGAAGCTGTAATTCTCCTAATAACATGGATTAAGAGAAAAGCCTGCTTTTACTGTCTTTATATTGTGATATAAGTAATCTTAAACAGTTCTACAGTAATTGCACATAAAGAAAGAAAAATATGTAGTATTGCTTTTCGTTAATGTTTTTCTTTATCTGAAATTCTACAAGTAATACAAATAAAATAGTGTTAATCAGTTAAACCTTGATATTATCTCTCTAACATCTTCAACACATGCATCTTTTGGGCGTATTCTCTGTCTTGTTCTATGCCTGGAGATCTACACTTTTTCTAACAGGCTTAAGAGCAAGCTGTTAATACCACAGAAATATTTGTTTGATAGTGCTATAAAACAATTAACTGCAACAAAGAATCTGCAGTGTCTCCAGACCACTGCCCATTTATGCAGAAACAAAACTGTTAGCTCATTTTATTTAATTAAGGCTACGCTTTCCATGATTTTCTCAATAAACCTGTACACTGAATGAGTGTCTTCATGACCTTCATGGTTATTGGCCATATTGCGCTATTTGTAAGCACAACTCCCCATTGATTTATTGGGAAGACAACTTGGGAACAGTGTGCATTGTCTGACAAGTGGTGGGACCCATAACATTCACCAGTTGCAGAATACCCATTTTGCTTGATGTGGTATGAATAAGACATCAAAATCTAGTAGAGTTACAATTTTAAGGCATGTATAAATAAGATTTGATCCTGGTGCCTGTATGAACTATATTTATGGTGTTCATCCCCTTGGCATCTACAAATCTAGATGATTTTCAGATGACAAAATTTCTATCAAACTAATAGAAGTTACATGATTGAACTGCCATCAAATGTAGATACATATTCACATGGTGTTTAATTTACAACTCAGCTTACATCTTCAGCTCAGCTAGTTCTGTGTCTGAGACTTAGGTCAAGTGCTTTTGACTTCTCTTGAAATGCTTTCTTCTGATTTAAAATATTACTTTAGATATCTTAGACTAAATCACACCAAAACTGGAACAGGGTTTAGCCATCCTCCAGCCCTCTCTTGCCTTCATTCTCAGTTGCAATATAACTGAGAAGCACCTGAAATTCCACATGTTCTTGCTGACAATGTTCTGAAGGATGCCATTACCCGCGCTACCCAGCAAGCTGTTTGCTGTCATATTCTCCTATGTTGAGTGGAAAAGCTGGCTATCAGTGCATCCCAAGACAAGGATCTGGACCTAATTTCTCTCAGTTCTTGCATAAATGATCTAAAATCTAAACTTCTAAATGTAGGGTGGACAGAGCTGTCCTTACCACTTGAATAGAAACACAGGCAAAAGAAGACTTCACTTTCTCTTTGGAGGTATAGCTGGAGGTATTTGCTTTGGAGAAAGCATACTTAATCCGACCCATAAGTGAATGAAGATACTAGGTTCATATCCTTAAACTCAGGAAGTTATATGGTAGTTGAAATGCTCTTATGATTTCCAGTTAGTTGACTGGAAGAGGTCTACCACTCAATGTGCAAACAACTTTTGGATTCCCCTTTAGCAACTGGACACATGCAAGGGTAAACATGTGAAGTCTTTCATAAGAAGGCAGGAATTTTCCACCTGACAGCTCTCTGAGACACCCATCTATCAGCCAAATCTACGCCAGAAGCTCTGTAGCCCCACTATGAAGGTACATGGCTTGAGCCAGTTCAACCCTGCCTGAATTGAATATACCTGAGCCTTTGGTGAGATCTAGTCTTTAACCTGTATGAAGGAGAAATCTACTTGTCCTGACAGAGGTTTTCTGTAATTCAGGAATGGAAGATATTGTGTATGTTTCCTTGTGGAGGCCGTGTACACACAGGATTGAGTCAAGGTGGAAGCAATCCCAACATTACCGGGGCTGCCCTACAGAAAGCACAAACTGGCTATAGCTCTAGTGCCGATATCAAAGCCCCAGGAGGCACAAAACACTGCTGGTACTGCTCCCAGAGAGGCCAGTGACTACAGAGGGGCTGAAGGAAGGAACAGTCTCTCCCACAGCAGCCATTGCTCCTTTTCTCATGCCACTGTAATGTGGACTTTTAACTTCCTAGATCCCTAAATTAACAATGTGTGAAATGGACTCAATTTTTCATTTTAAGTGGATCCTGTAAAGTTTATGTAATTCAAGTGCTCTGAGGTCCTAAGGGAAAGTAAGGAAATAAAAAGGGATGCAAAATATCATTGCATTTTTTTTTTAACTGAGTGAAAGAAGTAGAAAGCAATATTACTACTGAAATAGTGGAATAAAAATGAAAATATTGGAAAGAATGTTCTTTAAACAGTTGAAGGCTTGTCAGACAAGATCATCATTTAGGGTTTTACAAGGGAGGGTTCTTATGGGACTGTAAATACAGAAATCACAGTCTACATCAGCAGAAAAATAAATCCAGTAATAAAACCAACACGATTAGTGGTGCTTGGGAATTCGGGAGTGAATGCTGCTTCAAACCACTCTCACAAGTTGGAATGGAAAGTGATGTGGAAAGAACGAACAGCAAAATGCCGATGGTATGGTCTCCTGAGCAAAGGGCTGACAGGATACTTTATATACTGTAGGCAAAAGCATAGACCCCTGAAAGCAAAATCCTCTCCTGAGTCCAGAAACATCAGTAGTGTAAATTTACCACAACTTCTACAGCAGTTAACTGTATGACTAGTGTGACATTATTCACAGAGCCTGAAATATTTAAAGCATTCCTATAGGTGAGAAATACTTGCTAGCAACAATGAACTTTTCCTTGTTCCGCTGCTTTTTAATTAACATTCCTTGAGCCATTTCCCTGGTTCTGATAATGTGGAATACTCTTTGCACTGCTCTTTATCTGCTTAAAGCAACAAACAAAATACCTGTTTAAAGGTATTTTGGTGACATCTTTCAGAGTTGTATGATTCTAGAATAGGTCTTATCAACAATGATCAGTCTGAGGTTTTAAAGATCCTAAACAAAGTAGGCTGAAGTCTGCTCCCAATCTGTATACTGGAAACTTAGCATAGCACAGTGGAGAAAGAGAATTTAAACACTGTTGAGTGCTGAATTGAAAGGGAGGAAGCAATCTACTGTACACAGATACAAATGTTTAATCCTGAAAAGGCAATAAACTGTCCCATGCCATTTTCTGACACTTGCATTCCTTGACAAAGATTGAGCAGGCATTGGTGGCATGATGGATTGAGAGGAGAATTGTAATGTGGATTACAAACTGTTTCATGGAGGGTTGGTGACTAAAATAATATCAAGCTGAAGTGGTGGATGATAATCCTCTCAGTTATTTGGCTTCCCCTCACTACAACAAAGACACTGAGGTGCTGTAGTGTATCCAGAGAAGAGCAACGAAGCTGGTGAAGGGTCTAGAGCACAAGTCTTATGAGGAGCACCTGAAGGAACTGGGATAGTTTAATCTGGAGAAGAGGAGGCTGAGGGGAGACCTTACTGCTCTCTACAACTACCTGAAAGGAGGTTGTAGTGAGATGGATGTTGGTCTCTTCTCTCAAGTAACAAGCAATAGGACAAGAACTAATGGCCTCAAGCTGTGCCAGGGGAGGTTTAGATTGAATATTAGGAACTATTTCTTCACTGAAAGGGTTGTAAAGCATTGGAAGAGGCTGCCCAGCGAAGTGGTTGAGTCACCATCCCTGGAGGTATTTAAAAGACATGCTTAGGGACATGGTTTAGTGGTGGACTTGGCAGTGCTACGTTAATGGTTGGACTTGATGATCTTAGAGGTCTTTTCCAAAAAATTGTTTTTCCTAAATAATTCTACGATTCTGTGAAAATCCAGGCCTGTGACCTACCTGATGTGGGCCTCAGTAATGAACCTCTGACTAATCCACATTAAGTTCTTTGTAAGGAAAATATAGTTTGTCTAGGAGATGGGGAAAGGGGAAGTTAGTGCCTCCCTTGTCCTCTTTTATAAAGTCAGGGAAGGGCTCAAGGTATTTTTTGGTCCAGCAGCTTAAAAGAGCCTGAAAGGTATGCCAGCTGTTGCAAAAGAGAGTGAAGAAATCACTGAGGAGAAGTTGGCTAACAATGAGAAGGATAAGGTTAGTTCCTATAGCTGAAACATCACCCAAATGACTGATAATGATCTTTACAACTCTACGCAAACTCAACTGTCTTATTTCTGTGCTGAAAGTAGAACATACTCTTTAGTGGTATGATGAACCTCCTTTTTTTGGACAGAGAGATTCGAAAGCATTGAAGATGCTCCTAATGTGAGAACTCTGTGGCATTCAGCAGTGATCAGCACAGGCCTTTTCTCTAGGCTAGGTAGTGGCATAGGGGAAGATGGGAACTACAGTTTAAAGTATGAGTGCTGATTGCTCAGTCCTACCTACTGCAGTTGACCTTTAAGAATATCAGCTAATTTGGGACCAGAAAGCAATATGTTTCCTCTAAAATTCTCTGTGCCTGATTATTATTATTACCCCAGATTGAACGTTTCTCTCCCTCTGCAGCTGGAATTTTAATTGGCTGTTCTGTTCCTCTAACAGCTGCTAAGGAGCTTTGCTCTTTCCCTAACTGCTCCATTACTTCTACATACCACCAAATGCAGTTAAATTTTTTTATCCCTGCATACTTTTTTTTTTTATTTCAGTTCATTTAGCTTCTTAAGAAATAGATGGGGCCTTAGTGTGGTTTAAATGTGTTGGTGGCTTTCTCAGATTGACAAGCATTGGCGTACTGGCATGTTGAAGCTTTGTTTTTGTTTGTAGATGACTCCTAAATGCAGCGAAGGCATGCCAACATTTATTCCTCCACATGTTAAGTCTTGCTAGATTTGTGCAAAGAAAGCAAATTGCCTTGTATATGTATTTTGTGATAGTATAGGGAAAGCTGGATCTAACAGATGAGGAAGATGACCTATTGACTTTTCACCACTGTAAGCTGTAAATGCCTTTCAGAGGCACCACCTGAACATTCCTCAGGTTAAGCATTACCCCTCCTTGCCCAAACCAGAATAGTTTCTCCTCTTGGAAGGCCAGCAATGTGTCCTTTCCAGGCATCCCCTGCTCAAATTCAAATTCTGGGATCTAGTCCAGGGATTCATCGTGCGATTTGGAGGCTGGCCAGCACACACATTGTGCTGTGTATTTCCTTATCTGAAGAGGCAGCTAGCAAATGTTGTTATAAGAATAAGCTCCTTTTTTCTCCATTCATTTGATTTTTGGAGTTGCATTGCTCCTGTGTCTCTAAAGTTGATTGGAAGGCCTGAGAAAGGACAGTGAATAAGCCAATCAGCAATCTGTGTCCTAAATATTGACTTTGGCTGCTAATAGGAGTATTTAGATACAGGAGCAAGTGTTCTTATTGACTGCCAAAGGACAAGATTAGTACATTTACTAGTAAGATAAGGCTGACAATCTGCTTCACAGAGAAAAAACATCTGGGCTGACCTTATGTGTTTTGGCCCTCTTGGAAAACAAATAATCAAGGCCAATGAAATGAAAAGGGCGATCGATATAGATATTTGCTTGTTGTGAACAAGTAACTAATACTATATATATGCTCAAAAGTAAGGGTGCACAAGCAGTCTGTGAACCCTGACTGGAAATGGTAGATTAGCACTTCATTTGCTGATAGTTTAAGAATGGTACAGCTTAATGGCTGCTCTGTAGACTCTGAGGGTGAACTATGTTAAAATGAAAACATAATTTCTCCATCATCAAATATGGGATTATTAATCTTCTTTTACAATGTCATTTTGTATAGGAGTAAATAGATAATTTTTAAAACCCTGTTGCATGATGTGTTTATTTTCTTTCTCCTTCTGCATTTTAATACCTAATAATTTTCTGTTTCCTTATTATTTCCATTTCCTTGTCTTGGTTTGTTCAGCCTTGAGAAGAGGAGACTAAGGGGTGACCTCATCATGGTCTACAGCTTCCTCACAAGGGGAGGAGGAAGGGCAGGTGCTGCTCTCTTCTGGCGACCAGTGATAGAACCTGAGGGAATGGCAGGAATATGTGCCAGGGGAGGTTTAGGTTGGGTATTAGGAGGAGGTTCTTCACCCAGAGGGTGGTGGAGCCCTGGAACAGGCTCCCCAGGGAGGTAGTCATGGCACCAAGCCTGACGACATTCAAGAAGCACTTGGACAATACCCTCAGACACATGGTGTGAATTTGGGGTTGTCCTGTGCAGGGACAGGAGTTGGACTTGATGATCCTTGTGGGTCCCTTCCAACCCAGGACATTCTATGATTCTATGATTATTTATTTTATACAGCCTGTCCTTGTTTCAGACAAGAGTTCAGGACTCAGTAGCTCGAAACTGACTGGTGATTTTGCCTGCTTGGTATTGTTTATCTAACCAGAGGTAACTTTAAAAGTTTTCAAGTACGAGTAAATACTTTTCCATGAAAGAAAGGTCCTTTGACCACCTAAAGTTTGAACAGTTTAAATCTGTAGTAACTTTTGAGAAAATTGTATTCCTTTCTTGACTTTCACGGGTGTTTCCTTTTCCATCCCCTATTACATCTCTCTGTTCTCCTCCCATTCTTCCTTGTGCTTCTTCCTTCTATGTCTTACAGGATTCCTCTCTACTTCTATCTTTCTTTGCACATTATCTAGTTACATACTATTAGGTAACCTGCATATGATTTTTCATACATCTTATTTAATGGACTCAAAACTGTGCTAGCAATAGTAATGCTATTTTGAAAAGTGTTAATGACAGAGTATCACTACCATCTATGCTAAGTCTGCTGGTAAAACCTGAACCCACCCCAGGTTAACTGCAGGTAATCCCAGATACTCCAGTCCCTGGGAGAAACAGGGTCTGGCCAGGATCTTAGAACAAGGAAACTTGTAGCAGTGCTTATTTTACACCCTTCAGGAAATGAGTCACAGAGGAACAAAGGTAGATATGTACAGTGAGTAAGCAATGCCCTTTCTCTTGGAAGTAATCCTGTATTTTGTTCAGCCCTGAAGTGATCCGGCAGTTGGACTATAAGATAGTTGTAGGTCCCTTCCAACTGAAAATATTCCATTCTATTCTATTCTAATCTGCAGAGCTCTGAGGTTAGCTGGTTGCTCAGGCCGAAGGGCTCTTCAGTTGTTTTGTAAGAGTACACCTCTTGCAGAAGGTGTACCTGTAATCCCAGTAGTTAAACAAGATCAGATTTTGCTATCTGTGCAGCTAAGCCATCCAATGGGGAAATGGAGCTGCGCTCATTCCTTTTCCAACTGCCTTGCATCAATGAGAAGCATATCTCAGAGTGAAAACATTATCAGGGCAAAATGAAGTAAGCTGTGATACACATCGAATACCCTGACAATCAAACGTGAGTATAGAATGCCCATATTTTGTCTTCCAGCTTCCTAAGCACCTGTTCTGTTTATGGTACTCACACCTTTAAAATTCAAGCACGTGTGTGAACCCATGCTAGGAATGCACTTTGTGTGGGAGAAGACTGTAGACTGATAAGAGTGGCCAGTGGCTATTGGTGCTGCAGGTGTTTTTGTAGATCTTGGCTTGCGTCACTGGGGCAAATGTAAGACATGTAAAAAGAAAGTGTAGGGCTTTTCTGAAATGTCAGTTATACACAATAAACTGGTAATCCTGAGATTTTGTAGTAACTACAGCACTAGGTAGCAAGAAACAGTGAAAGCATCGTATGCTTGAAATACATGCTAGGAAAGTACTAATTTTAATGGCACATTTAATCATTTCCACACCAGATGTAAATGTGATATCAATAACATGTTTTGATATTTAACTCTGTGCTTAGTGGGAAGAAAAACAAATCAGAGAAAAGATTTTCATCTGTGACAGAAAGACTTTATTTTTCTAAAACTTATTCAGGTAACTGAGCACACAGGAAGGATTATCTGGATGGATACTGAAGAATCAATTGTGTAGTTCTTTGAAAACAGAAATTTGTTGGGAATTAATTAGGTAAACGGAAGTTAAATCTTTATTATACATAAAAAGATAAAATCCTTATTTGAATGCAAATACATTTTTCCTATACAAGTAATGTATGAGGATATGATTTTGTATCCTTTGAATACATCAGAGACAGATTACTTCCTGCATATGTCATACATAAAGAATAGAAGATCCTAAAAAAGTGTGAAAGAGAAACCAGGCATTGTACAAACAGAGCCTTAAATTACCTGTGCCAATGGACAGATTCTGACTGAAACCAAAATTTGACACTTTAAAACTTTAGCAGTTATACCTTTTGTAATTACACCAGCTCACTTGAACAGGGGATGAAGGTGGGGTACAGGGAGGAGAGGGGGGAAAGGGCAGTTGAGAAATAAGTTCTTTGGACAGTTACAACGCTGTGACACAGCAGGATTTGTCTGCAGTTCCTTACAAGAACATTTTCCTGAACTGGGCCCACAGGCAACAGTGAATGTGGGTCTCCTCCAAATTCTGCTTTGGAAAGAAATTTAACCTCTACATCCAAAAGGTGACATCTATGTCACCCCTACATCTATGATTCTCAGAAATATTCCTACTTCTTCTTATGGAGGCATACACTCCAGGTGTGGCCTCGGCAGTGCTGAGTATATAGGAGGATCCCCTCCCTTGATCTGCTGGCATTGCTTTGCCTCATGCAGCCCTGGGCACCATTTGCCTTCTTTGCCAAAGGTCCCTTTTCTGACTCATGTTCAACTTGGTGTCCACCAGGTCCTTTTCTGCCAAACTGCTTTTCAGCTGGGTGGCCCCCAGCATGTACTGGTGCCTGGGACTGTTCCTCCCCAGGTGCAGGACTTTGCACTTCCTCGTGCTGCTATCCACGTCCCTGTGGATAGCAGCACAAGTGTATGGCATATCAGCCACTCTCCCAGTTTTGTGTCATCTTCAGACTTGCTGAGGGTACGCTGTGCCACGTCATCCAGATCACTAACGAAGATGTTAAACAGGACTGGACCCAGTATTGACCCCTGGGGTACACTGCTAGTTACTGGCCTCCAACCATACCTCATGCTACTGGTCACCACTCTCTGGACCCAGCCATTCAGCCAGTTTTCAATCCATCTCTCTGTCTATTTATCCAGCTCCTCATGGTGAAGCCATGCTGACTACTTGTGATTTCTACTTCTGGTTATGGAGGTATTGTATGTGTTATAAGCGGGGAACAAATCAAGTTCCTGTAGGGTTGGTGATTAGATTTCAGTTTTGAGGAGGTAACTTACAGACAGAATGAGCAGAAGTTCTGGAGGCCCTGTCCTCAGTCAGTTATGATGTCCCTGGTTCCTGGTCTTCCAGAGTGAGAGCGCACAAAGTTTGCAAACAGAAGACAAAAATCTGTATTGACCAACACTGAGGCAACTCCGCTGATGCTACTTTAATCATCCCCAAAGGACATCACGAGTTCTTTAATTGACGAAAATGTAACAGCTCTTCCATGTACACAGTTAAATAGAAATTCACAAAAACAGAAAACAAATGCCTTAATGAGGACATGCAGTTAACAAATATTTTTCTTTCCTTAAGTGTTTGAAGTTTTCATTAAGATTTTCCAAAGCAATGACATGACAACCTGCAAGAAACAGGTGACAGGCTGTAATTTCCCCTGGTGATGCACAGAATAAATTATAGTCAGAAATCAGGTTTGTTAAGGAAAAGCCTTCTCAAGGTTTGGTGCAGCCAAAGCAACTGAATGGCTTAGGAACTAAAGCTTCAGCTTAAACCTCAACTCATACCTGTGTAAATTTAAGTATGCATTTAAACACTTTACTTGTTTAAGCTGTATATACTGATACTGCATCTTTAAGCATGAAGCAGAAAAATGAAGAGACTTTCCTCCATGCATGGTGTCACAGTTAAGCTCAGAGGGATAATGTGATTCACTACAGTGCAAAATAAACATTGAGACCCCACTCACACCCCGCCTCCACCTACTCCATGGAATTTGTCACGTTGGAAAGCAATTTCAGAAAAGAACAGTATAGTTATCTTGTGTGTGTCTAGGGCACAACAGCTCAGTGAAAATCTCTGCTTTGGATAAAGCAACATTCTCAAAGGCAAAGAAATATTAATATGAACTTAAAATGATGCAAAAATAACATATCCTTTACTATACTCATGTAAGTATGTAGTAACACTACAAATGCTGGAACAACAGCATAATTTACCCATGCTTAGTACATTGGGGACTTTCTGGTTTCACATTGGATAAAAAGAGTATTGGTAGTTGCATTAAGTGTGAAAAGAAAGTTAATGAATTGTCTCTATAACTTTCCAGAGCAAAGGAGAGCCAGCAACTGAGGTTCCCTAGATTTCTCTGTTTCATGAATGGTTCCTATAAATTGTAGAGCCCTCAAAGCCAGGACTTGGGACTAGCTGCATAACTACTTTGATACCATGTAGTTGGCACATCAGAAAATGTAAAGCTAAGGAAATTTAAAATATGCAAATTGATTGTTTTTTCTGAACTTGTGGCAGATCTTGGAAGAAAATGCAGATCTTGCTTACCAGTAGTTCCTATTTCTCCCAATAAACCCTATCACATCTTCCTCAAAACAATTGACACTTTCTATTTTTGAGAAACAGTAAATAAAAAACATGGTCTTTCATCTATTCACTGATGCTAAAAGGTTCTTTTCAGATGAAAGCATGAAACATAGCTCTTTCACCATTTCCTTCAGCACAGGATAACAGAAAACAATATTTTTGCTTTGCTAGCAATATTTGTTCTACTTTGGCATACATAGAATATATAGATCTTGCTACTTTCTTTTGCAAAATGACATGGAATTAATTTTGGTTAAAAAAAGGAAAAAGTCGATGTTAAAATGTTGACATTTCAAAGCTCTGTTTCAAAGAATTTGAAATGAATATTATTTACTGCATTTTTTCTGGAATTTTATTTAAAAATGGATGAAAATGGTTTAAAAATAGCAATCATACTGCTGTTCTACTGAAGATCTAGTTTTTGATAAACACAAACCTACAAGAATTTTTTTAGGATTGTCAAGTAACATTTAGAAAAAATAAGCAAAACACAAATTTCAATAAATTGTTTCAATATTTCATGGATAGCTATTGTACCTTTAAGTTAAAATTCTATCAAAATGCCATGCAATTCACAAAGGTGCAGTTTCCCAAGAATGCATATTTTTAAAAATGTAGAAACAGATTCACTTATGCCTGCAAAAACTCTGCAGGGCTGAAGAACAGGACTTACTTTGTTTTCCTCTGGATACAAGAATTTGAAGTGCAGAGGGAAGTTCCCATCACAGAGGAGCATTGTAAGGACTCTGTATGCATCAGGTGTGGTGTATTCCCACTGTGAGTGACACTGCTTCTCGCCTGCAGAGGGACTGGCTTTCCAGGCAATGCAGCATGGAGGTGTGATCTCCCTGCATGCCATTTACAGTGGTTGGACTTGCTGTGCATGTGCAAATCACCAGCAAATTGCAGGGTCCAAGAAATGATGCACATGGGAGGCCTATGCTTTAAGATAGCACTTCAAGATCCATTTGAATCGAAGCATTAGCACATTTTTGTTTTTCTCCCTCATGTCAAACATGCCTCCAGCTGAAGGAATATTCCCAACAAATTAACAGAGAAGAAAATAAGATTGTTGGTGAAATGAAACCTGCATACATCAGTCTCATCCATCAGATTAAACTTTGTGTCTAAATCTGGATTGTGAGACTGAGGTATGGGTCTAGCTTGAGCTTGTACAAGAGAGAACAAAACAAACTGTAAGAAAGAAAATCTTAATTGTTTTTGTAAGAGCCTAAAGAAGAATGTATTATCAGCTTTCTAAGATCCAGTGCTTCACCTGATTCTGGTTTACTGCATATTCAAAATCTCTCAAGACTGTTCTAGGGACAACTTTGACTCAGCTTGAAGAATGTGCCTCTACTGGGTAACATTTGGCTTTAAAAATATTCCCAGTATTCCTTTGCAAGATCTCTGGAAAGCAGAGAGGCAAAGCAGTCCCTGAGACTTTTAGATGATGTTTTTTCCCTCCTACAAGGGAGAGAGTCTCCAAGCTGCAAGTGTTTCCTTTGAAGCTGCTGGTCTTTTAGTTTCAGTTGTCTTGGGGAGAAGCAAATTATCTTTCCCAAGGAAATTAAGGCATCATTAGCAACACAGCTTTCATAAAAACAGCAGATGGATAGTGCAACAGTCTGCTTTCCACTGGAAGTATGTGTTCACCTGTGTGGACAGGTATTCTAGAAAGAACATGAACACTTTCTGGTACAGCAAGGTGCTCTAGTAGACAACCTACCTGGGATCTCAGGTCTTTTCAACAAGTCCAGAAAGAGTCAGATGCAAATAGTAAAAGTCATGGATGCCTGATACGGAGGCTACAAGTATATTAGTAAACTAAGTAACATCAGGGCTGTTCTCTGGAACTGGAGTCAACTAGCATTTCTGACCATATCCATTGTCCATGCTATTAAATTGGTTTTATCCATGAAACGGTTTTTGACCTCCAGAATAGAGTTAACATATTACCTGCCTTTTGGAAGCAGTGTATGGTCCCTTCCAGCTACTGAACAGTTCTCAAGAGTTGCTTGGGACAGTGATGGTCAGCCTGGCCTAGCACAGGCGAGGATCCATCTGGACAGTTTGGCAGTAATATATAAATAATTATGTTCTGGTGGCTAAGCGTGTTCCCTGGCATTGTTCAGCTTATAAGCACAGACACAGCTTGGGAGTCTAACCTGAAATGAAGAAATAAATTTTAAGATAAACTGAAAGTTTTGATAATGGATTTCCATATCTCATAACAAGCCCTTATTCTGAATAGGTGATTAGGTTGGAGAAGATAAATGCAAATCCTGTCAAAGGTGTGTTTTTTGAAACGGAATTCAGTGTTAATGAAACAAAGAAGGAATCACCCATTCCTATATACAATCTTATTTCATACACACCCTCCCCCCAAAAAAAGAATAAAAAAAAAAGCCCAGGATTTCAAGAAGTTTGAAGTTTTTCTATTGTGGAAGCAAACAGTAAAGTTGACTGAAAAAAGCTCTAAGAAAATTTTGCTTATTGCTCCTGTGAAATGTGACATTTTGCCATTCAGAATGTGAAACTCCTGATTTCTTTAGGTGATGCAATGTTTCTCTCTTAATTCACCCAATTGCTTTTTTCTGTTGTGGTTAATATAAGCTCCAACAATCTGTAAAACAAATAGCTGAAGGTCACGTGCTAAAACATTTATCATAATTAAAATCTGCACACTCTTGGTATTTTCTTTTTGAAATATAACCTGTGTTCCTAGATTATTTGTTGTTTCTGTTGTTATTTTCTCTTTCATTATCTGCTAGCTGAAGTCATTATCTGTAATTTAAGAGCAACTAATTTTTGTTAAAGCATAATTACGGAAATAATTTTCTTCCTTCTAATGCAATCTTTGTTAAATTAAACCCAGTAAAGAAATACATACAAAATAAACAAACTAATGAAGAATAATACTTGTTTTACTAAATATGACAGCATCCAAACACAAGAACAGAGACATTTGCTGCCACTAATAAGTTGGATACCTGTGCCCCTGCTGATAAAGCGGATCATCTCACTCTCTATTTGCTTTCTTTCTTAAAAAAATAATAAAATCCCCTCTTTGATCTTGGAATACTTCCCTGCTGAGCTGGGATTGATCTTTAAGAAGTACTACTTTTAACTCTTTGCAACCTTGTGCCTGTGTATTTGCTGAAGAAAGGGACTGGACAGACCATTTATTGCACTTGGATAGCTGTCTCTGGGCAGACTTAGCTTGGAGGTTATGTTTTAAGGATCAGAGCAAACCAACACAAAAGCTTACCTTTTCTCTACCTCCTTCTGCAATTCTTGCATTGCTATACCACTCAGTGATCACAGTTCCCAGACCAGGAACAAGCTGCTGGAAAAGGATCTCTTGCATCACTGAATCACTCATGTCTTCTGATTGATAGTCTAAATTTCCTTTGAATTTCTGGCCTGCATTTACTTCTGGCTGGTTTGTACCTCATTGCTTTTGTGCCAGCTGTGGTCTTTAGATTAGGTAGATCTTCTCCATCTTTACTGTTTTCCTTTTCTAAACCTCCATCTTCAGCTAAAAAGTCAAATCCTTTTCATCGAGGTTTTCAAGACTTGGTTAAATAGTGCTACAGCAGACAAATGCAGTGTTGGTACTTTGAGGAGAAGGTTGGACTAGGTGACCTCCAGAGGTTCAATTCCAGTCCATATTTCTGTGATTTTTGCCTAGGAAAAAGATTAATTTTATGTCAGGCTTGCAGATGTGTTAATTTGTATCTCACTTGCTAAAATTAAATGAAAGGCTGCATCTACAGTAGGAAAAAGGACAAATTTCTTTTAGGTTTAGATATCATAGATGACTTGTACAAAAACTTTATTTGACCTCTTACTAAGGAAAAAGTCTTGCCCAAGCAGCTTCATTTAAGCACCGAGGGCTTTTTATATTATTCAGAAAGTTTTAGTCATTACAGAGGTGTTTCCCAAAATAGAAACAGGAAAGAAAAAAATGTAATTGTTCCTCAGAACTTTCCTTTCCAGGATTTTTTCAAGAAGTATCTCTAAAGACTATAAAATAAGTTATTAGCAAATGTTAAACTTATGATTAAAGCTTAATTTTACCCTGGGTTTATAAAGTAGTTGAAGAAATAGTTTGGAATTGTACTTGGAACAGATGTGCAACTGATTTTGTGTGCTAGTAAATTTTTAGTAGCATGCTACAGTGCAGAAGTGGTTAGAAGGATGAGTTACTTTAATTTTCCTCAAAAAAACTTACTTTTTTTCACAATCACTGGGAGAATCCTGTCTGCTAACTCCTTTCAAGTCCATTGAGCAGGAGTTGCTGTGGTTGACACTGCTTGGCTCCTTCAGAGACCATCTTGAACTTATAGGGGTATGATTAAGAGTTGTCATTAATCCTGTAGACCTGTGTAGTGGTTTAGCCCCAGCTGGCAACTAAGCACCACACAGCCGCTTGCTCACTCCCCCACTGGTGGGATGGGGGAGAGAATCAGAAGGGTAAAATGTGTTGAGACAAGAACATTTTAATGATGAAAATAAAACAATAATAACAGCAGCAACAATAATAATATAATGAAAAGAAAAATAATGAGAGAGGTTAAACCCAGGGGCGGGGGTGAAGGGGAGCAAACAACCAAAACAAATAATAAGTGATGCAATGGCTCACCTCCCACCAACCAACTCCACCAGTCCCTGAGCCGCGATTGCTCCTCCCCCAGCCAACTCCCCCAGTTAATATACTGGGCATGATGTCATATGACATGGAATAGCCCATTGGCCAGTTTGGGCCAGCTGACTTGGCTGTGGCCCCTCCCCTCCTGACTTCTTGTGCATGTCGCAGAGCATGGGAAGCTGGAGAAGTCCCTAACTAGTGTAGGCACTACTTAGTGGCACTGAGCCGCTACTTAACAACAACTAAAACATCAGTGTGCTGTCAGCACTATACCAGTCACAGTGAAGAAAATTAACTCTGTTCCAGCCAAAACCAGCACATTCTCCACCCCTTATTCCATACCATTTATGTCATGCCCAGGTCCCATAATATCCAATACAACCTCACCAACCACCACCCGCTTCCCATCCTTTGACATAATACACAGACATCATTCCCTTAGTCTATGGACCACCCCTATTAAATATCCACAAATGTCCACAAAAATGTCCACTGAGTTCATTGGCTGTTTTCACCCAAAATCAAATCCCCTTTGGGTACACATCAGGCTTCTCCAACTTTCTGCATCACCCACCAAGTTCACCCAGGTCCTCAAACAAAAGCAATCGCATGAACGGATTTGCCTTTGCCTGAGACGGGAATAACCCAGATTGTTTTCCCCAGCATATTTTTTACATGCACTACAGGGACTTTATCCCCTTCCACAGTGCGTAAGAGTTCTCATTGGGCAGGGCCAGCTCGATTGGCAGAGCCCCTGGTATTGACTAACCAGGTGGCTTTTGCT
>WEKW01031749.1:108282-118643 GCA_013389905.1 Sula dactylatra | reverse complement strand
CTAGCATTTAAGATGTAAATATTGATAACTTGTGGTGATACTTGATAACTTTAGTTATAAATATTTATATTTTAAATGCTAGAACAGCTCTGAAGCTGGAATCCGCATTTCATTTCCTTAGTTCTATATTTAGAAGATAGTTTTTCCTCCGAATACACTACAAAAAAACTTGTAAACTTGTATTACATTCAGGTCTGTGAGCTGGTATCAAAACAAAGCTAGACATAAAAGTCAGCATGACAATGCAATATATTTTTAAAAATGTTTCTTTTTGCTCATTAAAGCTAAAAAACCTTATTTCTAAACATCTAGAACATCGAACACAATTAAGCTTGTAGCTCAGGTTTTTTTAAACTTACAGACACCCCTCTACAAGAGAAAAAATGAGCATGCAAGTTTTCATGAACAGAACATTCACCTCATTAGCTGGGCAAACATGTTTTTCTTTATTATAAAAAAGATAAAGTGCTGGCTTCATGGGTGTAATTTCTAAAATGGAATCTGAACTCAGTTAAGTATACTGGATGTGTTATGAAACATGCCTCTCTACAGCTTATTTAAACAAAGAGCTGCTGTTAAATCCACTTAGCTAATGCTTAATTGAAATGAAGTACTGGATGAAGACCGAGTCAGCTGGAGGGGAATAAGGATGTGCTTATTTATAATGTTTCACACATTAAATCAAATGAACATTTTTAGTATGGGGTGTGGTGGTGGTGGTAGAGCAAGCCAAGTATTTCAGCTGGGAGAAGGGAAGGGAATTAGAAGATGTAACAAAGTTTACTGAAAAGAAATAGGTTTTTGCAGTTGAGGATATTTTTCATCAAGGATAGTCACTTATAAAATGGAATTCATTGCTGTATAAAAATTCCTCTTAAAAAAGTAACATCAGTGCTGAACATTTGGACCAGGCTGGACTATCAAACAAAAGTACAGGCTCTTCAGATAAGGAAGTGCTGATACAGGTGTCAAGAGCAAAGATAGCTACTGGAATTATTTCAGCTTCTCCAAACAGCAATGCTAAGTTAGTGATCAGAAAATCTCAGATATTCCTAATTCCTTAAAAAAAATCTGCTAAAATAAAATACTCCAATTACTGAATTATGTTTTTCTCTTATTCATGCAGAGGATCTACAGAACAACACTTCATCTGTCAGATCTATGTAGAAGACAGATCAATGCTGAATGGAAAGACCAGTTTAATAAAATTTTCCAGAAGCATCCGAAGACCTTAAACCAGAAAAGTTAATCCTCTCCAGCTGGGTGCGCAGGAGACAGGAATGTCTTCTCATCAGACAAAAAAACCACCACACCGAAAAAGCCAACCCCCCAGAAAAACCCAAAACAGTAAAAAAACCCCACAAACCCCAAAAGCCGGGCACTAAGTCAAGGGAAGAATAAAACCCTTTATATTTTAGAATATAATAGCATATTAGAAAATATTCCCTCTGCATAAAGACTATTCTCTTAAAGAGAATAAAAAGGAATAAAAATGGGCCAAAACATGACTATAGCCTCATCCAGGATGAGGTAGTTGTATTAGTTTTACACAGCTTTGTTTCCAAGCTCCTCAGGTATTCTCCTATTTTTGGACTGAACTTAGGCTAACACTTGTATGTAAGGATCAGTTCAAACTCTGGCATAATCTGCAGCTCACTCTCACTGCCAACACCAGTCAAGTAGCTAGAATATTTGCGCTGATGCAGAGCAACTGCCAGCAGCAATATCACTGCCAATTATATCAGATTTACATCCTCATCCACTGCACTCTGACACTGTCCCAGTCTCCTTTGGAGTCCAGCCCACTGCTGGATCTGCTTTCTGTGGTACAGCTGTTAAGTGTGTCATCCTACACAGTCTCACCCTTTTTGAAATTTCAGAACAGGCTTCCTACTGCAGGGGGACAGTAGCCTGTGCTTCAGCAGAATTCCGGAAGAAAGACCCAGCATTTTGAGGCTACAGTCACACAATTGCTTCCTGAAGATGATGGATTAACCAAAAGCTAAATCTACTTCTGTATTTTCAAAGGTACAAACTTCTTTTTTACATGTGCAACCCCTTAGGCACTTTCCTTCTTCACTGGACAAAACTCTGCATAAGGGATAATACACAATAGTAAATACTATTATAGTAGCATATACGATAGTAAGCGCTGAGACAGTTGGTACAGGAATGTGGGACTGGACCTGCAGAGTACATGAGTGGCTCAGTTTCTCAGACAGTGGAATTACCCCAGGAACCAAAGGTTATTTGTTATTAAGTATTTACAACTGCAGATGAAAAAACTTGCTTCAGATAAAACTTAAATCCCTTAAATAATGTACAGCAACCCAAGTTTCATCAAAATTATTTTATTTACTGTACACATTTGTATTTACCTGGAAGGAGCAACGCCTACAAGATTAGGACCCAGCCCTCTAAACAGAGAGCGAGGACCTTCCTTTTGCAAGATCATCCTAGAAAACAGAAAAGTGACAATACTGTAACATTCACATCAAGATTAAGGAATGCACTGACCACTCTAACTACATTATTTTCAGCTTTACTCTGTGTAAAACTTTCATAACAGATTGCTGACCGCAAAAAATTAGTTGTTTCCTGGAATCAGCATAAAATAAAACTCCATTATTGCTTGAAATGCCATAGAAATCCAGGAACTAAATGCAGAAGTAAAGCCTTATGATATTAATACAGACTTCCCTCAAAGATAGGAACATATACATACACGGAGTTATCTGTCATTAGGAAGTAAGTGTCCTTTTATTAGGGAGAAAATAATAAGCATGGAAATGTTCACATTGCTATAGGTTGTAGATTGTTCAAGAGACAAATATTTGATTCTAATCTACATTCCTTTCATCACCCTTTCAATCCCAATGTTTGGGAACTTTTTTTGGATGGGAGGGACAGGAGGTGAAGGGCAAGGGAGGAGGAGAGGAGACTTATGAAAGCTCAGTTACCGCAAGTCATATACCTTCTGAGAGCAGCTCTACTGCTTATCATGCCCAGCCAGGGACGTCATCTGCCATCTCTTATCTACCCTTCTCAGAAAGACAGAAATCTCAACATGGCTTTGCATGTGCTGCCCTGGTTTGATTCTACAAGACTCCTAACAGTACACTAAGTTACATGTCAGAAGTTAGAGGAAAGCAGCCTTTCAGATGCAAAGTCCTGCCTTCCCCATCGCCATAAATGATTTAAATCCACCAAGCATTCAACTAGAAACCCATTCTTAGCTTTATTCTTTCTGATAAGATATGGTGATTATTTTGACTACAGTAAAAGGAAATGGAAACTTCTAATGTGAGAAGTGGCCCTTCCTTGAGGTGGCAGGGATTCCCTCCTATCAGTTCTGAAATGCTACCTGTGTGCTCATACCCAAGCACTGCTGCTGGGTTGCAAAGCCAGTGGTTTTTTTCTTTTCAACTCATTCCAGAAGAGACAATCCTTACCTCCTCAGGCAAGGTAACTCACTTAAATTTGAGATTAACCAGAAAAGGAGTGTAACCCACGCAAAGAGTCACAGCCACAGTACAGCTAACATCTCATGGTACCAGGTCCACTATACACACAGCTCTGGAAAGACTGCTTGGGTAGCAGGGGGCTGTCACCTTCCATCTTTGTGGGATTTGCAGAGAAACATAAGGATATGAGCAGTGAATTGAGACCTCAAGTGAGGCATTACTAGTACTTAAGTGTTTAGAATACCTATCCTATATAACTGTGGTTTTCAGAAAGAGTTGAAAACCATTATGCAGCCAGGTACACTGGCACAGTAAGAGGATATCTATTTAATATTCAGTCTTACTGAAATCAATCTGTCCAATCCAGATGCTCATCAGATATGGTATCTTAAAAGGTATGGTAGGACAAACAAAGACTATCTGCATCCCATCACTGGAAATTGCTCTAGCAATTGCTTTAGAACCAGATTTAAAGTTAATTCTTAACTACTTAACTGGATGTTGCAAAACAGAACTCCGTGCTTATTGATTTAGAGACACTGGCCAATACACACAAATAGTTCTTCTGTATGTTTCTTCTTCAAAGAGACATGCAGGTTAATGACAAGTCAATTACTCAGTAAAGCAAACTACCCTTGTATAAATGGCTATTTTGTTTGGAATTTACTATCAGAACAAACAGGTGAAAGCCATCTATAGCACTGAAGGAGATTCCAAACCTATTCTGATTTCCAGCAGCTGATTCACAAGAGTTCTGCTGCTAAATCAAACCTAAAGTTGACATTTGTTTTCAGAAAGCAAAAATAAAATGGTGGTTCTGCACAGTTACCGTCACTATTTAGGAATGCTGGCATATAATGTGTCCAGCGACATCTTAGCTTTGTGTCCATAACAATTAGATATGATTTCACTATGTGGGTAGCATAGCTCCACACCAGTAATTGGACTATTGAACACATACTCAAAAGCACTTTGGAAATACAAATTACTTACACGTCTCATCCTGAAAGCATTTCTAACACTTACAGAAGGAATTATTCAAAAAAAATCTTACCATACTCCAGAGCTCAGCATGGGCACAGCATCAGATTACAACAAAGCTGAACCCAATTAACATGATCTGTGTCCACTTAAAACACTACTTAAAAATCACTACCACCACAACATCATATAACATATGCACATATACAAAGCAGCAGGAACCTCAGCATCTTAAGAGAAACTTAGGAATGAAATGTACCAGGTCTATTTGTTTCTTCTGGGTCTACAGTGTCCCAAGACTTGACAGAGCAACAAAGAGTTAAAGGGAGGTTGCAGCAGGATTTATAATGGTGGTAGTTACTGACACTCTTCTGCATTCACAGACACCAGGTGGAGGAGTTCCAGAGCCTACACTGAAAATAAGACACAAACTTTCTTCATTAAAGAGCATATCCCAGAGCCTGCACTGTTTACCGAAAGCAGTAAATGGCAGATTCATGGTTGGAGGAGCAGCACAAATGCTCCATATGGCCTCAGCTGACCTGCTTGTGTCACATGGAGAAGCCCGATTTGGGAGACCGGTCAGATTTCCATTATCAAGACCTCAGGTTTAAACTCAGCAAGGTTAGTTATGAGAGGCATCCGCAATATGAAATACACAACAGATATTTAAGAATAACAGAACTTGTTTTTGCTGCCAGAGGACGCAGTCACCTGTAGCAGTTCTGAGTTTATTTCCTGACAGATGCCTTTGAAGTCACCTCTGTTGATGCTTAAGATGCAGAAGTGATTCCACAGCAGTCAGTTAACTGAAATTCTGACATCATTTGCCTGACTTACCCTGCTTTTAGACTGAGTATTGTGGGCCTTGGAGCACTATACTGAATTTGGTATGAGAAGAAACAACCAAACCCTGACACCTACAAGTCAGCAAATATCAAGTGACAGTAAAGGCATGAGTGACAGAGGGATCCAGTTTGATTTCCCCAATAAACAGCCCTAGTCCCTTAACCAATAATTATGTCCTGCACCTACATATTTTTATTGTCACCATCCCTTGCCATGTCATTTGGGATTTTTACATATCTACGGTATTTAAAGAACCTGAAACCCAGAAAAGTTACTTGGCATCTCAGTTGTTTCATACTGACCTAGAAGTAAACACATCCAAGCAAAGAACAAAAGCAGAAGACACATTCTTGTATCACAGATAAACAAACATGTCTAAGAAGCAGATTTAAAAAACAAACAAGCAAGCACTACCAATGAAGTTCATCATGGACTATCTCTACCTCAATTTGAATTTGCTTCTTGGAAAGACCAAGTTGTTTTAGGGGGGGTTTTAAAGCATAGCAGGCTTCTAGCAGAGGGTCATATGAAATAAACATCTGTTCATCCTGCAATTCGTTCAGATATATTTCTAAACAGAAGCTAAATTCATGACCAAACATTCAGGGAAGAAGCTGAAGGGCTCAACTTTTATCAAGAGAAGCCAATAAGGCAAGTGTTTTGAATGGAGCTCTCCTTCCTTGTCATAATCTGAGTCCTTCCTTCCCACATACCTGTTCCCAACGTGTTCACCCACCAGACTCATACATAAAAAGGCTCTGAATCAAAACTCTCACAGTACGAACTATCTTCCATTCAAGGAGCTATTTGGATACAACCTCCATTTAAACAAATCCTTTCCTCTAACCAGATCCTATACACTGCAACTGCCAGAAGGGGCTCTCTACAAAATACTTCTCACTGATTAATTGGACATAGAAGATAGCTGGTCTGAGTCTCACCAAATTCTTTCTAACACAACAAGCAGTAGCAGGTCCTTTCTGAAGGAAAACTCCCTTTGTTCCCAAATACTGAAGGCACGTCCCCATAACTGGCTAGCTCGAGTCCCCCAGAGTAAAGTGAACCCTGCCTGTGATCTGTACTAGCAGCTTAACTGTGGCCATACAAATTTCCTGCCAGCTACTGAACACCACAGGCACTGGTGGCAAGGAGAGGAAAGGCAGTCCCTTTTCAGTGAAGTGTTATGCAAACAAAACATCCCAGATCATGAAAAAATCTGACCTTACCTACCTTTTACTAGCTCTAAAATAAGTGTTACTAGTCACACATCCACCAGAAGATACCCAAAGGCAAGAAGGGTACAGAGTGGTGAAACTTGAAAGAGACTAAGAAGCTGAGTTAATTTTCATAGGGCTTCTTGCCTCTGTATTGAGCAACATCTACAATTTGGACACAAAACAGTTTAGGAAGTCTTATACTAACACTTTTTCAGGATGAAAATAAGAGTCTGGCACTTGAGCATTACAGCGCTCCCAGTGAGTTGTGGGTACGTAGTTTGGAGCTGTGAATTGTACAGGATACATATGCTCTGGCTAATGCAAGGTACAAATTCAGGCATGAAGGACATTCAGAAAAGTGGAATGTGAAACTTCACTACTGTTAAAAAGGCAAAATACGGAGAGTATTCTCTTGGTAGCATCATGACAGACATAAGAGTCTGAATCTCCCACACAGATTTGTCCAACACCTCTCTCCTCCTCCCTCCCCAAAACGGACCAAACACATAGTAACATGTACACTCACTTCAAACAGTGGAGAGGTCCTGGAGAAACTCTAGTTACTCGATTGACACTAGCACCATTCACAGTGTTGAGATGGACTTCAGAGATGTAGAGAGTCACAGAGGAGGACTGCAATCGTGTTTTCACAACTTCCAGTGGACATGTCAGAATTGCACCAACAGTACCTCCACATCTGCAAAAAGAAATAGGATCATCACATTCTTAACTGCAAAGAAACTGAAGGATGCCTTCACATTTAACTAACATCATACTCGACAGTCAAATAGCAAAAGGTGAAGAAACTGGAACACGTGTGACAATGCTGCAGTTATTTGCCCTTAAAGGCAAGCAAACTGTTAAGTCAGTTTGTTAACCCCACAACTTGGAGTGAAAATTTAAACAGACAAAAAAATGAAGTTACCCAAAGTAGTGAAGGTGCACAGTCTTCAGTACATGCTGTTCAAATCAGTTCTGGAAAGTAGCTCAGTATCAGAAATGTTTAACTTCTTATGGTAAATTTTAACTTATTTTGAATGTTTAGTGTGCTCCTGAGCAAAAACAATGTGCCAGAAATCCTTAAGGGTAGAACAGATTTGTTCACTATGCATGCAGGGTTGCACGTAAAAACTGTGGTGTGGTAATTTAATAAAATTATAATACTTATGAAAACATCTTCAAAACCCCATTTGTATTTTGGCCATTGTACCAAGAAAGCAACGATTCCGTTTCCTGAGTTCTGCCCATTACAGCAAGACAGACTAGATACTGTAGAACCTGGGAAGACGAGGGAGCTTTAAGTGGCTAACCAGGTGAAGACTTGCAGATTTTGCTTCAGTCTGCCACTCGTTTCTGTGAGCAAGCCAAGGCAAGCCATGCATGACTTGTGCCAACAGAGGAGTTACTCCCATTCTGCTAGAGCAGAGCACAGCCAAGAACATACTGCCTTTTAGCAGCTCTGCTCAGAGGATTCTTCTGGTGCTTGTTCACAACAAATTTATTAGTATCTACATTCTACATTCCCACCTGTTTAACTATGATCACATACAGCCTCTGAAGGAAAAATATCAAATCCACAAGTTCTGATTCCAAAGACAAGCCCAAATTCCTTGACATTACCGTTACAAAAAAGTGCTTCCCTTGAACCATTTCTGAGATCAGTATTCTTAACTTTGCCAAATATCCTTCTCAAAACTACAGCCAGGACACTACATGCACCCTTTTTAAAAAAAAAAAAAAACAAACAAAAAACCCAACAAACCCCACAAAACAAAAAACCGAACTCAGATTTAAATTAGGGTATTAATTAATGCTACTAACAACTCAGTCTCAAATCCACTAACACACAAGTAGAACTCATACTAAACTTAAAGGGCCCAGCACTCACTTCTCTGATGCAATAACTAGAGCTGGTGTTTGATTCTGACAAAATCAGCTATTTTTTTCTAACATGAGAGGCTCAAACACCCCCAAAACCTTTAAAAAGCTGTAAGACTTGTTCAATAGTGTTTTTAAAATAATGTCTTCCAAAATGCAAAGGAGAGTTTGGTACAAATTAGGAGTAATACAGCTAAGTCTCAAGATCTATGAACTTCCATAAAAAGGTAGCTTTTCATCTCCTGACTCTCTTCTATTGCAGAGAATACCACAAATGGATTTGTTAGCACAGCATTGCATCCTAAAAGGCTAATCCATTTGTAGGAATTGAACTGACAATACCAAACAGCTGCAAAGTAGGATAATATTCGATGATGTTCACTTAATGCTCCATTTAAACCTAGAGACCTAGAGATATCCTGTTACTAAGCCTAAAGGCATCTTGTCCCACCCCTAACTCCAACATTAGACTGAAGTCTCTCTTCCAAGGAATGAATTAATTGAGGAAAGAAATTGGGTTTCTCTGTCAGTCTGGAAAAAAGTGTTCTCTCAGGAAGGTAGAAGACAGTCTTCCAGTGTGTGCTGTCCACATGCAGTAACAGACTGACAAAGCTTTTAGAGTAGCATGTTTAATACATGTCTTGCTTACTCTAATGGTAAGCTACAGACTTAAAAGTGAGAGTTACAGGAAGAGACAGAATAGATGTGCTAATATTTATTTTAGGCAGTGTTGGAAGCTGTAGGAGTCTAACATGTTAAGCTTCATGACATGAATACCACACAAGAACCACAGGTAGGCCAGCCCTCAAAACAATTTGACATGGAGCTTTAGAGCTTAAGCATCTTGAAGACAGACAGCAAGTTACTGCATTTCCTACTGTTCAACACCAGACACTACTGTATGGTAATGTGCCTGTGCAGGCAATGCATGAAGTTGGCTTTATAGTTTATCTCCTTTCTTGCAACCCCTCTGTTTCTGATCACCTTGAGTCTACTCCCTTTAAGATCTTTCTGCATTTGATTTTGGACAGGTTACATGAGGACTTGTTTTCAAGCAACAGTAATAGCAAGAGAAAGCATGTGGTAAGGTTTATGTTAATGAGAGAGATGCTATGGAAAGGGGAAGAAAGGAGGAGGTAAAAACTGGGCCTCCATTCTTCAACAGGGCTTGGAATTTGGAGCCTTTAATGCTACCGGCTCCACAGCTACGTCACACTTGAAAAATTTTCCAAAGTTGAAGATTAACACTGACCTGGAGCTTGTATACTGCATGCTCCCCTGCACCACACCCAAATCACAAGGGATGCCTGACTGCAACAGCACTTCTGTCAGACATTGACTGTGGATGGGTTAGAAATACTGCATTCAACAATGGATTACTAGGGAAGAGGGCAGACATACAGCTACTCAATGCTTGTTCTTTTTAAGTCTGCCTACAGCAAGCATTGCTCAGTGACAACCAGCTGATGTAACATCAGCCAGCTATTTTTAAATGCATCATAAGGAATCAGTAGATCACCTGCCTCACTAAGAACTGTGCACCCCTTACCAGCACCATATTCTGTCATTCAAGTAATTTCAAGTAATGTGCACTCTTGGCAGTTTCTTACTGTGGTGTTGTTGGGTGGTTTTTTTTTTCTTTAAACAGTTTAAGATGTCTCAACTAAACCTGAGAATATTTTGTATGTTTTCCACTAACTATTGACAGGGGACAGAGGAGACTTTTAATCCAAACTATCTTCAAGATCTCAAATTGCTACTTACAAATGAAGAAAGCAGAAAAGTTTTATAGTGCTATGTGGTTCTGTTCTGCTCACAATCTTTGCAAAATCCCCAATTTCTACTTCTGTCAAAATGCAATACCTCACTTTCACAGCCCTCAAAAAGCCCCATATAGAGAAAGCATCTGGAATTGAAGCAGCAAAAGAAAAAGACCCCAAATGTTGAGAAACCACACCTTGCTCAGTAGTCA
>WEKW01031749.1:75877-101731 GCA_013389905.1 Sula dactylatra | reverse complement strand
TTCACCTACCCGCCGGCAAAGAGATGCACCAGGGTGTCCCTCTGGCTCATCCTCGTCACCTGCACCCGAGCGGGAAGGGCAGACTGCCGGGCACTTCCGCCCCGCACTCAGCGCCGCTGNGGGGCGTGGGGAGGGGGCGGGGCCGGAGGCCTTGCTCCGCCTCCCGCTTGGAGCCGCAGCGGCAACCGCTGAGCGCGGAGGCCTTCCTCATGAATATGCAACAAGTGGCCTCCCCGAAGTAAACAGAGGCCGGTATTGGCTGAGGTGCTGTGACATCACCGCCGCGCCCCGCCCCGTAAGCGGACGAGGCGTCGGTTACCGGTGTCCTTTGAGGCGGGAGCCGTGCTCGTGCGGCGCTGCTCTGGCGGGCCGGGCCCTCTGGCGTGTGGGGTGTTTCTTCGGGGCTCCCACTGTAAACGTCTCCCTCAGGAGCCTTTTCCCCTTCCTTCCTTCCTTCCAGTGAGCTTTACGCGCAGCGCTTTGGGGCCGGCGGCCCGCCATGGCTGCGTGCTGCCCTCTCGAGCGAAGGTGACACACAGCAGCCACAGAAACTGTGGGGAAGAGACACGTGGAAAACAACCCCTGTGCCCTCAGCGTCCAAAAGCAGTGGTATTAGCAAGGCATGTAGTGGCCTTCGTTTTTGTTTCCCCTTGGCTTTGCGTTATAGGTCACATCCTCAGCTGCTGAAGCAATGCATCTCCCCAAAGAGGCATGCAAGCACTGGCTCCTTGGGAGTGCTTCTGAAGTGAGTACCGTGACTCATTGAATGACTTTTGGTTTTCTTTGTAAAAGTATGGGTAAGAGAAAACAAAGAATACTACGCGGGAAAATTCTTAACATTACCTATAAAATTGTTGTCCCAGTCAACACTTTGATAATCCAAGCACCTAAGACCAAATAACAGATTAGCCAAAATCTTTATGTATGTCCACATAACAAATACAGAATATTTTCAAAAAATAAAGAGCTAATTCATAATAGCACAACAATTTTTAATCTCTAATAATAAAACAAGCATGTGTTTTGAAGTACTCCTTTCTTAAAACAAAAAACCTCCTCCGTGAAGGCGAGCTGATGTGGAGGACAGAAATAAGCTAGAAACGTAACATGGAGTTTTGCAAGAATGGTGGAAGCTAAGGAGGTAAGTGGTTCGGTGGGAGAAGTCTCAGAGAAATGTGAGATGTGGAGATGCTGGGGGGAAAAAGTAGTTACAGTGAACTGAGACAAGTAAAAGTAGGACAATGATTTTGCATTGCTACTCCACATAGTATGTAGTCGAAGCTAGTGAAAAATCATTGAGAATTGCTCCAAAATAGAAAGATGGGCAAGACTTTCAGAAATGTGTAGTACACATACATGAGCGATGTTAACATTCAAGAAGTGAGAAAGGATCATGTGCAGCTTGGCACAAGATGTCGCATGGGAAAGAATAAATACATTCAGGTTAATTAGAACAGTTATTAATTTGAGAGTACTGGAAAACTCTACCAGTGATTTTATTAAATGCTGCATGAAAGATAGTCATATGCCAAATACTTCATTAGGGATCATGAGTCCAAATTTTTCTGAATTCTCTCGGTAGCTTAAGAGGGAACAGAAGATGGGTTTTCTGCAGGCCACAGTGATGCCTTCCAGTGTGCACATGTCCTGGTAAGCTCAAAAGAAGATTAAATACCAGCCAAAGACTCTGCTTTATTCTGTCTCTGTATAGGTGAACTCCTGATGTGGGAGCTATTATCTTCATCTGGCACTTATGGCTTGCACTGTGACAAATGAAAAACTGTAATTTGGTTATTTTTATGAATGATTATTGTTTAGTAAGAATAAGTAGAGATATTGAAACATTTTATTTACATATTAGATGATTTGTAATTTTTTTAAAAAATGTATCTTTTTACAGAAACTATAGATATTCCATTGACACATTTAAACTGCCCAAACTGAAATATTTTCAATTTTTATTACGAGTCTGAAACACTAATTCAAAATGATGTTGCGGCATTTCTTGAAAGCTGTCTTTAACACACCTTTTTCTTCTTATTCTCCTTGCTGGGCTGGACTTTCTGGCTGGACTGCGTATCCCATAATGTTTCATGCCTATGGATTCTTACAGTGCATTTCCCCTTTCATCCATCACGGAGAGGTAAGTGCAGAGAGGAATTGCCATATGGGATCCCACTTGAGAGCCCAGAAATCATCCAAATTGCATGAGGTCCCATTTTCAAAAGATCTTATTAGTCTGAGTCTTTGTAAGATTCTTTTTTTTTCCCCCCATAATTTTATTGCAGAACCTGAGTAAGTAACTCTCTACTGAATCCTCTGTCATTTTAACCTCTTGATTCTTTAGAAATAATAATAATAAAAAACCATTCTGTTGGGTTTTGGACTTACTTTTCCTATCCACTTAGTGTAACTAAGGCATGTAATAGGACTCAACAAAGATGCTACAAGGAGGAAAATTTGTGACAAAAAATTAAGCCCTTGTTTCCATGTTTTCTACCTCCGAATTTTTCTTGGGATACCATCCACATAGCATATGCTGCACTTTTCCTCTTGTAGTCTTTGAACAGAAAACACCTTTTCTTAAATTTCATCAATTGCTAGAGCAATAGAAAAACTTTCCTTCCTTTCCTGATACAGCTGTGTTTTCCTGCTTTTTTTATAGCAGCTTAAGGTAGACTAATACATCTTTCCCATACAGCAGAATTTCTGCTGTTATTTTTCAATTAGGTTTCTAAAAATTGCATTTGCCTTTTTATTCTGACCTCTGTTTTGGATTCTTGCTGTTATTAGGGTTATAATGACCTCTATTTTTCTAATATTTATGTGACCATATTACACAAAATATGCATGAAATGAGATCATAGCTCTGCATTTGAAACACAGATTTAGTGTAGTCATGGTTTTGTTTGCCCTTTAGTGTTCTTTAAACAGGCACTTGCTATCTTTTGCTAGTGCCAAGGTTAACTCTCATCAAACAATAGAAAAGAATTCCCCTGTGAAATAATATTTGTACTAAACAGCCTATTTTAAAATATTTAACATTCTTAGATGCTCTGTTTATCTAAGTGATACATTATTCCTTTTCCTGATTAAGCTCACAAAAATATGTTTTCTCCTTTCAAGAAATGTGAAAATAAGGTGTATTTGGTTGGGATTTTTGATTCTGAGACATTTTAATCCACTTCTTTCTCCTATGAAATTCTCCTGCTGTGGATAAAACTATTTACTGATATCATGCTGTAATGGATGTATGTATTACATCCTCATGTGGAGAGAGGGAAATTTGTATCCTTCGAAAAATGGGTAGGATCTTTCAGTCTCTGACTAATTCCTCAAGCTGGCGTGAATAAAAAAAAAAGCCAAAAACCAAAACCCCTTTCGTGTTGATGAACGGAGAACTGAGGTTGAGGAACAGAAGATAGTGACATGTTGCTCACCGAAGGCCCTGGCTCAGGGAATCTCACATGAATAAAGCATGCTGTGTATGGCCTGCGCTGCTCCTGTGAGCTGGAGGCAGAGGCCAGCCATGCTTTCAAGGCCTCATGAAGCACAATATGTTATCAGCTTGCCAGCCCTGAGCTGCTGAGTAGTGAGATGGAAGAAACCAACTTCCCTTGACCAAGGCAATCTACAGAAGTTGCTCAAAGGACAGTAAAAGGCACAGTTGTGGTATGCTGCGTTTCTTCTTCCTAGGAACTACCGTTTCGTAACCTCTTTTACGACTTCTTCACATGACTATCCCATCCACTGTGCTCTGTTTCTCTCCAATCATCATGAAAAGCTAGAGGAGATGTCTTAAGGTATTCCATTTAAGTGCATGTGTTCAGGAATGAGAATATATGTAGAATTAAAAATGATGAATACTCAGAATTCAAGCCTATGAAGATTTTATTCACTTCCTTTTGTCTTACTAACACTTCAAAAGCATATAGAAGAATGAATGAGACTGTTCACAAAACTGTGACCACTAACTTAATGCTCTCCTTTTTAAGTATTTTTTATTTCTAGGAACTCAACCCATATGATTTGAGAAATTGTCAGAACACTTTTCATTTGGTAGAATACAGCATATTTTCTTTAAATTTCACAAACTAATACTCTGTGTAGTTGCACTCAGTATGGGCTATCCTGAGGATATGTGAGGTTCTCCTGTATTTCTTTCAGAAGAAATAAGATTGAGTGTATCATGCACTGCACACGGAGTGAGGTGGGAGCGGAGAGGGCATATGCCTGCTCAAAGGCACAGTTTTTCAGGGCTTGCACCCATAGCTACTCTGTTGCAGGGCCAGAGTTAGTACAAAGTTATGACACATCTATGCCTAAAGAGCTATGGCAGATACTGGCTTTGGGGTTTCCAAGGGATTAAGTATTGGGAAGATATCCCATTAGGGACACCTGGCATTTGAACTTTCATAATGTTTCCCTCTCATGGATGTCATTACAGAAGGAGGCTATGCCTGAATTTCCACTGCTTTAGGCGGTAATGTCATTAGGAATGTTATTTCTGATGTATTCATTCTTCATCTGAGTGCAACAGATTTTAATTTCAGTCAATCATGTATAGCATTTCTGGGCCCAGAGTTATTCTCCTTCCTTTCACTATCACATGCACAGCACAGAGTAGGCATGTCCAAATGTATTCCCCAGCACCTTACTGATCTACTTGCCTTCTCCAACTGCCCGTTAAATCAGCTAGACAAAGCAAAATGCCTATATCTTGTAGGATGAAAGTACATATCACTGAGAACCAAGATGGGCTTGAAGGTTTATATACATTCAAGTCTATTTTCACTGTCTTGTTGGTGAAAATAACAGAGAACCTGTTTTCTTGCACAGTCTTTGTGCAAGTTAGGAATGGGTTTTTCTATCCAGTGAGTGTCCAGTGGTACTTTCAGCTGATAGGGTCCTTTTATGTTTACCACCTGTGTGTTTAACAGCTACCTTCCTGCTTTTGTGTCAATTCATTTAAAGTGAATAGTAGTCAGCTGTAAGGTGAAGAACTGCAAAGTATGAGGTAAGGTAATTATAAAAAGAAGCTGAAAGACAAGAACTGTGTTTAAGAGTTTTTTTATTGAGGTCACTTTGAGCATGGTTTCATCAGGTTCTACAAAGGATTTATCAGCTTTGTATCAGAACTTAAAAATTGAGTCATTCCTTTGTGGAGGAAGGATCCATCCTAAGCTGAGTGTAAATTTGGAGCCTTAGAGCACAAAAGTCCTAGGTCAAAGAGAAGAGGGAGGTACAGGAGGCAGTTTAGCCAGTAAGGTGGCAGGGACTGTAGATGGTTCTGTGTGGAAAAATGCTAAACAGTAGAAATTACTTAAAAGCCAAATGAGGAAACTGGTAGGAAGAACAAAAATGGCTAAAGGTAGCTGGTACTGCAGGGTCAGCTGTAGCTCAGGTGAGGCCTTGTTACAAGTACACTAAATGAGATAAAGCCCTAGGACTTGGCAGCAACAAAGTGTGACTGGGCTGTTACTTCAAGGGGGAAAACAGTGAGCTGCTATCACAAGGAAGTCAGAAAGCAGACTTTAAATTACAGCTTTTGTGATTTGGAAAAGGAATAGTGGGTGATTAAGGCTTCCTGTTTTCATATTTTTTTCTGTGTTCTATGAAGCACGTTTTTATAAGTCATTTGATTCAACACTTGTGAGGGGATGAAGTACAGCTCGTTAAACAGCCAGCATTGATTTCCCTGTAAGTCTGGATGAGAAATGAGGCTTGACTTAGTGTTTATTAATGAGACTGAGAAATAGAACTATTTCATTACTGCTAATGAAGACCTGGTAGAAGGGTTAAATTTAGGTGTAAACTAAGTCTCTGGGAAGAAACTGGATGGGTTTCTTTAGTACGGGGTATATGAGATCAAGACAGGTGGGTTTTGGTTTGGTTTTGGTTTGGTCTTTTTTAATACCATTTTCCTGATGTTTTATCTAGCTTGTTTCCATACACTGGTCAAAACAGAAGGAGATAACGGTTGTGCTCACATACAATGTTCCTTTTCGCTCTGCTAATAAGTTCAGAGAGCCTTTCAATGAAGAGAAGAGAACTTTCGACATATAAAACCCAAAATCTTAAGGTTGTTCTCTAAATAACTTGTTTTCTTACTTGTGCGACTCAGACTTGGGTGATAAATACCATCAGCATAAATGATGGGATTAGGTTTTTTTTGTTGCCAGGAGTTGAGCATATTTTAAGTTGCGGGCCTGGAACCATAGCAAGACATTACAAGGAATGTTTCTAGCTCATAAAGTGTACTGATTCTGAAAGTGAATAGAATGAGTGTGTTTGTACTGCTCTTTTGAAATGGTAAAAGTGAATTGGTGTAATTATGTAAAGTATAATATTTGGAGGACCTCTACTCCATCCTAGAAAGAGCTGGCCACTAAGACATTAAAACAATGCTGTGGTTTTTATTAATACTCTTCTATCAATCTGTGTATGAATATATTTTAACTCCATTTCACAAATAATGAAGAAGAATGAGACAAGTCAGATGTTTAACTGAAACAACTGAATCCAGTCCATTACTGCTGGATTTAGAAATAACCTTTGGACCAAGAAACCAGCAGGGAGACTGTGGTAAACAACTTCCTCTATACTCTGTGTAGGACTTCTTTTTCCTGAGAATGGAGCAGCCTCTGTTCCTTGAGGACACATACATTTGTATGCCTATTGCTCATGGCTAGTTTATCTGAAGTTTGTAGCTTACAGAAAGTTTTTGGAAATATCCAGAAGATGAAGCAGAAGAGGACAGGGAAAAAGGATAATAACTAGGGGAAGAAGAAGAGAGGAGCAGCTGATCTTTAAAAAAAGGGTAGGGGTATCCATAGCATGACAATGAGGACTGGGAGTGTGGTATATGTAAGACTGAGAAAGAACAGAAGGCAGGATAGGTCTTATGAAAGGTGTAAGCCCTATGTGTTGAAAAGTGAATTTTAGAATTGGGAACATCCAGACACTGGAGAGACAAGGAAGTAGTTAATTCTATTGTACTTGGCCCTTTCGAGAGCTGTGGAGAACCCTTTGCATAACTTAAGTTGTCAGTTTTCAAGACATGTGTATTCAAACTCAATCAGGTGTACAGAAGAGCCATCCAGGTTATCTGGAAAATGGATGGCTTATCATATCAGAGAACACTTAAAAGGTTTGGTTTGTTTAGCCTGGGTAAATAAAGGCTAAGACAAGATATGATTGCTGCCTGTAAATATGTCAAGAGAATGGAGTACAGGGACCAGAAAAGTAAAATACTACATAAGCTAAAGGTCAATATTAGCAGAGTTACCAGAGGTCATGAATAAATTCAGGTTGAGAAAAAGAAGTGAGAGTCCGTCATGTGGTTTTCTACAGCACCTGGAGTCTAGAATGGTAGATTTGAAATACTGTATGCATCCTGTGCTCAGATGGGTTTCAAATTGTGAGAAGACGGGTACATTACCCTGTCAAGGCATCCCTCTTTTGAAAGATGTGAGTCCATCATACAGTTCTGTTTCAGGCCATCTCTAAAGCATGGGCTTCTGTCCTTAGCTTGCTTTGAGACTGGTATGTAAACAATGTCCCATGGATTGGAAATCTGATGTGAAAATTTTCAAAGACTTGAGAAATTTACTCACTCCTAAATAGAATGAAACAGAACCTCTGCAGTTTTTCATCAAAAGGCAGAAGGAAGAGCAACACATTTAGAAAAAGTGAATGTGTGACTGCATAGGTTTTGCACGGCTGGGATAAGCAAAATCAGGGAGCTTAGTAGTAGTGTGGTTAGTGACTGCACCTCACAGTTGTGTTTATTGAAGAGGCTGGGTGTAAGTGGAGAGGATGGATCACAGCAGTGCATGTTGCTCTCTGTGGTGTGCTGGCCTTCAGTGTTTAATGTAAGCAGCCTGATTTGGACAACTGAGCAAATCCAACCATCTTAGATGCACATGAAGACTATAGAAGTGTTTTCAGGCCACTAGCAGTTGCCTAGGGAGTCAGCCACCTTGCTGCTCTCACTTGATAAATGTGGCTTAATAATTAATTTCCATCTGGAGGAGATGTTACTTCTCTAGCTTGTCTAAGCCTGGACAAAGAATTTGCTGACTCAGGTGTACATTAGGGAGCTAAGCCTCATTAATGCTAATGAACCAATTAAGGAATTATTGCAAGGAGGCTTTGCTTTTATCAAGGGATAATGCATCTGAAGTTTCGGTACGTAGCTTTACAGTATAGTTTTTGTTTCCTGATTGTACCCTGGATATTATGCATATGACACAAAGTTCAGTTAAAGCCTCATTTTTGAAGTGCAGCAACAATAACTAAAATGAAAACTGGTCGATTAGCTGCTGCTACAAATGGAGGACATTGAGCATTATTAATAGATTGTTTATCCTAACGAGGTAAATATTATATCAAATTCTATTTTCAATATATGGAGTCTTCGTTATTTTCTGTAGGCTATGGAAATGGCTTGTCATGTTCCAGAGTCTTCTGACAGTCTTTTCATTTACTTCCAGAAATGGGGGCAGTGGGAGGACAAATTTTTTTTTGTGTGTGTGTGTGTGTGTTTTTTTTTTGTTTGTTTGTTTTTTAAAAAAGGGTGGGAGGTTATCAGATGGCAGTTGATTTTCTGCACCCGAACAACCTGTGGGAGTGATTTCTTTGCCTAGAAAAGGCACTTAAAAGAAATGGAAAGAACCTACTTACAGTGTAAGCAATGCCAGTTTAAAAGATGTTTAACAGTGCAAAAAAGGAAGCTTACAAGTTGATATATTTTATTCAAGACTTTATGGAATCCTGATTTACTTGACCTTTGAGAACATCTTAACAAGATTACAATAAGCAATTAATGGTTGCTCTGGGACAGGGCATCAGGTCAAACAGATGAATTCCTCACTTGTTCTGGAGTTTATATAGCACACGCAGGCTCATATAAGTTCTGGGGATACATCATGGCCCCATATACAAAGCCCCAATAACTCTTACTTTCTCAGAGCTGTTCTTTACTCTCCTGTGGAGCACAAACTTTTTTTTTTTAACCTGTTCTAATCTCTAATCAAACACAATCCAATCAGATGAGTTATGTTCCCCTAGTTCTTTGAAAATACTCTGGAAAATCTTCTGCACATTTTTTTCTAAGTTTAGACACAATGAACCTCAAGTAATTGCATTCATATCATGCTGTAAGTCCCTTAGCCTTGGTGAAATTGCAGCTTGGATGAATTTGGTCTTATCAGCCTTGTGGAAACAGCAGTGGGTTTTGTGATGTGATACCAGTGAAATCTGATGGAGATGGTTTTGACGAATTCATCTTTCAAGTCTTGACTGGATTTGGAGTTAGGTTGTTAGTAACTGTGGTGGGAAGAACTATATTTAATTTGTATCTATGACATAAAGTGATGAGGGAATCATGATAAAACATATGTTTAACAGGATGTAGTTCTTCCCAAAAATGAAACAGAAATTCTGTATAACTCAGCATGATTGACCACTTACATTTCAAAGCCCTTATTTTTAATCATATTATTAAATTTTCCATCTATTTAAAAAGAATCTTTTCAATTTCGATCTCTCAAAAGACAAGAATTTCTGTCTAAGAATATACTCTTTATTCTTTCCCACAGTGTTCTTCCAGTTATATTTGAATCTTATCTTAATTTTAGTTTGCCATGTGAGCAAAGGAGCAGTCTATTATGTATTCACAAAGCCAAGTCTGTATGTGATTATGTAATACACGTTTCAAGTGTCTCCAAACAGAATTCAAATGTCCCTAAATCCAGCTGTGTAATATAGTACTGACTTTGTTTCCTGTTGTCCTTCAAATTCTGAGGATAGATCAGTAGAAGTTTGATTCCTTTGTCTGTTACTGTGCTTTATCCAGACTAGAGCACAAGGTTGAAGTTCTGGGATATTTGGCCACATTTTTACATGAAGTGGAGTCTGATGGGAGGTTTGCTGTGTAACTTGAGGCTTATGTCTTTCTTCCATTAGAGTAGATGTTCTGAATAATTTTTTTTAAGTTACTAACAGTTACTATAAATCGCTCTCTAGTTACTAACCACCACCTGTCATTGCAAAGAAAGGAAGGGACAGCCTCACTGTAATAATGCGGCAGACTTAAGGGAGAGGGTGAGAGGAGCCTCTGTATTGCAACTTTATTTTCTTTAGAGGTGGGAAAGAATGTCAGAGAGAAAAGGCTGCAGTTTGGAGAACCCAGTATAAGATCGAGTTTTCAGCAGTAGGTCCTAGAAGAGATGGCATGGATCTAGATATAGGGCATACCCACCACCTACCCATGGGTCCAAAAGCCTTATATAAGCTTAGACCTGGGCCTTCAATCCTGGCCTAAGCTATATCACAGCTCTTGTACCCGTTCCCAGTCCTGTTCATGAGTTATTCTTTTTATTTTCCAGTTTGACCTTGGATTTGACTTTTTATCTTGCTTTTGCCTGATGATCACTGGACCGTTGACAGGACCTGTTGTCATCATCCAGCTTGGGTGCTGTGGGACTGTGCCACGTGGGTGAACTCACTGCCCAGCCAGTGTTGTGGTTGTCCTCAGCTCCCCGCTAGCCTTCCCTTAGGGAGCAACCCAGCTCTTACTGCTCCATCCCACTGTCCGTCACAGTCTTTTACTGAATTTTATGGTGTCAATAATAAGAATACTTAAATGATCAAAGTCGTCTTTCTGGATGTTAGAATCATCCTCAGACATGGATATGGTCTCTTCTGATATGTAAAGGAGGATGGAGAGGGGAAGCATACAACTTTGTTCAAGTAACTGTCAGAATTATATGTAGACCCTGCATCTCTTGGATGGTTACAGACATATTAACAGAGGATTCTCATTTTAACTTTGTTCTAAGATAATGTTAATAAAATGACAGTTTATATTTTAGCAATGTGTAAAAATCTCTTTTGAATGGCTTTATCTTCTAGTGATTTTTTTTTTTGAAGAACAAGCACTGAACAACAGTTCAATATATACCTGGTACTCAGGTAGCTGGCTTTCTTCTTACAAAACTGAATTCATAGTGTTTAGAGGAAGAGTTACTGTCCACTCTGCATCAATTATTTCCAGGACAGTAAGCTAATGGTGAGTTGGATCTAAGAATATATCATCTGCTGCTTCTTTAAGGTAAACATACACTTAATTTAAGAATGTATTATTCTCAGACCATGGCAAGTAACAAGGACTTATCACAGTAAGAGCACTGATTGCCTGTTGCTTAAAAAAAACAATGAAACAAACCCTCAAGGTTATAATCCAACTCCCCTGTGATTATCAGGCTGACACCCTATAAAAGAGCTATTGATGTAACCCTAGTAAAGAGTATGTCCAAATCACCTTTGAAATATTTGTGTGAAAAGCAGTCCAAAATATACTGGCGAGCATTACAAGAAAAAAAGGCATGTAGCATTTACAGGAAACAGTCATTCCATATTATGCAAGAAAGTTACCAAAACCAATTGCAGTGATATATTTAAGTTGGTTGGGGGGGTGAAGGGAGGGAGTCCTGAGATCTGAACATACGTTAAATGTTAGAAGTGATACTTTCAATTACACTAACTTATATTTAGGGTGAACAGATGGGATTTTTGTTCCCTAATTCTGTGAGCTGCCTTTAAGAATTCTATCCTAGAGTGAGTCCAAGACACTTTTTTTTTTTTTCCCCTGTGACTTAGTCACATATTAGAAAAGACTGGAGATCTGAGGATATGCTGATACTATTTCTTTAAGAATTTCACAGAACAGCAAATAAATTGTACTGTGCATGTACAACCTTCTTCTATAAACATTACGAAAAACGATAGAAAATAAATCATGAAAACTACTGGATTGCCAGTGAATGAAGATGATAGACTTGACTTTTCCTGTCCCTTTTAAAAGACAGCATATAGAGGAACTAACAAAGGGTTGTTGATACATCATGGCGAATATTAACATACAGTCATTGAAAACTCTTCCCTTCTGCACTTTTTGCATCTTCTGCTTGTAGTTATTGATGAGTTTTTTTAAAAGGAGGAACTGTGTTTTCAAAATCAGATGGCAAATATGTCCTGAAACCTTTATATATGAAGAATTTTCCAGCACTGCCAGCTGTTGATGTCATTTCAGAAACATACTTAGTTTTGTTTGTGATATGAGAATGGATTGCTGTGGAAGTTAATTTTCAATCTCAGTGTAGTTCTGGAAAGAAATAGAAGAATAACTTAGAAATATAGATCCAATTTTTCCTCATTTTTGTTACTGCTTAGAAGAAACAGAATTATTGCTTAAGCAGTGTGTTGCTCGTATATGTTTAAACAACACTGGTGTATAATGCTGCAAAGGAGCATGTACCATAATGTCAACAACATGCAATTAGGTAGCAGTCTGTTAAAAAAAAAACAGGCTTATGTTTCACTAGGTCAGATAAGCATATCCACTATTTTGACTACAGTTTCTGAGAACTTCAATAGTTGGAATTTTGGCTGCAATGTCAATAGAGGCTTGACTTAATTGACTTTAATGATCTTTGGCCAGACACTAAACACCACAGATTTTGGCTATATCAAGTGACTTCGCACACTGAATTGGAGGTGACGCACATGTATGTGAAGGAAATATCCCTGCTTGAATAAAACTGAGCAATCCTCAAACAGTGTGACGCCTCCAGTTCCTCAGACTCTACATGGTACCTAATTCACACTGAATGTAATCGGTTACCGTTTAGTGTTGGCTAATCTTCAACTGAAATCAATAAATCAGCCTGGACAGGGAGAGATTAGGCAAGTCAGAAACATGTACTGTGATGTTTGCTTTTGTAGTCTTTGAGAGGTCAGATAATGGAGACATCAATTAAAAGCAGGATAAACATCAGGCCTCTTCCAGAGCAATAGCCTTTTCCTTTCTTAAATGGGAGTATGAATTTAGCTTTAGAGTAAGCTGCCAAAATATTGGTTATGTTTTTATCCAATATATCACAGACATAGCCAGGGAAATCTTCAGTGTTCAAACTTGTTTTATAGAAAGCATAGTGTAGATTTTGAGTGAAAAAAATCAATGTTCAAACTTGCTTTACAGAAAGCAGTGTTTTTTTCAACCTCATTCACTTTCCAGTGTTCTAATTATATCAGCATGACTTCAATATTCAGAATTAAAGTTGGTTGTGATCCATGTATGTGTGAAGGAAATACTTAAATTTGAATAAAACTGAGCAAACCTCAAACTGTGCCACTTCCAGTTCTTCACGCTCTAAATGCAACCCAAGGGTGCTGTGTCCTAAGTGTCTATGTCAACGATAGTTTCTTCTGCGGGGTGAAGCTACAATATTTATCCATTGAACTTTATTTTCCAGGCTGTTTCATGTGACTATCCTTTTTTCCTCCACTGCCTTGTAATCCAATAGACTTGGTAAATACCATGGTTTCATCTTGCTCAGATGTGGTTTTGTTGTATGTATCTTTTTTCAGCGCAAAGAGGATATTTTGGTTCCCAGCGTTGTTTTATAGGCCCCAAACAATGATGCCTCCAGTAGTCAGAGGTGCCATCACTGAGGCTGTTGTTTAACAAGAAAAGTATATGCTGAATCAGAATGTCTGTTGAGAAGTGGGTAGAAAGTAGGTTGGCTTTTCTGATTCTAAGGGCCTGTAGTCTTGGGCTTGTGGAGGAGAGAGAAGTACATGAGGGGCTTTATCGGGTTGTGTTCTGCTCCACAATAGTTATGGTTATTTGGCTGTAGCTTAGAAAATTTAGGCATCTTATTAGAAAAGTGAACCAAATGCAACACACTCTGGTAGTTGATGATGATTTCTTACATTGTTCTGATATTGCACAATTGTTATGCAGGAAGGCATAGCCAGCTGTGAGACAGATGGAGCCACATATGTTTCCACACCCAAGAGGGAGGTTTGTGTACAGAGATACAGTCAGGAACAAGGCCGAGCGAATAACACCAAAGGTTATTCATACAGAGATGTCTGGTTTTGTAGATAAATTCACTTGGATTGTATGGGTGATTGGTTGTTTTTGTGTTAGCTTTCCAACTATAATAGGGATTTTTCCTGCACTGAAGTCTATAAAGCAGTAAATATTGGAGAAGCACCTGATTTCTGTCAGCAGTCTGAATTCGAGAATATTGTATGACTTGTGCATGTGGTCTGTTTCTCAAATTGGGAGTGGCTGTGCCACGTTCCTCCTTATCCCCAAAACCAATGGCAACTTGCCACCACCACCACCTAGAAAAGTCTAGTGTGAAAAGAGATTCCATGTTCTTTTCCTCTCTCAATTGCTGCAACACTGAAAAGCTCTGCAAAATGAGATTAGAACTGCTGTTGTACTGAGCCTTCAGGATAGGCTGAATGTGAGGATGAATTCATTGTTTATTTGTGGGGCCTTCTTTTCTCCCCTAGATCAATCAGAGCACAGAAGAGTTGCAGAGGAAGGAAAGCAGAGAACAGTCACCCCCCAAGCTCCTGCTTGCTTGCTGTAGCCTCAAGTAGAGGGGAAAAATTTATTCAACAGTGTTTTGATTCCAGTCAACAGTACCCTTGGGCACTCGTCAGGGTTATAGGCAGGCAGATGAGGGAGTGCCAGTACATGCCATCTCATATCCAACATATGTAAAAGGAGTGCTGTCTTCAGTGTAAGCTAGATAAAGTAGATTTTTTTTTAAAAGTAAGTGTTCAGATTGTTATTCTCTGTTATAACATCCTTCTCTAATCTTCTGCGTTTTTGGAGACAATGGGACTAAAAAGATTTGTCCATGTTTCAGCCCTAGTAACAGCCTCTTATGCCAACATAAAATTAGAACGGTGCTGTGGAGAACTGAGCTCCCAGAGCGCGTACGGCGAGGAACTGTCAAGGGCTGAATGAATGCACCAAGGGTAGTTTGCAGATAGATATCTGGATCTTCCTAACAAAACCCCCTCCCCTGTTACAGTCAGTCTAAGGTACCAGACTACTGTATCTTCCTTTTATAAGTAAGAAAAATCACTGCTGGGATTAAAGCAAGCACAGAGAATTTCAGATGAGGGAGAAAACAGTGAAGTTTACAAAGCCAAATGTTGTCAGTAATCATAATTGTAAAGTTTCCATTCCTAGACTATTCAGACATTTCCAAAGTGACTTTTAAAAAGAATATAACATTGAGGACAGATGTTTTATATCTTTTTTAATTCATCCTAGAACAAATCACATGCATATGATCTATAATTTGTTTTTATTTCTCTATTATGCATCACACATTTCATTGAAGAGATGTTAGTCTTTAGAAACACTAAACATCTTCAATGCAAGCTGAAATTGCAGAGCTGCAGATAACTGGCACTGCTAAAAAGCAGGCCATGTTGCCTTGGCTAAGATGAATCTGCAAGGGATAGATATTAATGCTATCAACAAAAATAATTCTTGAAAGTAGGGATGCTATAGGCTGAGGTTTTCTTCTTGTGTTGTAAAACATCTTCAAGAAAACTTACTGGCCAAATAAGAGGTTGAAAATGATTTGAGGTGGACTGTAAATATTAGTATACCTAGCCTATTAGTGAGTCACTGTTGAAAGGTGGAGGCACAATTCAGGAAGATGAATTAGGTAATGGTGTCCCAGTCTAACTGTGCACTTTCTTCCAGCCACAGCCCTACTGGAAACAGCAACCAATGAACAAATATGAGAATACAGATTCTGCTATGTGACATTATACACTGGGTGTTTTAGATTATTTGGGAGGTGTAGGGGTCCTTCCTGCTTTTGCAGTGTTGTCCTAGAGAAACAGCCAGCTATACTGTGGTTTTTTACTATATCCTGTAACATGATTTATTAAGTACTTCTGAGGATGAGAGACCAGTTATAATACTGCATTAACCCTGTGGTAGATCAGCTTACTTGATTTCTAATAAGGATGTGTCAAGCACTCTTTAAATTGCCTAATATTAGATAGACACTTTACTATAAGTTCTCTAGATACATGAAGTTCTGCCTAGTTCAAGAAGAGCTGGTAGAAAGTACTTATCCAAAAGATATGATTCCCTTTATGCCAGCCTGTAACAAAAATAGGAGGCTGAACACCTGATATTCTGCACCTGTCTCTCTCTACTCCTGCTTTCTATCCTTTTGGCTCCATTTTTGTTACTGCTGTGGTCCTGTGGTTACAGTAGGAGCTAGAAGAGCTGTCATATTTGTTCCTATTTGGCCTTCCTGGTAGCTGAGCTAAATAGCTGTTGCACCAGCAGCAAGTCCCCCTGCTTGGAGCCTGCCCAGAAGAACAGGAAAGGCAGAGCAGCTAGAGCTACTAGATGCAGAGTAAGAAACATCTTCAAAATACTGAGTAATGTATTTCAGCCTAAATGTATTGCAATAGATTTGCCACAATGTCATGGGAGTTTTTAATTTTGCTTAAGTATGTAGTTGAATTCAAGCTACCTGGAGATTTGCAGTCAGCAGTTAGGTCATCTGCAGTACTCTTCGAATACTTCAACAGAAATATGTTTGACAGTGCCATATTCTGAAGGCCAACTAAGTGATCAAACTGCACAAGGCCAGTGGGAGAAACTAGCTCTTTACTTTGGAAATTACTCTGTCCTTTTGTGCGTGTGCAGACACTGTCAGCAGAGAATGCCAGTAGCACCAATGTAGCATGCTCCTGCATAACACCTCTCCATAGACTGGCTGCTTAGTTTGTTGCCACCCACAGTTTCTAATGTGTGCAATCACATAAACTGTGAGGTAGCTCTTCAGTTTTTAATCACAGATAACTAGGACAAGGCCCAGGAGAGAAACAAGCCCTTGCAGTCTTCATGTTACATATGGAGGGGAAAAAAGCACTGTGGATAGTTAGTAAACTCTAGTAGCTGAGGGAACACCATTGTGATTCTTGTTAGAGCTTTCTTTATGCCAAACAATGTGCCTCCATCTCGACTGAGCTGAACCTAAGCAACCTTTCTGTCTGTCCTAACGCATGCTGGTGAGATGCTAAACCATCTAGATTTGGTTAGAGGGACCTACATGAAACTGATGTTGGCATTGCCACAAAATAGTCAGCGGCTTAACACCAGCGTCTTTAAAAGCAGCAGTGTCATCAGTCGTGTGACGGCATTGACCACAATTAGTCAAGTCAGTAATACCATTAGAGATGAAGTATTAAAGGCTGAGGATAGGCTTTCAAATCACCATCAGAATGCCCCATTATTCATCTTCAGTTACTGAAGGGGTGTTCAAGAAACAAGGCCAAGATGGCCTTTTTCCAATATTATGGTAGCAGTTTGTTGTGGGCATCAGGGAATGCCTACAGAGGTAAAGCTTGCTTCTCACTAGCAGTGCTTCAGACTAGCAGGTTGGAATGATATTGCTAATGTCATCAAGATACATTTAAGAAGGAAACGAGTGGTAACCTTTGGAATAATTAAATTATTACCCAAAAATGCATTTGGCATTTGTATACGAAATATACATTTGGCAAAGTATGTGAAATACATATTATGCCATAGTGCAGGTCAGCTGAGCCATCCACCACAAGACCAGTTCTGCTGGACAAGACTTTGTGTCTGGTATTGCTGAAAGCTTCTTGCTCCTATAGAAACCACAGTGCAGGAAATTAGAAATCTTAGCTGATTCAAGACAGACTGCAGTGGCTTGCATAACCATTTTGTATCATTTTCAGAAGCTGTAACATAAAGAAATAATGAGAACATGATACTGAGGATTAGATGTTATGCAGGGAGTCTAACCAGTTAACTTTCAGTTTTGCCATACAGAAAAGCAAAGAAGTTACTAAATCTTATACAAGAGGAGAAGGACAGCTTTTAGGAGGTTCTAAATTTACAGAAAATTCAGAGAGAAGTGGGACAGCTAAGCTCGGGGCTGACACTGCCTGGCCTGGTATTTATTCTCAGATAAAAGCAGCTGGATTCAAAAAAGTGGTTTAGGGCTGAGTGCTTCCATGACCTGGAACTGGATCATTTTTAATTGACAACAGTTCCCTTTCTCGTATTTGCCTCAATAAGCAAAATCCTTTTCCTTTCAATGATGTTTTCAACTTATCTGGGTATGTTGCTCTCATCAATATCGGTGACTGTTTGTCTGCTGGAGCCCTTTGGACTCTGCACCACCCCTATTCACATGATGCTCTCACATTCCTCCTGGAGGCAAAAATGCACGTTCATGCTGCTAGAGAGTGGAAACTTACTGATTGTACAGATGTTGGCAGAAGCTCTTGTTCCAGCCTCCTGGCAGGAGCAAAGAGACAGGCTGCATTTTTGTAAGTGCTAAGCCAATAAAAGCCTTCCTATCTCCGCACTGATGTTTCTTCTCTTCCTGTCTGTTCCCTCCTGCAAACTCATGCCAAGTATGTAAAGTAAGAAGGCTTCTTGTTCTTGTGTCTAGTCAGCAATGGAGGCAAGGTTTGGAGCAAATAGAGTCCCGTTGCAATAACATTTCTGTTAGAGCTCCACAAGTGGAACTGCCTACAGCAAGCACGCAGATTATGTTTAATGTCTGACACATCCATTTATGTTAACATATTATAGCAGAAGATGGAACTGTTACTGTGGAGTCCCCAAATGAATTGGCAGTGCAAACTGGCTTTCAAGTGCTTGGAGCTCTGTCCACACTCCGTGTTTTAACTCTATGTTAGCCACAATTGAGGCCATGGAGAAAACTGCAGTGAAGCTGTGAAATGGCTGCTCTCTACTGTTACAGTTCAATAATTGCATGAACTTCTGTTTTTATTGTAATATTAATTTACTTAAGTTATTGTCTGTAGTGGAAGTAGATACCTGCATATTGCAAAAGCAGTATCGGTGTGTGGCTATATTGGAAGGGAATAGCTCAGTGCATAGGATATTTTTCCCATTTTCCTTTTTAAAACATTCCTACTAGTAAGCTTATTCCTACCAGTAAGCTTTAAGAAAGTGGTTCAAACACATCTGCTGACCCCAAAGCCATAACTGTGCAGACGCTTCTGGGGAAGGCTTGGTGAGTTATTCCTGAAAGTTCAGAGCAAAGTCAGCCAGTTTCTACCTTTCCGTCTATTGCTTGATGCCCTCTTTATAGAAGTCCTATAAAACATGCATTTTGAATAAGACATACTATGGGCACTTACACAGTCAGACATGCACATTGATCAGCATTAAAGGTATGTCTCCAAACTATCATCAAAATATACAGGACTAGCTTTCCAACTAGGTTATGATAACCTTTTATTTTTACAGGCATGCATTTGCATCCAGTATGCCTGAATTTATAATATATATAAACCTAGCAGAATAAAGCCTTAGTGATTTGTAATTGTGCTATTAAAACAGCAAGTCTGATATTTGGAAATATAAATCTAAAAGTAGATATTTTTATTATAGTTCTTACAGGATAGTAAGGAATAGTAAAGAGCTAAGTCCAAGTTTGGCTAAGTTGCAGTGCAGTACTGAATGTAAATAACACTGTCAATAAATCTCTGATGGGTATGAATGCCAAGGGACAGGAGGATTAGTGCTGTACCATCAGTTATATTGAAATGTATTTCGAAGAATTAAGAATGTGAAAAACTATTTTTGTTATCAGCAAAATCCATAAGGGTTAGTTTCAGTTAAAAGATTCCGCATTACCAAGAAATATTTAAAACCCAATTAAACTCAAGCACCCAGCTTGCACTTCCAAGAAAACAGCTGAGCCAAGACTTTTCCCCTTCCTGTCTTTTTGTTCTCCTACTTTGCTGCTGGCTCTGGCCATGCTATGAGCCACCAGCCATTCTACAGGGGAGCATTTGAGCTGGAAGAGAGTGGAGGACAAGTGGGTGCTTGGAAACTCTGTCTCCTGGCTTGTCAGTCAGTTACTTCCTTGCTATGGGGGAAGAGTACACAGCAACATGGGAACAGTTGCTGCACTGCTGTGCTGGACAGGCAGAGTAGTTACAGTTCAGCCTTTTATTAATTCAGAGAAAGAAGGTGCCAAACTTGGTAGGTGTTTCAGCAGGACATTGATAAAAGATTGATTCTGGATATTTTTCCCCACCCTTGCCACTTTCTCCTCTCCTAGCTGCACACAGTCATTGCCATGATGTCATGGCGCATTTGTTATGTACTATCTGTGCTGCATTGCTTTTCTGAAAGGCATTTTTTCCTCTGCAAGTACTATCTCTGCTGAGAACCCCAAACCTTTATAGTCTGTAGTCATTTCTAAGTGACAGAATTGCCAGAACACATGACAATTAAGAGGCTGGCTAGGCTCAAGTTTGGTAGCCTCTGGTTATAACCTCTATAACACAAGCAGGGAGAGAGAAAATGTCAAGTAACGGATGGATGGAAAGTCAGTCAGCTTGTATCCCAAGATGCTGTGTTATTGCTTGGATTTTTTGTTCATGAGCATTGAGTACTTTCACTTTCTTTCAGTGGTTTATTTTTTGTTGGCAAATGATTCTTGCACTGTTTGCTTTTTATGCAAGCTAAATTTTTTTTTTGTTTTTATGGAAAGCAGTGGGAGAACTAAAAAATTTTAAAACAAGAGAACTTGTTTTATGGAGCCATGGCCAATATGAGAAATTATATATTAAAGTATTTTCTTTAGCTCAAAATCTTGAGAACCAGTAAAACTCAGAGAAAATGGAGAAATCTTCAATGCAATGAGTGGCTAGAGGCTTTGTTTTGGTTAACTTGTTTGGTTTCAAGAACGAAAAGGACTTTAGGGAGAACTGTAATGCTATTGAGACAGTTGTTTGAGCTTTGGATTTACTAATACTACCAGCCTGCTGATATACTTGAGAGGAAAATCCTTGGTAGCAGTGCAAAACCAGCCCAGTGCTTTCATCTTCATTGGCAAAAGCTTTGTTGAAAATATTACTGCTGTGAATAAAAAAGGAGAGAGAAGAGTTATTGTATGGTCTGCCTAGAAAAATAACAGAGATGAAGGAAGCAGTGTTCTGGTCTGATATGGATGAAGTTAAGATTAAGATTGAGCACCTGAATTTGATTGCCCTCTGGTGTGGTGAGTTCCCTTAAGAGTTTGATTGCATCTTTATGGAAAGCTTGTATTTCATTCTGAAGTTAGATCGTACATTTCTCAGCAGGAGATATATCTTTGAGCCTATCTGGGAAAAGCACATAGAGCTTATGGGGAATAATCAGTCTTCGGAAAACTGCAAAATGGGAAGCCATAAGTCCTAGTTTAGGCCAGAAATAACATTAAGCGATAATGTAGGCTTCCCCTCCTTTTAACATGTAGCAGGATTGTGTTCAGCCTCCTATCTGACATGCAACAGCTCTGAAGAAAATTGTTGCATCGACAACTTGTGATAAGGCAAAGCAGAACTTGTACCGGAAACATTCTCTTTTTCAGCCAGTTATCAAAGTCCTTGCAGCTTCTCGTCAAAGCAAGCGAATCCACAACGACATGTATTGAACATGGTGGTTGATCCTGAATGCTTAAAAAACAACCTGCATAAAGACACCCCCATAACAGCTTTGGCTGATGCTAACTGTTATTTAATTGTAATGTACATTTCCCACCCTTCAGCTGTTTCACTTAGTTGTATTCCATCTTGCTTTCAAGTTACTATCTGCCAAGCTTTGAACTGTGCTTACCCACTCCCTTTGAATCCAGCTTCAGCTGGAAGCAGGCCCAACCTGTGGTAGAAAGGGCCTATAACTAATTTGTTGTAGCAGAGATGTTTTTGACCAGAAGCAGGCAAGGAGGAGCTTTATTAAGGGTTAGGCTTTCCTGCTGCCTTCCAGCAAGGCAGAGCTGAAAACTGTAGCCCTTTTAAAAGCAGTAATGCAACTATGTGTTTTATAAGTGCTTTGAAAATCATTTAGTGAAAACCAGCCACTTCTGTTATTAGCAGCAGTGCTGGGGAAGGCAGTGTAAAAGCACAAGATGGTACATTTCAAGGCTCCTCAGCACTGGGGTGAGTAACACAACCAGAAACACCACCACCCCTGAGATTGGTATGTAAGGCACGTGTTGGACAGATAGCTACAAAAGCATTGTAACAGGACTTTCTATCTACCAAATATGCATCGGGTAATTAAAAACTTACTGCTACTGTACTATTTCTGCTACTACCACCACTAAGCAGATCTTATCTTGAGGGCCTAACAGCAGTGTAGCTTTTGGAAAGTTAAAATTTATTTCTGCTGATGACTAAATATGTGGATAGGCACAAGCTATTTGACAGAATAATTTATGAAATTTGAGACATAATGCACATTATAATCTGGAAAAACAGTAGTTCCATCTATATTCTTTCTTTGTTCCAGCAAGGTCCCTTTGAAAGAGCTTGAAAACTGTGCTCTCTGAAGTCCGTCTGGAGCCCATGTAGTCAACGGGATTGTTTCTGCTGACTTTGTGGGGCTTTGACATAACAGTATATATGAAACGGAATGTGTGTTTTGTAAGGATTAGATACAAAATTAGCTCTACAAGGAATTTGAAAAAATACACACCCTGTGATAGTCTAACAGATCATTGTTTATGCAAAGATGGTAACAGGCAAGTTTTTTAAATAATCCCACAGTTCATTTCTAAAATTAGTAACAAATTATATAACCCCTGTTGTCTGAGTCATAAAGAAGTCTGGATCAGAGACGTCATTTTCCAAATGGCTGCTTAGAAAACTTCCATTCATATGTTACTCATGTTTTTCTGCAGATTTTGGCTCAAGCAATGTGAACTTAATATCAGAATAATCAGATGTCCCAAAGAGGTTCAAACATCAAATAGATTTAGTAGTGGCTGGGATGAGATGAAACTTATCTTTTAGCAAGGAAAAAAAAAAGGACAAAGGAATGATGTGCAGCTTTATGGATGTTTTTCTGAAGCCTAGGGCTGATTCGTACTCACAGAGGTTGAAGTGCTTCACCTACTCTAGTCCCAACAAACTATCACACTCTTTTGTCTTGTCTTTGCCCCAGCACAGCAGTGAGCAGGACAGCAGCAGCAGGATTACTGTGTTCTAATAATGAGGTGTGCTGGCACAGATGTTTGGGGTAGCTGTCTGTCACACTATCTGCCAGGGTGCCAAATCCACACACTCCCAAGCAGTTGAAGCAGTTGTAGTCACTCACATTCTGTTTAGTTATACCACAGAGCTCGGTTTCTCAAGTGCTTCTCAAATGGAAGAGTTAAAAATGTGCATGGCAGCACAGGAAAAACAGACCATATCACTTCTGCTGACCAAGCTTATTTGAGTCATTAGGAAGGAAAACAAAAAGGAAGTTCATAAGCTAGCAATACTTCAGACAAATATAGATTTTATGCTAGTTGTGTACAAGGCTTCCTGTCTGCCTGGCTCTTTTGCCTCTATGGGTGAAAAGTTGTCTCAAATATTCCCTCCTGACATGGGGCATCCAGACAGCAGATGATCGCTAATGCTGGGTGTAACTTCAATGGCTATTCTGATATCTTCCTTTATCACCTCATCCCATTTGAAAAGTCTGTAGGATAACTCTGTGGGCAGGGAGGGATTCTGCTTCCTCAGAGAGACAGGACAAATGAACAAACCTGTTTGAATGTGAAACGTAGCTGAAATGGGCTAGGTCTTGCATTCAGATCCCAATGCAATAGTGCTCAGTTGGTCATGAGAGCTTTCTAGTTATCTGCAATAATTAAAAGTGCATCTAAAAGTGATGCCCAAGAGTTATCAACATGAAACATGAAGCATTTGCATCAGAGGTGAAAGTACATAATCTGTTTTAAAACAGGATCACACTGGACATGGAGAACAGAGTCATTTTACAATAGAATTTGGGATGCAGAAGAGTCCCTGGTCTCTGGGAAGCATGGACCAAGCAAAAATCACTCTGCCAGCGTTGGATAATGCCAACATTAATGTAGAAGTTTGCTGCATCTCAGGGAGAGATAGGATTGAAGCTTACAAGGCTCCATCACCAGAGGGGGTGGCATACACTGGGTAGGAGTATGTGAAATAGAGAAATGTGTGCCCACATCCTGGGTGACCTCATGGTGCAGCTTTATGCTACTCAATGTGATGCTATATCTAAGCACATCAGCCATGGTCACAGTTAAATGGACCAAGAATACTTTAGGACAAATGTAAGACTAAGTAGGCTCAATCTACTTATCCTGTCATAGAGGATGAATAAATATTTGCAAGTGTGTAAGTGGAATTACTTTCAGCTGCTCACAACTTAGCTTTGACCTTCCTCCTTCTGCAAAAGAAGGTAGCCTAGAAGAGCCATTTGAAATCAGGCATTCATAGTCACAGAGCTTACAGGGACCAATTTCTGACTCAAAAAATGCCTCACAACATGAGTCTCCGAACACAAAGCAAAACTACAATTGTTTGCCTTCAGTCAGATTAACACCAGCATTTACAAGACAGGTGTTACTGCAGGTGTTTCACTAGAGGCATATGAATTGAGGCAGATACAACTGCTTATTGAAAACTTCTCTTGACTCAGCCTGAGATCTGCCTGACTTGCTCAGCTCTTGGAATGAGTTAAGAGCAAGGGAAGGAAAAAGATTCATTTTGGGTGATTCAAAGATCAGCAACTTGTGCTGTTTCCCTTCAGTTCTATGGGGAATAGGTAGAAAGGAATAGGTTGGTAATACTGAGGTATGTAGGCAGTGTACATGGTGGCACTCTTTGCTGACCAAAAAGGGAAGGAAATGTAATAGTGTAGCTGGTTCTCAAAGTGTTAACAAAATAAGACCCATGCTTCACTGATCCCAAGGGCACACTGAAGTTGCTCTAACAGCAGTTCTGCTTTCTGATATAATCTAATCTCACTGATACCTGGTTTTATTTATATCACAAAGGCACTTTGTGCACAAAATGTGCTGCTGTGATGGCATTACCTGGCCTCCAGATTGGGAAAGAAAGCAAGCCTATCAGAAAGTAGGTACGGGAGGAATGGTATTATTTCAGTTACACTTTTAAGAGAATTTTTTCACTCTAGTTCCCTGCTCTGTTCTGCTAGAAAACAGAAAGTATGTTTAGTTTGGGAACAGGTTCTCTTTCCACTTGCTCTGATCAACAAGTCTCATTCCAGAATATGTCCTGTGGCATAAATGGTAGGAATGAAAACAACTACCAGACTTTGGATGTTGAAAGAAACAAGGTGTGTGTGTAACCCCTGAACCTTCCTTACTTCCTTTGCAATAGTTTCCAGTGTTTCCAGATGCTGAGGTTGTGATGTTCAGCTACTGTGTTACTGATGTTGGCCTCACAGTTGCAATACCACACCTGAGGAGCCAGTGTGCATTTAGTACTCTGTGCAGAGATGCTCATTTAAGTGACTTGCTTAATTCAGGTGTGATGCCCAGTTCTTTGTGTCAAAATCTTCCATCTCAGAGTAGGACCAGTGCTGATCCTTTTCCCATGAGATAGAGAAAGCTAAAGCATTAGGAAAAAAACTCCACAAACCAAAGAAGCCCCCAAAATGTTGAAGTTCCTTTTTCAGTATAGTCATATCTGGTTTATACCATTAAATTAATGGAGGACAGTTAGTCAGCCACATCTTCAGCTGTCGCAGATCTCTACCAACTTTGGAAGTTATGACCAGCTCATAGTGGTGAATTTGGCCTACTTGTGTAACACACAGTTGTGCATATGGATTTGGGTACTGTTGAAGGGAGGCTTAAAAATTAAGTCACTGGAATTAATCAATCCAGTTAGGAGGATGAATATTCAAAAAGGCTGGATAATTTTATGACTGATGCTATGGGCCGTGCAAGCTCAGGGTAATTAGATTTCATGCTTCACTTCTTGCACCTGAGCTGTTGCCTAAGGGACAGCAGAATTTCCTCCAGTGTTCATAAATCCAGTCGTGGCTGGAGAATCTCTGGACAATTCACTTGACAACTTTCCAGCATTTTCTTTTCCTTCTTCATTGATACAGACCCCAAAACCTTACAGATATTTTAATTTATTGTAGCCACTATTTTTGGC
>WEKW01031749.1:40552-73917 GCA_013389905.1 Sula dactylatra | reverse complement strand
CCACCACTCACAAAAGCATTGGTAGGGGAATTATTCTAGACACACTGCTTTTTAAAGAGAAGGAAATCCCATTTGTTCTTATCAATGCAGAGCCTGTTGTATAGCAACTTCTGAAAACTGTTTGACGCTTTCATGGGAGTAACATACATCATATTGACACAGATGTGTTTTATTTTTCCTTTACCATTGCTACAGGAAAACAATTTAAATGGAAAACTTTACTAAGTTGGACGAAATAGGACTTCATCTCAATCCAGTCCTCCCCCTACCTATATTGCCCACACTTAAAACTTTATTCTAACTCAGCATTCTAACTCACTCTTTTACACAAGTTGACTGCCCAGTGAAGACCTGAGAGAGAACATCTGTATCAGTTCCAGGCCACTTTCCACTGAGCAGAGATCAATGCATATCTCTGTTAAATAAAGTCTTTTTTTATTAAATAATAATATAATAAAAAAATAGAATTTTATANAGTAAAAACTGGTAGAAGTTTCATTATCTTTGGCCCTAAGATAGTCCTTCTAGCAACTACTATACACATTTTTTACTGTTACATATTTCCAATTCTTCTATCATTTTTTCAGATGCTATACATTTATACATGTTAGAATTCTTCCTGCTGTCTTTTTTTCTGACTTTAGGATGGATGAAGAAGAAAGATTGCACCTAATCTGCAGCTCTGGATTTACTTTTACGTGCTCAAAGTCTATGTAGAACTTCATGTATGGGCACAGAGAAACTAAAAGTTTAAGAAAGGAAATTCAGACTAATGACTAAAATCCCTGTATTGTTTTTACACTGATTACAGAAAAGGAATGAAGAAACTATTCAATGAGGACTCAAGCCATGAAAAAGATCATGAAAAATATTTTCAGGTAGCACTGGAGGAAAAATTTCCAGGATGGGTGATATGTATTGAGTTACTAATTGTGTCACTGATTTCTCACTACATCACTTCTATCTATAAGTATTTATTGGCCTGTCTTCATCTGGGAAGAACTATTTTTGAGATGAAAATATAGGTGAATTCATATTTTCACTCAAGTATTTGTCCACCTTTTGATACTGCCAAAATGCCGCACATTAATGTTAATTGCAGTGGAGGCAATTTGTCTCCTGAAAACTGGATTTGGAACATGAATGAGTTTATGCAGGTTTCAACATTTCCTAACTTTGATTTTCAATTTTATTTGAAACTGTTATTTTAGTGGTTTCACTTCCCTCCTTTATCTTACAGCTTTAGAAACTCCATGAAAGAATGAACACGTTATATATCACAAATAAGATGTGCACAAGAACACTATTTTTAATTAACACAGCAACCTTTTCTCAAAGTAGCTGGGCCCACTACTAGCTGTGAAGCATTTTAAAAACCTGCTTTACAGACTGGTGAATTGAAGCATGACAAGTTGAACCAAGGCAAGAGTAAACCACAGCCAGATATAAACCAAGACTAGAAAGTAAGTTATGTTTAGATTGCATAAACAAATTTTAGAAATCTGAACTCCTAATCTGCCTGCATGCTAATTTCTGTAATGCACTTCCTTTTACTCCATTAGCCTCCTTCAGTGACAATATTTTCAGCAGTGATTTGGAGTGGTGTGAATTCACTCCAGTCCGGCAGAATTAAGGGCAAGAAGTGAGTTCCTCAGAGGTCCAGTGCCTCATGGTGAGCTAGGTGACTTCTGCCCACTTCTCACATGGTTTGTGTGCTTTTAGAAAACCTGGGACTGGCCTAGAAAGGTCTGTGGCCTTTTGGGATGTACTGTGAGAAGAGCTCCTTCTATTCTCTTTCTATTTTGACTTACCCATAAAAGTATTGAGAGCATTTTGGCCTTCAGCATGAGATGTTATCTGAACATTATTCACCACATGTGCCTTTTATAATTTAAAGCTTGCTTTTAGATAGGCTGTTTTTGCATCTTTCTCTTATGAGGTATGCAATATATCTTCTTATATGTGCATAGCTGGTGGGTGGATATAGATCATAGCAGCAAGGTGTTGCATACTTCCTTCCTCTTGTCATATGTACTAAACTTTCACTGAAGAGGTATCTTTCCTCATTGCTAGTGGTGTGTGCATGGGAAGAAGAGAGCTCTAAAAAAGGGCAATTTGATTTGGTAAAGATACATTTGCATCACTACTCTGAAATCACTACTCTGTGTGTTCCCAGTTCCACATGGAATCCCAACAGCTACTTGTTTGGCTCCTTTACTGTATCAATTTATTTTAAGTAGGATAGCCAGATGTTTTAGTTATAAAAGGTTTACAAAGTTTTGCCATATCTGCATCTATAAATGTGGATGTGTATTTAAAGCTTCTGTTACATGAATTCAACAAGCAAACCTGTTTGAAAAATAGATGGTAAATTTGCAAGAATTTAATATTCTGCCTTCAGGAGTTATTATTGAACAAATAATATTTCGTACTCTACAATATGGTAGGTACCTCTGTTAAAAATACTCAGGATCCTGGATGACTTGTGGATGAGTTAGAAATCATGAATGCTTTTATCACCTTGACGGAAGAGAGAGATAACCAAGCTGACAAGTGTTTCAGCTGTGGTATTGTTATGCCTTGTTCCTCATCCAGTTTTCACTTATCTTCAGACCACGTTGCCAAGCTTTCATCCCCATTGTTGATTTCAGCAAAATGCCATCACAGGTCACTGAATGGCAAGACAGAAAAGAACATTCTTTCCACTACTTGTTTTTATTTATGTCTTTCCCTGTCATTCCTCTAAGCCCGTGTCTGCTCCCAGTTGCACCATCTATACCAGTGGTATAGCTGGTCCTACACAGAAACTCTATTTGTTTTATTTTTCTACTAGCTACATAAATGCAATAAGGAGCATATAGAGATATTTTAATGTCTTTACTGGGTCCTTAAGCACTTATACAAAACACTGAAGCAGTTCCTTGATCTTACTTGGTTACTAGATAGACTCAGATGATGAACTGTTTAAGGGTGGCACTTCTAATTGTTCTCATTGATTTTGAATTGTGTTATTTGAAAATAAACACTTAGATCCTTATACTTCACTTCTCAGTCTTCATTCACATTTTCTGCTTCAGAGTTCAGGTCAACACATGAAAATTTAGGTGAAATACATAAACAAATGGTAGGAACCAGCTGCTTTGCTTGGTAAAGCAGACTCTTACTCTAGCTAGAAAGTAGATTCACCACTGAGACTTGTCAGTATTGTTAAATGTTTCAGATCTCCCTGTTCTGTTGCAGCTCTCACACTGCGTTCCTTGCTATGGTGTCTAAGCCTTGTCATTCTGAGGCAGTCAATCAGTTTCTAGGAAATTATTATAAAGTCCTAGAAAGAGAAATATTGTCATTTTATGCTTGTTTTTTAATCAAAAACAAACTCAAAACTAGTCAGTGCTGGTGGTAATGTAGCGTAAAAGTGCCATGTTTCATTCATTTCCTATTAAATTGTAGAAGAACTGTTCAGTAAGGTATTACTGTGTAAGCTAATGTTTCTTTAGTTTTAAAAAGTTTCTGCAACTTGTTACTTTTTGCAGCAAATTTGAGTGCCATCTAGTATTTATCTAGAATGTTATGAAAGCAGAGATAAGAGTTTTACCCAGGAATGGTACGTATGATTAATTCTGAGAAGTAATATTAAATTACCTCTCTGGAAGTGAGATAATAGTCCTTTAAAAAATTTCTATCTCGGAAGGATCATCAATGCAAGAGACAGACATGACCAATAACGGAATGCATCCGCCAGTGCTAAATGTACCTCTTGGCTCCATGTTGCACTTCGGGCCTGAGGGTGCTTTAGACCTACGCGTGACGCAGTTCTCCTGCTTGCCTTTCCTCTGGGGGTCTGCTGGAAGAGTTGTACTTTAACTGTGGTGTAAAATGGCAATCCACTGGAAAATGATCTCTGGGAAAGACCTGAAAATGGTCGTCCTAATGACACCTGTATCTCACAGCAAGTAGCTGGCTGATAGCTCCTCCATGGAAAACACTGCACTGTAGAATAAACAAGCTGGTGCCAGCACAGGTCCACCAAAATGTGCCCAAATATCAAAATCAATATGACATTCACAAAGTGTTAGAACCTTAAAGTGCTTGTTTGGAGGACAGTTGTTCTCATATTGCAGTGGTGAGACAAGCCTTGAAGGTGATGCTTGGTGAAAGTCAGGTTGTCCAAATACTGGGGCAGGGCAGGGTGGGGGAATCTGGAGGGGGGAAAAAGCCTTTCTTCATTTATTGTGGCCTTTAAGCAAATGCTTAATAAAAACATAGGGGAAAACAACCTCCGTACATCTGTGAAAATCTGAGGTAGACTCATCACACTGCATTAACAGATAGGAGGCTGTGCATAGAAGATCTGTTTATTCATGTCCTATTGATATTTTGGGCATTAATTCATTATCAAAGAACAAAAAATAGTATACTAAAACTATTTGCCTGAAGTTTGGGCACAGATATACATCCCATATGGCATTGTTATTTATTTGTAGTTATAGAATAATTTTGTTCTGGTTTGATAACTCTAGAATACTGAAAAATGCAGACGCTAGATCTCAGGCTAAAGAAGAGATTATATAGTTCCCCAAGATACATTCCTTTTCTTTTTTTTCTGTACTAGTATTAACTCTTCAGTATTGTCTATGTTTTGGGGACTATATTTATTCTTTCCTTTTCTTATTTGTGTAATCCTCTCTTTTTCAGGAAAGTTTATTTACTCTTAAAATGAATGTCTTGTACACATTTTTGTTACTCTTTTGCTAAGCAGTTATATGAGACCACCTTGTCCTCTAGCGGTGGAGAGAAGTAAAACTAGGCTCAGACCTTGCAAGAGCTGTTAAAAATATTTAAAGCAATCTGCAGTATTTAAACACTGAAAAACCGGCTGCATAGATCATCACCCTTTGTGAGCTATGCTCCAAGGGTCAGTGAGCCAACAGAATTAATGAGTTTTGAAAATGTTCCAAATACAAGTGATTATTTTATGCAAATAATGAAAATTGTTCTAAAGTGTCCAAGCTAAGTGTTTCAGTATTCATAGTAATTTCATTAAAGTGTTCTTTGCTGTAAAACAAAGGGAAAGGCTAATAATAACAAATGTCCTTTAACCTATCCCAGAAAGCAAACAAGCATACTACACCAGTGTTACAATCAGGCTTTAAACTGCAAAACAGAAGTTTAACCAAATTCTAGCCAAGAGATTTATAGAAGCTTCATTTGAAAAGCCTCACCCTGTGAGAATAATATGTTAATTTAGAATAATTTTAATTCAGTTAGGCAAGCTCAGAGTTCAGCTGATTTACACTAGAATGTGTCTTACTTTACTTGGTATTTTTTAATATCTCTTCATAATCAGAGAGGCATTAGAGAAACTTCAGGATTACTGACATGCTAGTTTGTCACTTGTGGGTTGACCCTGGCTTAACACCAAGTGCGCACCAAAGCCACTCTACCACTCCCCCTCCTCAGCTGGAAAGGGCAGTGAAAATATAGCGAAAGGCTTGTGCGTTGAGGTAAGGACAGGGAGAGATCACTCACCAATCACCTTCACAGGCAAAACAGACTCGTCTTGGGGAAAAAAAAAATTAATTTATCACCAGTCAAATCAGAGTAGGATAATGAGAAATAAATCCAAATCTTAAAAACACCTTCCCCCAAACCCTTCCTTCTTCCTGGGTCCAACTTCACTCCCAATTTTCTCTGCTTTCTCACCCCTGAGCCGCACAGGGGGATGGGGAAGGGGGGTTGTGGTCAGTTCATCACACATTGTCTCTGCCGCTCCTTCCTCCTCAGGGGGAGGACTCCTGACTCTCTTCCCCTGCTCCAGCATGGGCTCCCTCCCACAGGAGACAGTCCTCCACAAACTGCTCCAATGTGGGTCCTTCCCACAGGCTGCAGTTCTTCATGAACTGCTCCAGCGTGGGTCCCTTCCATGGGGTACAGTCCTTCAGGAACAGACTGCTCCAGCGTGGGTCCCCCCCAGGGTCACAAGTCCTGCCAGCAAACCTGCTCCAGCCTGGGCTCCTCTCTCCACACACCCGCAGGTCCTGCCAGGAGCCTGCTCCAGCATGGGCTTCCCACAGGGTCACAGCCTCCTTCAGGCACACCACCTGCTCTGGCATGGGGTCCTCCACGGGCTGCAGGTGGATATCTGCTCCACCGTTAACCTCCCTGGGCTGCAGGAGGACAGCCTGCCTCACCATGGTCTTCACCACGGACTGCAGGGGAATCTCTGCTCCAGTGCCTGGAGCACCTCCTCCCCCTCCTTCTTCACCGACCTTGGTGTCTGCAGGGTTGTTCCTCTCACATATTCTCACTCCTCTCTCTGGCTGCAGTTTCTGTTGCTGGGGGTTTTTCCCCCCCCTTCTTCAATATGTTATCCCAGAGGCACTACCACTGTTGTTGACTGGCTCAGCCTTGGCCAGCAGCGGGTCCGTCTTGGAGCTGGCTGGCATTGGCTGTATGGGACATGGGGGAAGCTTCTAGCATCTTCTCACAGAAGCCACCCCTGTAGTCCCCCCCCTACCAAAACCTTGCCATGCAAACTTAATACACCACTGACGATGCTTTTGGCTTCCACAGCACATAGAATTACCTTTTGCTTATTCAAAAATGTTTTCAGGCTTAAATAAGGCAGAGAAATGAGTTGCTGAGCTGCTGGCAAGCTGTCTGCTACTCAACCCCTCGGTAGGGCCATGCCAGCATAGAGACAGGAGCTGTGTCTAGAGAGCTCTTTACAAATTGGGGGGTGGGGTGGGATGTGTGATATGAGTTTCTTTTATGCTCAGCTGAGCACTCACTAGTGTGTAAAGGAAACGGTGCAGATGGAGCACTGACAATGCATGAAGTGGTTGTAGGGGACCACATACACGGTCATGTAAGTAATTTTCATTTACAGGCCTGGCAGCTTGTTTGCTGTGCTAGGTGTCTGCCTTGTCAAGATGTGTACAGGCCGTTAGTTCTCTCTATCCAGCACTGGATCCTGCTAAGCCAGCCCTCCCTAAAGAAAATCTACAAAGAAATCACGGGCCATCTGCACAGAGCAGAGCAGTTTAAACTGCAACCTTTTAAAAAAGCTGGTCGGGCAACCCTTGCAGGAGGGTTTTGCTTTGAACCTGGCAGGGGTTCGCAGGACACGTTGTGCTCTTCAGCCGTGTGGTGTGCTATGGAGGGCAGTAACCACAGGGAGGCAGGGCAGGCAATCTTTAGTCATCGGGGAAATTTTTCAGAATGCCAAGTGTTTCTGGACTGACCACATCCTAAAAACGCAAAAGGTTGCCCCTGTTCCTGTTAAAGGCATATATTGCTTGTGTATGTAAGAAAGACACAGAAAAAGGGTTTAAAAAAAGTTATCAGATGTCTTCTGAAACAGTGAGAGATGGGGTGGGGTTGCTTCATTTTTTTAAGCACAGCTGAACAGTAGCTGGCATGCAAAATAAATGACACAGATGAAACAACGATGATGTACGTCGTGGTTTTTAGGAGACCACGTAAGCAGCCCCATTTGGTAATTTCCATGCCATGACCTTCAAAAGGCATTTAAATTCTACATGCAAGAATAGGCAATTACAAAGGGAGCTGGAGGCAGGGGGGAGTTCCTCCCCATGCACTTTTTTCATTTTGAAACTCTGCTCAGTAGGGTTGAAGCAAGGTTCACCCTCACACATCATACAAACAACTACTCCTAGAAGTTACAGTTTACTATAGCTTCCCCTTAGCTAAATTAGTTATAGTCCTTGTGTTTCCAATTTTAAATTGAACACAGGCCAAGATCTGCAACACATTCCTCTCATGACACTAAATCAGAGGCCATAAAACCGACAGCTTCTTCCAGAGCAGCCTCCCTCAATCTATTGTGAAATGACACCTCCATCCATTTCCATCCTCCATTTCTGAGGACAGTTCTGTGCCATATTGCAACAAGGGTTTTCACTTGCAACCAGGTAAGAATCGGACACAACTGGGAGTGGTCCTCAGCTGCTTTAATTTCCGCTTTAATTTGTTTGTTGGTCTGAGAATATGTAAGTGTTTGGCAGAGGAAAGTTGCTTTTGAGAATCAGTGCTGGTGGTTGTGACAGGTCCTTCCGCCTATGTTAATACCATTGAAATTCATTGTTCGCTTTTTTCCCAGGCTTGAAATATAACAGGCTCAAGTTGTGGCACTTGAAGAACTGAGATTTTTATCTCACTAGCCAGCTAATGTTATACTTCTAATTTAATTTTACTCTCTACTGAGTAATGGGAGGGAAATAATGAACTGTTCACATGAGAGAATCCGATGCAACTTCAAGACACAGGGCAGGATGTGTTGCACAACTAGAAAGGCAATTTTGTTGTACCAGAGGACTAAAGGAATTGCTCAGTTAAGTTTTGCTTATGTATTCCTTAGTGTTCAGTGTTTTTCTATAGGATCACTAACATCTTAACTTGTCTCAGGCAGGATGGACAAGGGAGGTATTACATAAGGATTGCTGTTATGCAGTAGCACTGTTCTCCAAGTCTGGTGTTGTGTTAAACTGCAGTGTTAAGGGAGCTCTCCACAACATCTGGATCCTAATTAGAGTACAATTCTTTAAACTTAAAGTGTTTGGACCCACGGCCTCAGTTGTTTCCAATCTGGTAAGAATTTTCATGGCAGAGGTCCAAGTTGAATGACTTAGGTGCTAGGACCGGTTTTAAATAAAAGTAATTTCACTTTTTCTAGATTCTTTTATCCAAGGTGGCAACTGACCTTCTTTCACAAACTTTAGCTCCTTGGAAGAAGCATGAATCCTCCTAACCACATTAGAAAAAAACCCAAACAAACAACAAACCAACAAAAACCAAACTAACCAAGAACAAATAGAAACTTTACTGCTTCACACCTGCTGTCTTTGAAGATGACTATTCACCCCCGTGAAAAAAATTCACCTGTCAGAAGCTGAAAAACTTCTTACAAACACTGACTGGTAGATTTTTGAATATATGTTTACAGTAAATAGTCATTTTAAGCCTTTCCATGCTGCATCATTTGATTCTTGAAATGTTTCTTTACAGCTACTTTTGTTTATGGCATAGAACATAAAATAGAGTTGTTTTGTGAATAATATTTATTTTACAATGAATTCACAGTGTATTACAGAGGGCCTCAGAAAACAGTTTTCCTCACCTTTCCTCGTCTGATGACTATAAATTCCATTAGGTGTCCATAGACTTGCCAACTCCTAAAAAAACCTGTTTTTTCCTGCTTCAGAGAAGAGAAAATAGTAAGGACAATTGACAGAATTCCAGTTCACACTTCCTTTTCTGGGTTCTTATCTATGCAAACTGGTCTCCTTAAGGAAGAGATTGGCCTACTACATTCCCCTTTCATGCAGCCCTTTGTGGAGTATTCAGTACATAACAAATAGTGAGATAAATCTTAGTTTATTACAATCACATTCATTTCAAAGGTGCCAGAGGGATTTAAGAAACCTAGATAGTATTAGAACTGTAAGGACCCCAGATGATCTAAAAGAATCATGCCTATTCTTATTAGGATCCAAGGAACCACAAGAAACACCAATGAATTGAAGCCTGCTATCTTGTTACAATGCAGCTTGCACTAGGCGCCACATCCAAAAAGCTATGCATTCTTTGTAAATCAACACTTGTGGGAAAGTTTTAAGGATAATTTTATTCAAACTTTAGGTAGTGATTGAAACGTTAGAGCCAATTGATTGAAATGGCTTCCTGAGTAACTGCCTAAGACAATTGTCTGAGATTGCAAACTACTGCTTCATCACTATAAAGGTGGCATTTACCCTGCAGAGAGATCTGAGAATCTGGGAGCTCTAAAATGTTTTTAATCATACATATGCACTTTAAATAGCAGCAGTATCCTTAACCATAGCCATAGCTATTCTTATACTTCATAATATCCTGTACTTTTATTAGCTCTTTCTAAGCTTTCAGGAACAGGCAAAAGCACTGTGTACATAATCTTTTAAACAGACTGCACCTTGTTATGGTGAGACATTCACTACCTGCTTCAAATAAGTGCAAGTTATCACTTTGTCTATTCTTTTTCCTTTTCCTTTTCATCTTCTTTAAAAAAGTACCAATATGCCCCATCTAATTTATACTGGCATCTTTTATACACATGTGATACCACTCATAAAAATATCCATAGTGCAATAGGACATTTCTATATCTGTCTTCCAGAGCAAGCTTCCTCACAAGACCTTGCTCCCTCCTTCATCTAGTCTTGAAAAAGAATAACTGTTACTTACATTCTCATCTTCCTGACAAATGCTTTTCTCAGTTGAAACACAGCAGAGTAGTTTCTGCTTTTGAGGAGAGGTTATCAGACTAATTTACCACTTCAACAGTTTAAAGTACTAGCAAAGAAGTTGGCAGTGTAGGGTGGTGGGACATTGTCTCCTGTACCTGTAGTGAAGGAGACTGGGATTGGCACAAAGCAGACAGACAACCCTTGCCTCTGCTGAGGGAGAGGGTACTTTGGGAAATGGGCAGGCATCTTCCTCCTAGCCCCATTTATTTCTCAGCCTACAGAGCAAGCCCCAGCTCCTCTCAGGGCATTGCTGGTGGAGTAATTGTTCTTCCTTGCAGAACTGGCAATGATGAGCAAGGAGCTGCACCTCCAGGAGAAGCAGTTACCTCACTCAAGTCTTTCAAAGCCTTCTACAAAGCCCCCAAAGCTTGCTGATGTGAGAGCTCGTCTGAAACTTACCGACTGACTCTGCAGTTCACAGCTGTCCTCAGGCTTATCCCGAGATTCCAAATGACTCCTTGTCGTTTTCCCTTTCTTCTTAAACCCTACTGACCATTTCTGTTCCACAAGATACCACTGGCCTTTCTCACTACCACCCCAAACCTGCTTTATCACAGCACTGAGGTTTTGCTGCTCGAAGGGGTTTTGGGCCAGCAAAATTTAGTCTGATCTGTTCTTCTGGGGAGCTTTCAACCCGCTCTGACCTGGCAGAACAAGAGCAGGCACCACATTGTCTCTTGGAATAACCCAACTCTGCCTAGATAGCTATTAAGGCTGTTAAAATAGGGGTCATCAGCTGATGAAATACAATTTGCAGTTATATACAGTAACATGTTTCATGCAGACTTCCTATGTGTTTCCCATACTCTTTTCCTTCCTTAGCTTGGCATTCCTGTGGTTTGTGTTTTTCCCCATCAGTGCTGTAGTAGGGAAGTAGGAGTCTATGCGATCCATCCACCCCTGCACGTTACTAGAAATGTCATGTTCACAGGGCCCCTACTCTCTCAAAGGAAGAAAAACACGGTAAACAAGGAAAGGAACTTCACAGAGTTTTTTTCTTCTTCACTTTCCATCCCCCTACTCTCAGAGCAGTTCTGCTTTAGAAAAACAATTTGCTCAAATTCTGAGTTCTTGTTTTCTGCTCTGTTGGCCCTCTGAGGGGCCACGACATAACGCAACTGTCATTTGTGCTTATTTCCTGCTTATGGTACTAGGACCTTTCAGGTTCAATATTCACATTTGCCTAAAGTCATTACCGCCTCTGCTAAGTAGTGAATAATGAGGTTGCCAATAGAGCAGCACTTTATTAATTTCATGAGGAAAATCTGCACTGAGACTTAGATGGGAGTCTATTTTGAATTTTTCTGACTATTGATCTACATTCTGAAGTGCATCTCAGACCTTCTGTCTCTTGACGTGATCATAATTTTTAGTCCTTCAGTCACCATGAATTAAAGGATCATTTCCAGTAAACCCAAGTATACCCCTGGAATGTTGCCTAATTTGCTGGAAAGTACTGTAACTGCTGTTTTCAGAAAGACATTTAGACTTACATCCTTCAAACAGAGGTTTATGGCCAGATACTGACTTCATTTGCACCATGGTAAGTTTAATGTAATTATTCTACTTGTAGTGGAATCCTTCTCTCTTGTCATCCTCTCCCTGTTTGGGATTTGCACAATATTCATCAGGAATAGTAACAATTTCCCATGAAAATGTCTCCAGGAAATGGTCAGTGAGTGGCAAAACTCACATGATTTCCCTAGACTGGTCAATGAAAAGATAGATACATCAAGTAAGTTATCGCTTGGCCCCTGGTATCCAATGTCTTAAGATCTGTGCCGTATAGCATTTCTCTGAAACTGGAGAAATATTATCTGGTGCCTACCTAACACCATTTTTAGCAAAGAGGCTCTTTCCTCTTCCTCATTAGATTCTTATTTCCAAGCAAGAAACTCTGTCTGCTCAGAGAATGGGAGGAAAAGGGAGAGTTGCAGATATATGATCAGGATATTACAAAGCACTGTGCTTCAGCTGAACTGTAGTTACTTAGCATAGATCCTTAGCTGTATTTACAAGTATGAGGTAAATGACATTGACTGTGAAGAGAAATAGGGTGCCAGTGCAGGGGACACTGGGAAGTCAATGCATACATTAGAATTCAAAGCACTCTTGTGTGTTTTCTGACCCCCTGAGACAAGACCACAGATGGCTTGCAAGGTGTCCCTCAGCCTTTAGAATATGAACTTAGAGCTGCCAGCTGATGCCCCATTTCCCACTGCTGGTTGCAGAGTCTGGCTGGTGGAGATCAGATAATATTACAATATTGAATTGCCTGATATGCCTCCACCACATGCGTGCTCTTCAAAAATTACCCTCAAAAGCGCTGATGTAAAAGCATCATCACATATTTTTGGGCTAAATCACTGCAGTCAGTGACTGTGGAAAGGGAGACCAACTTCTAGGGTTTTGTTTTTCTTGTCAGAAACACCATTTTAATTACATCTCCTGTGGCCTCCTAGAATACTGACTTTAAGCAAACATGTCAACTGAGGGTTTAAAACTAATGCTTGTAGGTCCATTTTGGCTTGCTTTCTGGCTTTTAAGCATAGGATTTGCTCTGATAACGTTTCCAAGTTTTGCTTTGAAAAATCCATGAAATCTTGAAAAGTTTAGAACTGCATCACCTAGCTCTAGAAACCTGGATGCCCCTGGAACCAGGAGATCAGTAGCTTAAATTCAGTGCCCATGGATGAAATAGTCATAAACTTTTAGAAAAATACAGCTTGCAGAATCGGACACAGAAATTTAGTCTCCCTCATAACAGGAAGAAGAAATTGGGTTGAAAGAGAAAGAAATGGGTTGGCAAGAATAAAACAAAGGAAAACAAGCTATTTACAGATGACATGATAGCGGGCTAAGGGAAAGGCCTTGCTTTAGGAAGGGAGCTATGCTGAAAGGGGAAAGAAGCACCCAGAAGGCAGAAGAGCTTTCATGGTGACCATCCGTCATAGGAACCAACCTAGTCAAAACCCAGTCTGTCTTTTGTAGTCCTGGCAACAGCACAGAGGTAGAAGGATAAAGCTGCCTTAAATCTAGCTCTGTTGTAGCTTATCACAATTTGGAATAGGAACAAAACTAGTTACTTGTAATCTCTGCATGTATACAGACAAAACAGGCTGCCAGACAAGCAGATTTATGAGTAAAAAAACATTTTGCACAACACTGAGAAAAAGTGGCAGAAAAATCCTTGTTCTTATTCTTTAGGCAATAAAGTTGGCCACACAAAGCCTCTTACTTTCTGTATGCCTTGCACCAGCCCTGAACAGCGTCAGTCTGCACCAGAGGCCTGGCTGTGTCTGGTTACCTTGCAGATGCTAAAGTCAGTCTGAAAATCCCAGAGTGCCTCGCAGGGAGTCCTAGCTACTCTCTGCTCACTTGGTAGGGATGGGCAGTTGTAACCCGTCCAAAAAAATTATATTGTCTAGGTTTGGTGCAAGATTTAAGAGGAATTTTTGAAAATTTGGAAAAACCGTTCAGCTGGAGTTGCATAAGGGAGGAGGCTGTGCCAAGAGAGTACAAAGACAGCAACTGAACGTCAGCATTTGCTTTTATCAGTGACTGAGAAACAGGCATCTAAAAACTCCCAAGCAAACAAACTAATCTTGTTTGTGCTTTGTTAGAAATTTCTGATAATTTTCAGATCTGCTGTTTTAAGGGCAGCACTGTGTGTGGATCCATGTACTAATGCCTGTCTTTGCAATCCTGGTTATCTAAAGCCTCTGTTCTGTACAATCACAGCACTTGCACTTGCTTTATTTGTTATTTTCTCCCCCCACAATCCCCATCTCGCCCCCTGTTACCCAATATGCACGCAGAATGCCAGCTGAAATGAAGAGTAATAAAGAGGTAGGAGTAATTTCTAGTCAGGCTGTTACCGTATTGTGGTGTAGAATCCAAGAGGATTAAGACGATGCTGCTACAGCCTACGCTTGCTGTATACAGCAAAGTTTAAACCACATTAGACAGGCTGTCTGACTGGACTGAGTCACATAAACACATTTTGTCCTTAGTTATTTTTCTAGAAGAATTAAAATCAAGGCAATTTTTGGATCCAAAACTGAATAGCTGCATCTGGTAATTAGGAGAATTAGAGGAATGGCAGAGGGTCTGAAAGAAAGCCAGTTTGATGGTCATATTCTTTACTGCTTTCATTATGTCGCTGTTATGGGGGTGGGAGCACAGTTGTGCGTAGTGCCTGTTTACCAACTCAGATCCAGCTGGGAAAACACAATCAGTGCTTCCATGAATGAGAAGCAAAGTTTCTGGTTTTGATACATGTCCTGTTTGCAAAGTGCTGAAGCTCTAAAATTCCACCTCTCAGAGGTATTTTCTGCTTTTCAGGTGAATTACACTGAAGAATTCTGACATCCTTTTGAAGGCTTCCTGCACCAAAGATGACATTTCAAACCTATATGTTACCGGAACCTTGATCACATCTTGTCTGCTATTGAAATATATGACCCAAAAGTGCTTCCTTATGAATTAGGCACTCATCATGCATTTTAACCTCCTTGGAGAAAAATTATGCAGGCCTCTGAGTTGCCTGCATGAGTTATCTTTTATTCATTAGAATCCTAAATGTTATTGAAATGTATTCTTAATTATTCCCTGCTGAAAACAGTAGTGTTCTTGAACAAGTATTTTGCATTTGTTATGTCCTGCTGCTAGCATAGTTAATAATGTATACAATAATAAAATAAGAAACTATCAGAGTAGAATAAGAAAACTTATTAATATGATTCAGGTTAAGAAAATTGTTACTTCTGGCTTTCACAGCCTATGAACAACGTTGTCTGAATACTTCAAGCATGCAGAATTTTTGCTGTAGGTCTAGCATAGAAATAACATCGCCGAAAGAGAAGCTGGTAAGACATCACCTGCTATTCCTGCATTCATAACCTCTAAAATCACTTACTGTAGTAGTACTTAGTGGAACTGGTGTTGCCAAAAGCTTTCAAAAGCAGTCTGTGGACATATTTCTGGAATTAATGGCTGTTTATTCAAACAGAAAATCACAACCCCTAAAAATTATATTTTTGCTTCAATGTTTCCTCTGTCTTTCCTCATTTTCTATTGCGCTCCCTGTCCACACACAACTTTTCATTTGCTGTTCTCTGTATGGTAAACCAAAAGGTTTCTAAAAATTCAAAAGCTGATTCTGAAAAACTGCACAATATTCGGGGTCACTCTCTGGTAGAAAATCTAGAAACATCAAAAGAGTCAGTAAAAATTACAGCTTTTTGTTGAGTTGTATTTCTTGTACAGCTGCATCATACCCCTTTGACTAACCACACAGAGTGCGGGTGATTTGGCCAGCATGTCCAGACCTTTTTCCTTAGTTATTTCCAGCTGACTGCAATTCATTAAATACACGGCTTTGCATGCAGTGCAATTAAAGATCAACCAGTTCCTACGCTGTCATCCCCAAGATCTTTCCTTTCATTCTGTAGGTTCAGTTCTCTCTGATATTGACAACATGGCTCATCTTTGACGTTGACAAATATTACCTCCTGCATCTTTTTAATGGCAATGGCAAAATTAAATATTAAAGACAGACGTAGTTCTAATTTCAGACCTTGAAAAGACCAGCTAGGAACCAATTTTCAGCCTTCTCTTTTTGGCACAAATTATCAGTTCCTTAGTTTAATAAGATCCCTCGCTGGTTTATACTTATTGTACTAAATGTTTTCCTCAGACTGAAAAAATTCCAACATAAAGTGCTATTTAAACACAGCACGTCTAAACTACCTGGTATTTCTTACCAAAGAAGGTACTAGGATGATCTGAAGGATGTGCTGCTTGTAATCTGGTACGGGATGTTATCTTGATGTCCATTCATCACTTGGTCTTCAGTATTTCTTTCCTGAAGAAATGTGTCCTAAAGTCTTGAAACCTGTTGAAGATAGACCAACAGGCTCATAGTTGCTTAGATTGCTTTTCTTCTTGTTATTTTTCCAGCCATGTGCATTCTAGCTGTAAACAGCTCCCTGTATCATTTCTTTCTATATCTAGGAATCATAGCATCATAGAATAATTTGGGTTGCATGGGACCTCCAGAGGTCATCTAGTCCAACTCCACGCTCAGAGCTCATCTAATAAAATCAGGTTGTGCTGGCACGTGTCCAGTTGAGTCTTAAACACCTCCAAGGAGGGAGGGAGATTTCACAGTCTCCTGGGCAGCCTGCACCAGCATTTGACCATTTTCATGGTAAAAATATTTTCTTTACATCTAATCACTTTCCCATGTTCCAACTTCTGTCTGTTGCCTATCGTCCTTCCACTGTGCACCTCCAAGAAGAATCTGGCTCTGTCTTCACTGTACCCTTCCATCAGGTAGCTGTAGACAGCAGTAAGGACTCCCTGCAAGCGTCTTCTTTTCTAGGCTGAACAGGCCCACTTCTCTCTGCCTCTCCTCTTACATCATGTTCTCCAGCCCCCTGACTATCTCAGTGGTCACCCACTGGACTCACTCCAGTATGTCAATGTCTTTCTTGTCCTGGAGAGCGCAGTACTGGACATTAGATCCCAGAGAGGTCTCACAAGTGCCAAATAGAGGGCATGATCACTTCCCTTGACCTGCTGGCAACACTAATACAGCCCAGGTTGAAGCTAGCCTTCTTTGAGCCAAGAGCACACTGCTGGTTCATATCAACTTGTCTATCTGGGCCTACAGATCTTTTTCTGCAGAGCTGCTTCCCAGACAGTTGGCCCCAGCCTGTCTGGGTTGCAAGGGGTTATTCCATCCCAGATGCAGGAACTTGCATTTGCTTTTGTTGTACTCCCCAAGGTTCCTGTCAGCCTGTTTCTCTAGCCTGTTTGGGTCCCTCTGATGAGCAGCCCTGCTATCCAGCATGTTGACAGCTCCTTCCAATTTTGTGTTGCCTGCAAACTTGCGGAGAGTGCACTCTGACTCATCATCCAAATCGTTAATGAAGACATTAGACTGATCCCAGCACTAATCCCTGAGGAGGACCAGTTGCTGACTGCCAGGTAGACTTAGCATAAATAGGTATTATCATGTATGTGCTTTGAGCAATTTAAGTTTTGATTCCTTTGCAAATGTGTAAACTGGCAGTTACCAGAGAGGACTTCTGATCAATCCTACCTTTTCCTCTGTGTACTTTATTATAGACATTACTGAAAGCTGAGGCAATATTCATGTAGTTTTTCAGATAGTACCCAAAGCACTCAGCTTGTTTTTTGGCAAATCAAGTCTAGGGCAGTATGCAGTGCATAGGGGCTGTTTGTACTGGGTTATTTCTCTCTGCATATACTCTCAGTGTATAATAAAACATATTATAGTGATCACAGCATGATTGCTGTTTCCATGATAACTTTGATTTAGCTAACAGCAGTAAGAATGCAGCAGAGATTTGGTGGCATGCTCTTCAGCACAGAACAGCAGCCATATCAGAGCTTGCTATTGTCAGAGGTGGCTGCCACATCTTCATGGAAAGCATTAGCAGAGCCAGCAAGGTAAGTGCCAATGTAATGATATCCCTATTTTGCTGAATAGACATACCATGGTTGCTTCTGTCTGTTGCTATTTAACTGTTCAAATGCAGCCAGCCTACACATGCCTGATATTAAGGTGTTCTACCTTGTCTTCTGCCACTTCTGCAAAGTAGGACACAGCAGTTCCTCTATTTTTCCCAGAAGTAAAACAGTAAACACAATGGCTGCTGAAACCTGACAGCTGCTGATCAAGTTACCAATTTCGTTTAATATCTATTATATCCATAATGGAAAAAGACTGATAGTACAGGATCTTTAAATCAATCAGCAGAAAACAAAGTCAACCAATGGAAGCAGTGGAAAAGATCTTTGGCGTGGTTGTGTTTTTGATCTGCTTGTTTCAGGTTATGAGCAGAACTTCTGCCATCTACCCCACTTATTTACATCACAGAACAGTCTACTTTACTACCTCAGGTATTACTCAGCTCTTATGATTTCAACATGCCAGAAGCCAGCAGATCTGAGAGAGATTCATGTATCTTATTCAGACTTGTAATGAGATCACCAGTGGACAAGGCAGATACAGTCTACAAAAGATGCTGATTACTTTACCAGCAATTTCCCAGTGGAATTTAGTTTGAGTACAAAGTTCAGGGAACACCATTCAGGTTATACAATGTAAAACATTGGCTAAAACTGAAGAACTTAACTCATGACTGAAGAGCTCTTTCCAATAATGATTCCTCATATTCCACATATTAATGTTTTTTTCAAACAAAATATGTATATGGAGATAACTGAAAAGGCCATCAAAATACAATACAGCAGCGGACTGAGAACAAAATATTTTTGTAATTGGTAATACTAAATGATCCTTTATACCATTGTATCATGAAGGAAAACCAAAAGACAAAAAGCAAGAAGCAAAAACTGAAAGCAGAGAATATGATACCATTTTGAACTTTTGAGAGTTATTCTCACAGCCAGAATAACTCGCTGATGCTGAAATATTCACTTGCCAGACTAACAAGAATCACTAGCCTGAAAAAATTATTTTACAGCACATTTCAATACCAGCATTATTGGATATGGGACTTGTCACTAGTTCTGATAAAGAGGAGAGAGCAATTATAGAGCTGAAACATGTTTGCCATCACTTTTATTTGAAAAGCCTTCAAGTTACAAGTCTGTGTGGCACCAGACTGGGTAATGTGTTAAAAGATGTTTAAAATGTACAGGAATAAAGACTGAGTTCAATTATTTCCTTATAATACTCTTTAACTTCAAGAAGCAAGAAGTAGTCGAACTAACCCATATTTGATGTTAAGTAATATTTCTGCTCTTCATCCATTCACAAATTACCTGAACATAAAATTCTGCAAGATGACATAGGTATGGGGAGTTTGCTAACCCTGCAGGATTGTGGATTAACAAAATAATTTCTCAGCTATACCTGTTACCTGTATCAGAAGAGAGACACATACAAAGAGAAACTGAAATAATTAGAGGCAAGGCTGAGATACTAGGTGCAGTCTTTTGTTACACCACCTTTTCGGAGAGAAAATTTGTAGAACAGCTGTTTCAGAGGCACTACTTGGGATCATATAAGATAAAACAACAGCCTTTGGGGCAGATCTGTCTGTCCTGATCATTTTCAGATTTTTAGAGCAGACAGAAAATGAAGTTGTCTCTTCCTCTTCTGGCAAGAAATTCCTCAATGTACAACTACTCTTTCAGCTCATTCGGGTCTGAAGTTTCATCTGTGTTTTATCGGAGTGCTCAGTAATGAATGCCTTTGTGCCTATGTGCTGTTGACTTTGAGGGCAAGAACAGTACATAATCACATGGCACATACGGGCTGCAACTCCAGCAGGAGTTTGTCCTGTAGTAACCATGATATGCTGAGGAAAGGCAGAGGCATCATAATTCAGACTCTTTATATTTGGTAGATTGAAGTCTGATCCTTCTTCCATTTCTCTTATGACTTTTTTTTGGGGGGGTGCTGGTTTACTCTCAGTCGTGCAGCTTTAAACCCACTTTGCCAGACTGCTATTCTAATCTTTATGTGCTGCTGCCAGCTGACACATAGCAAAGCCTTTCAGGGGATGAGATTAAACACACCATGAGTCTCCATTTCTAATGAAAGCTCCATGGGAACATCATTGGGATCCCTGCTACTTTGCTGCAGTCAAAGTTGTGTGAGCCCATGTGCCATCCCTTTGTGCATCAGGGAGACAGCAGTATCATAGATACAATGCAGAGTATTCTGCTTTCACACTTTAGGGCATTCATTGCAAAGAGTAGCAATGTTTTCCTCCTGTCCTCAAAGCCACTTGTTTACCCACCTCCTTTGTTCAGAACTGAAATGTTTAACTTTAAAACTGGAGAGGAAAGCTGTCATTTTTTATTTATCAGCAGTAGGAAAGCCACACAAAATCACTGTCTCTTTTAATAAGCTTATTTGTTTAAGCTCCCAGCGTGTTAAATTAGATTTCTCATCTATATGTGGTTTAATACCCCACCCATCTATCGGCTGAGAACAAAACAGGACTTAACACAGCATAGCCTGCTGTGACAAGTGCTGTGATGAATTAGATCTTAAAAGATCGTATTATGAGAGCCAGTATTACAAGGGCCTGAAGTCTATTGAACCCTATACTGACTGGACTATGAACTGCACATTTGTCATAAGAGTAAGGAATTATATACATGAGAGAGGGGAAAAATATGCCCCAGACTGCTGGTGCTAGACTTTTTGGGAAAAGATATCTTCTACCAATTTTGCTGCCTACTTACCATTTTCAGTGAGAAAGCTGTTAAGAGGCTGAAGGCTACTACGTCTCATCAACAAATTATTCAGTGTAAGGGTTTGAAGGCATACTAGAAGTCTACAGTTAAATATTTTCCCCTCTGCAGAGGTTTTCTAATTTGCCAGAGTAGAAAAGTCCACAAGAAAACACACTTTCAATGCATTATAAATAGGGACCTCTGAGCGTTAGACAGTATCCTTAGACAAACACAGGTTGTTGTATATTCTGTTAAGAAACAAGCATTTGCTCCTCATGTGCAAGATATCAAATAAACAAACATATACAAACAATACAATTTCACTTTACTCACAGAAGGCTTAACCCATGGATCTGACTGAGGCCTATAGAGTGGTCTTACTGTTTTAGGTACAGACAGACAGACATTTAAGTTTCATAGCACATCCTGTGTAGGTCTGGTTTTACTTGTCCTTTTCCCCAGTTGCACATGGTCCCCCCTAAAGGGCTATAAACCTTAAAAGGATTTACCTGAGTTACCTGGCATAGTTGGCCTGTCTGGTTTTGATTATTCCTTTGAGACACCTCAGCTCATCTTCATAATTCCCATCTGGCTTGGTTTTACTTCTCATGCAGGGAGGTGAAGTAAATCTGACACCAGCATAGCTGAAAGCAGAATGTAAGAGGCGGCTTGCTTTGTATCTGTGCCAATTTAAAGGAAATCTGGTTTTTTTAAGATGTCTTTAATCATGTATCTAATATTAGCAACAGTTCAGTGGAACTCAAATATGTATTAAATGTAAGAATGCTTTCCTCATTCAGAACTTGCACTTGACTGTGGGCAAGAGGCATTCATTGCTATCTGACTTTTAAAAAAGGCTAATTCTCCTCCTCTTAGTCATGCTGATATAAACCTGAAATAACCCACTGAGGTCACTGGGGAGGTGGCAGAGTCCTCTTTGTGTAACTGAAATCAGCCTACAAGATAAGCACAACAATATAGGCGACTTTAAAAGCTCTAAGAATCTACTAAGACTGCCATTGCATACAGGAAAAAAAAGATCACTTAAATGCTGTTTCAATTTCAAATTCAATTTTAGAACATCAGTTTTGGAGAAAAAAATAAAGGATACATTTCAGTGGCTAATATTATTTTCAAGCTTCTGGAGATGAATATCAAACTATTGGAAGTGGGGAAGGGTAATGAAAGTCTCAAAATAGAAACCTCTTTTCACTTGAAGGCTGTCAGGAAAATAGCCCCCTGGTTTCCTGCAGCTGTGAAAGCAGCGAGAGCTCACTTTAATGACTGTGTGAGAGAGAGGCAAGTTGCTCTATTTCCTCCACACTTGGGCTACAGCTCACAATGTGTATAAATGTTTGGTGCTGCGATACAGATCTGAACCCCAGTCCTCCCATAGCACAGACATGGAGAGGAGGTTCCAAATCAGGAGATGTTTGTAGACCTTTGAACAAGTGACAGTCTGAGTATTCATGCTCTACCTGTCTGTCTAGTTGGTAAAGTCCATGGCATGTATTCCTTACCTGTGATACATAAATAAGTAGATTGATGGATCCCTCAGGCTTTGATCCCTCATTCATATCTAAGGGGGCCTGCAGCTTTTTCTGAGTAGCCGTAGTAAAATTCTTCTTATCTCACCTATATCTGAAAATGAAGCTCTTAAGACTGCTGTAGCTCGGTCACTCTTCATTTGGGATCGTGGGATTAATCAGTTTCTTATGGACAGCTCCATTCATATGAATATGTTTATTTTCAGACACGTACTTAAGCTAATCAGCATTTGGGCTGTTGCTTGGTTGATTCTTTTCATTATGGGCAATATGATGCTCATGCATACAATCTGGGTTATTTAGGTATTCTTCGCAGTGACTATTATCAAAAGGTCTTTTTTTATCATCTCGCAGTGCGTAACTCATTTGTCTCTCTCACATTCCTGACTCAATACCCTCCCATCTTTTCTTGGTTTTGTCCTGCCCTTGAAACATGCTAGTTAGCTGTATGCAAAAACTAACAAGACAAAGAAGTCATAGATTTTCTAGAAAAAAACCCCAAACCAACAAACATGAGTTCTCAGAGTGACAATGACAAATGATTTATACTGGCAGGCACTCTCCCTGTACACTGAATGCTGACACAGTCTGTATTCATGCTAGATAGGAGTGACCTCTAGGGCCATCATTTTGCCTGTTATTTGTTCGTTTAACCCAGAAAAATTATGCTGTCTGTAACATACTAAAAATAAAAGTATTACCTTTCCTCTTATGACATATGCAATAAAGGGTAATCTCCAAGTAGTCTTTTTATTATCTATCATTTTACAGAGCAATTCAAAAGCTACATTTGTTTTCAAGCAATTGTCAGACCCACTGAAGTAGATTTTATTGCCATCCCATTGCCTGTCCTGGACCTTCAGCTATGGGAAGGAGTCATTCTCCTGACCTACTATTGCATTTCAGCTTCGTATCCTGGCCCTTTGCTTCTTTTGCCTGTTTGCCACATTTCACGTGTATCTGAACTAATGGTGGAAATATCCAAAGAACTCATTGTTGAGAGCCAGTGATGCTATTTGTCGAATATTAATAGAACTGATTAATACACAACACAGTTCACTGAAGAAAGTGTCACTGGGCATGAGCGTAAAAAAGAAATATTCCCAGAATCTCATATGGGAAGGAAATATGTGTTCTGGTGCTGAAGGTGCTAACAGGCCTTAATGATCATGACCAGCCTCACCTGGTGCCCTCATCCAAACCCCTGGCCAGGGGCACAGGAACCCATTTAAGCTCAGTCTGAGACCTTCAGGCCTGGCATGAACTATTCTGTTGAGGTGCTGGTCTCTAGTTCAGGTATAGGTCTGCCTTGCCATGGACACCACTGATCTGTGGGCTGACTTTCTGGCTTGACTTTGGGCATGTCTTGTCACTATGGACCTGCCTGTCAATCACTTGGTCTAATTCTGATCTGTGGATTTACTTCCCGGCTTGACCTAGGACCTGCTTCCTCACCATGAACTCACCTGAGGACCTGGGCTGTTGGTTGAACCTGGCCCCCACCTCTGGGTCTGCCGTGCTCCTCTCGCTCGGGTGCTGCAGAGCTGGCCCTGGGTGGTGAGGCCCCTGCCTGCTGCCGGTGTTATTGCTGCCTGCCCTGTAGGGAGCAGCTGGTCCTTTCACTCCCCCCTCAGTATGCAGCTGCAGTTTAGAAGCAGTATGAATGGGGTGCGCACCAAACAAAGTCATCAGTATCAAAGGTGCTTGACTCTAGAATTTCAAAAGCCTGAGGTAAATAGGTCGTTTTCTGATATCACTTACACGGCTTTAAATCAGCAGTAACTCTGCTGAAGGTAGTGGAACTATCCCCCTGTGCAAGAAGTGCTACAAAATTGTATTTTCAGAGGAAAGAAGGGGAGACTTAAAAAAGGACTATGGAGACAACTTTAAGAAATAGCCTTAGAGTTCAGGGAAATAAGGGCACTTATGACCTATGAGGCTGTAGCAATGTATTAATAAATCATTAACAAAACTTGAATGGAAAGAAACTGTAAATACCTTTCCAAATAACGATCCTTGGACCTGCCAATTCTACTTCATGTTCTAGCAAAAATAGGGATCTGTCTAGGGTCTTACTAGTGAAGACTGAACCTAGCATGCTTTTTCCTTTTTCTGCTAGGAAAAATGATGTTAGAATTGGGCTTAGGAATTCACATTTGGGAGGGGGCCTTGCTTGACAGTTTCTCAGCTGTTCTGAGCAGTCTAAGCAGTGTAGAACACTCTGGCCCATCACCTCAGTATTCAAGAAAGCTTATTGGGATCTGGAAATTCTTTCCTAAAAGTCCATACATCTACCTGTGTGCATGTTTATTTTCAGCTGCTATTTGCTTCCCGGTTTCTGCTCTATTACAGTTATATTGTCAAAACCTAATTCTGATGAAGCTCTGGCTTTGATCCCTGAAGCTTTAGCTGTGCAGTATCTCAAAAATTTTAAGTGGAAAAGCAAAGTATTCTAGTCCCTTAAGAAAGGCAAGGGAAGGATTAGGAATTAACTGGCTAAAGAGTCCATAGGTATAGAATAGAATGGGGATTTTTTTTCCCGCTTTCTTTCCCCAGAATGTAATAGGTGAAGATCTGTAAGTACAGAAGAAGCTTAAATGACCTGAAAGGAATCAGGCAGTGTTAGAATTGCCATTTCCTTATCTAGGTCTTCTCAGAATTACTGTCTCTTGCCTGCTCGTCACCGGTGTTCACAGTGGGCTCATCCAGGTTGGATCAAATATTAAAATATGGCTTTTTCTTTTCCTTGTCTGAAAGCAAGTTCTCCTAGGGTTGGAGCTACTCTTAAGGTTACTGGTTCGTTTGACAAACCTTAAAGTAGTGAGGAGGAAATGAATACTTTAAATACTCACCCTATGTGGGCGTAGAAACAGAGAAGCCTGGCTTAGCCACACTGACTACTTTTCCTCTGTCACACTGAGAAAACACTACACAACTCATTCACTCTCTACATTCTACACACTTTCTTATTTACTCCTACAATGCCGGGGAAGTGCCTTCTCTATGTTAATGCAGAAGAAGTGAGCCCTAATAATGAGGTGTATTCCTGACATGAATATTAAATAGTCAGAAAGAAATTATATTGAAGTGTCTGGCTTTGTATCCGCTTAGTACATTGCTATTCCTGTCTTGGAGCAATTATATATGTTCATACTGGAAGTTCATCTGATACAGCAGTATGTGCATGTATGTGTGTAGAAGAAGCCTTCTGCTGATTCACAATATATCAGTCAGTGTTAATTTTAAGCAGTAACGATTAAAAGTTTGGGAAGGTGGGTCTTGCAGTACTATTTATCTTAAACTAGGACACAGCTCCAGACTATGCACGTCTTGCATTCCTAGCCAATGGATTTTTTCACAGAAATAGGAAGCTAAGGTACTCAGATACCAAAATTATTTGGTGTTATTCATATTTCAAGTAGCAATGACTTAATATTCTTGTTTGAATGTTGTTTCTGCTACAACCACCTGTTTTACCTGTATTCACATATATATTCTTTCCTGACGGAACACCAGGTCAGTATGCCAAATGCAGCTGTACCTGCTGGCTTTAATGCAAACCAGTGTTACTGACTATAGGCTAAGGAGACTGACTCGTCCTGTTCCATATGAATTTTTTTGACTCCCAGTGACAAAGGGTACAGCATGAATAATATTTGTATATCAACATGAGCTTCTGTTTGTGTCTTCTTCATTAGGTATTCCAAGGCATTTCTCATCTTCAGTGTAGGATATATATTTGCTGTATGGGTGTCCTTTGTATTGATATAATAGGAGGACAATGACTAAGGAGGAACAGCCATCCTCAACATCATCTAGGGCTAAAAGCTGTCACTGAATAACTTCACTGCCTACCCCTTTGTCAAGTTTGTGTCTGGCTGGGGCCCCTCATGAGCATGTGTGGAATGATTACTGGGGGTACGATTATTGAGGTTGAATTTATCAAGACTAAAGTTATATCCACATTTCATAAAAGTTAACTTCCAGGGTGGAATATGGTTGACATGCTGAATATCAGTTCAGTGATCGTTCCCTAAGCAACACCACCTGCAATGTTAGATGTTGGTAACACTGGGGGAGCTCAGTGTACTAGTTCTAAGAGAGAAAATTGGAGGAGGGAGTGGAGCGAAGGCTCCACGGCCCAACTCCTCCATAAATCACTACAGGTCCAGGAACGAGATGGAACCATGGAACCATGCCCTGGCCAGCACCGTACAATTGCAAAATCGTGCCCTGTGGATGAACTTTGCTCATTATAACCTCATTATAATACCAAAACGCACCTCCATCCCAAAAGCTACCCACCTCCAAGGTGCGACCACCCCTCACTGAGCTTGCACATCGAATTTTTCTAGTATATACCTTTAAAAGCAAAGCGAGAAAGTTTTGCACCAATCATAACTAAAGATGTGTATGACTAGAGCCACTCAAGCTCCACCTGAAAGGTAAAAAATAATATAAATACAGCTTAAGAGAGAGAGGATGTTAGGGAAGATACCATCGTACCACTCTGACTACTGGGACCAGTCAATGGGCTGAGCCTCTCTTCCCCCACATTGGGACGCCTGTGGGTAAGACTCGAACACTCGGTTATACCAAGTATTTCCCTGGGAAATATTTAGAAATCTCTATATAGAGTCACTTTAGATTATTTAAGAGTCACTTTAGATTATTTATAATCAGCGCTGCTATTAATATTTGCTATATTATATATTTGTATATATACTTTGCAGACAATCACTATCGCCGGCAATCCAGAGAACCTGTGTATCTGTTGCTCAAATTGTGGTGTGCATTGGTCCAGTCGTGGTAGTTCTTTTGAGCGCAACCAGTATTTTGGCCGTGGTAGCTCATCGAACGCGGCTAGACTCGTACTCTTAACGCGACAGCATGTTGGAAGCATATCGGAGAATGGGGTAATAAGGAAGTTGGCAGTGATAATGTCAGTGCCGAGGGCTTTTTTTCTAGGTAGGTTTCCCTAATTAGACTTTCAAAGTTGGCAGTTTCCCCGAGAACTAAATACAACAGGGAAATAATATATTGTGCTTAAAATTCACCTAGCTTCATGGACAACTCTTTAGTTTCAGCCACCAGAGGGGTCAGAAATCTTCCCCAGCAAGGTACCTGGGTGTTCCTCAGGTGCAGGGAAGCATTCAGATACTCTAAAGCCAGTTTTGCTGGCATCTTACTATCTGGTCCCAACTCACCCAGCAACAGAAGGGCTAAAAGCTGTCACTCAGAATAACTTTACTGCCTACCCCTTTGGCAAGTTGAGTCTGAACTAGACTAAAATCACAGCTTGCAGCAAGAATATTTATGAACTAGGAAACCCTTCTGTGAGTGTATAAGGGCAATTTTGTGTGTGTGTGTTTCCACACCCCCTCCCCTTCCTCCTATCTCCATGTAAGCAGCGCAGCAATGCGGCCACCCTGGTTGCCTAGGAAGCCGATTGCTGCTCCTAAGGGATCTGTTTAAAATTCCAATCCAGATTCTAGTCAGGTTTGAGAGACCCTGGGAATAGAGCTCTTGAAGTGGTGGGTACTTTCCATTTTTTTATCCCTCTCCTCAGCTCCTCTGGACTGAGAGAAGGCAGCTGTGCTGCTTTGCTAGACAGAGCAGCTGGACTTGGTTACCCCTAGAACCAATTAAGTGCTGTAAGAATGGCTTGCCTTATTCCAGGGAGACAGAAGGAGCTGTTTGGGATCATAAATGACACCGAAGAGTAGTTGTGTCTGTATGCAGTTATTTTAAGGGTTGTTCCTGAGGCTTTTTCTAAGCACCTGCTGCCTTTTGGGGCATTTGTACTTTCATCTGAGTTGTTTGAAATGCAAATAAAAGCAATGATACATATTCAGACAATCTGAGACCTGTGTTTCAGAGGACTATGCTAAACCCTTTGTGGAGTTTCTTTTCAGAAGCTAATCCTAGTGGAAAACTACCAAATGGAGCTTTAAATATGTGAAATAATAAGCTAGCCAAATGGCGCACCTACTAGAGTGGCAAAGGTGGTGTTCTCTCCAAGTTGGTTTCCATCTCGTAGCCCTACACTGCTCACTGCTATTTGGAGAGACAAAGCAGGGTGATTTAAGAGCAAAGTTCCTTAACATTTAATTTTGCTTTAAGGCTGTTGTTCAAGAAGTTGTCTGTCATATGTCACTACATGTGCTATTCAAATTTAGATAGGTGTTCGGAATAACACCTGGATAAAAATCTATGAATAGAATAACTGATTATCAATGGAACCAATACGCATTAAAAGAGATCTTAGATGATAGCAAAAGCTAGAGTTTGAGTCACTTGTTTATGATCTCAAATGAGTGTAGGATCTTATTTAGAACTGCTTTGAAGTGGGAATTATGAATGGGAGCTCTTTGATCAGAACTGATGTATGATGTGTCATAAGGCATTATGCCAAAAAAAAAAAGAAGTCACTTAAAGGCTTCCTTTCTAGTGGCACTGAGTGAAATGAGAACTACGGTTCTCATACTGTTCTCTTATGCTAGCATGTCCATACTGAAAAAATTCGGCTACAAAGACTACTGTCGAATCTCTGCGAAGTGGAAACAGGTGTTTAGATTTCTGCTGGGGAGAGATCAGCAATGCATGATATGGGTATTTTCTTAGTATACTTATAAAGTCTATTTATACTGCACACATTCCTCCATGAGTGTGGTCCCGCACAGACTTCCTCTTTCAAAAACTTCAGCCCCAAATTTAGTTTGTGGTTTGTGCTGCTTGCAGTAATTTCTTTATAAAGAAGTGACAACAAGTTCTTTTCTTCAAAATATGACCCGGTTTACACATTTAGAAAAAGCTCAGTTGGACTGTGATATGCAATATTGCCATTTGGTGATACCTATCCCATGAATACTAAAACTACCTTTGTAGGTAGCTGGCTGCATTGTTGTTGAATGACTTGATTAACTGGTCTTTGTTATTCTGCCATGCACTGGCAATCCTCTTGTGACCATGTAGGCTCCTACTGGGATAAAATGTGGACCTGCTGGGATGAGGTGCCTGTATTCTAATCCCATGGTTGTTATGCATCCAGCTGCGTGACAGTGGGACTTGGAAAAGGAAGGAGGAGGAAGTAATGAGCCAAACTAATAATTCAAGTTATATTTGTTCAGAGATCCTAATTTATTTTTGAAAATCCTGCAACTAAATCAGATGATTTCCAAATGAAGGAGTATTATATACCTGGTTATACTCCAGGACATATGCAAACAGCAGTCTTCTGTTCACTCTGAAAAATAAACGGGGTTTTTTACAATGCTAGCCAGAAGAAAGGGGAATATTGGCAAGTATAGCCAGATAGAGCATCTTCTTCTGTGTCTGTTTAATACCACCTAGAAACAATGTAGAATTTATAATTATTATTTGGGATTTAATCAACCAGTGAAAGAGTAGAAGAAAAATAATGAAATATGTGGTAATATTCCTAGTATCTACTTTAATTGCTGATTGCTTGATTACTGCTGAAACTGATGAGGCTGAGTGTGATATTATCAGGAAGTTAAGCCTGAGAGCAAGAGTTGAAAACATAACATTCAACATGAACACGATACACTGCAAAATAACATGATTGAGGGTTGAACTGAGTGACTCCCTGCAGAGATAATTTCAATGCTGTAAAGCCATATATGTAGAAATGCTGATGAATAAGATAATAGGCAGCCTCTGAAGACAACGGGAGCTGCTGTAATGCAACAGAAGAGTTACAGAAATCTGGGCGAGTGGCTATGGCACCATATCCAGACCAATGGTTATGATATTATTAAAAGATTCCAAAAGATCCAATGAGACTCAGAGTGAGGTAATTTAATGGGTAACAACATTGGCACCCCAGGAGGTTAGAGGAATATAACGTTTAAATATACACAAGTTGTCAAGGCACTCAGAGCTAACTTTGTCAGACATTGGATAGATATGCCATGTGACACTTGGAATGACATACGAACATCCACAAAGCAACTGAAAGAGGTGACATTAGACTTCAGGTATGTGGTGGCAAAAAGTAGGCATAAATAACTGTTTTCAAAGGGGTTTCCTTCCAGAACTGTCAGTAGTTTCTTTAAATACTTAAAAGCAGTAGGACTGAGACAGAAAGCATGTTGGTCAGTAATTAGCAAACTGAAACATTGCTTGCTAAGAATGGGGTATTGTCAGAAGCGACCTTTTGCTAGATAAAGAATAAGGACTCTCTAAAGCATTCAGGCATGTAGCTGAGAAATCCGGCCAAAGTCAAGCAAAGGAACTGAAAGAATGATTCAGACCACTGAAACTCTTGCATTCTTAAAAGAAAAAAAACCCCTACAAACTTAATAGGGCCTGAAACTGTTAGAGTGAAGAAATAACCCTAGAACCTTATTCAAATATTACTTCATATAAAATACTCACATAGTTCCAACGTACAATAGCTTAGAAGTGCCTGAACCCCTTCTTTATGACCAAAACTGACTGCAAACTTGTCTGTAGAGCAGTGATCTCTGCTTATCTTTCTTCCCACTCACTTGTGCTTATGTACTACACTCTGTTGCTGGCATGGCTTTTAGGAGCAGTAGCTGGGGTCTAGCTGGTATTTTGGGTAAAGTCTTTGGGCTTACTTCCTGATTCTCATTTCTTGCAAAAGTTTTAGCTGTTGGATTAAACATAAAATTGAATTAATCTATACTGTAAAACAGAACCGATTGTGTACTATGTGTATTAGAATTTGTCTGCAGGAAGGCCCTCATGCAATCTTCTCCCAAAAATTTCCTGTTCAAAAACTCTGGCAAACAGTAGGATGTATAGTTGCTCTGACTCTGTGACTAGAAATAAAGGAGGGGGAAGAAAAGAACCCCCAACACTGTTGGAAACGGTTTGTTTTTTTCCTTAAAAAAAAAGAAGCAGCTTGGGAGGGAGGAAAAAACCCAGTCAGGATTAGGATCAGGAGCTTGGAAATTTAAATAAACTATAAAATTAGAACTGTCCTCCCTGGGAGATAGGGATGTGTTCCACCACGACCTATCCTCTGTAATTCAGATTGTCAGTTTACCTCCTGGGATTGAGGTTGGACAGAGGAACGCTACAGTGTTTTGACCGCATATAATCGTGGATAGTCTCAGTAGCAGCCGGTCGATGTTCGTGAGCGAGCTCACAGTTTTAGCGTCCATACACGCTCGCGGCTACTGTATAGTTAATGCAGCAACATTTTTATTAGTTCATAGCTAATTCACTCAACTATAGGGACGTCCCTACGATACATGCCAGAAAAGCAAATTCTGATGATGGTGAAGTAGTATTTGCACTACGAGAAGTTAATTGGATGCATAATGGTATGTACAGGAGAAAGCAGATACAATGCACAAGACTATCAAGTGAGGTGATATGGTGGGACTGTGCCGAACTCTAGGTCTCCTCCAAAGACAGTAGGTGCAGTCACTCTGCCCTGCAAGTGTTCACTTTGTCTCCTCTAATTTAATCTTTAAAATCCAAGAGTATGGGGTTTTTCAGGCTATTAACAACTTTTGAGTACATAGTCTTTTGTATTATAAATATCATAATAACTTTATCTCTAACAAAGTTGATTTCTTTTGTGTGTATAGCAAATGGTATTTTATTCTCCAGAGCAAAAATATTATGTGAAGCAAATGAAATCCTTTTATTACATGGAGAACAGATTGACAATTCCTGAATGCTGCCCTGGCGAGCATTTGTAAATCATTGTTTCCAAATGGAGATGATCTTTCTGTAAAGCATGTATTCTGCTTTCCGGGTAGTGAAAGGCTCAATTTCTTTGTGCTGATGACGGGCACTGTGCAATTCTAACATGCCCTGAAGTGATCTAGGGAACGGCAGTCAGAAGTCTCACTGTTCCACATCTAGGGTCCCACAATTTGTCTTCTGCTCTTCTGCAAACCATTCTTTTTCAGGTGGTCATGACTGGTTTTCTAAAAAATAGGAAAATCATTATGATGGATTAGTTGTAATCTGATGTGATGCTGGTAACAGGGAAGAACAGCTGTGCCTGTGTATATTTGACGCGTAGCTGTCAGTTGGCAGGCCAATCGCCATGCTGCTGAGCATCTCTGGGTATGGCTTTTGAAGAGCAGCAGTCGGTAAAGGCCCCAGTCTTCCGATCTGCAGACGGATGATCACTTTCCGTATCACTGTGCAGTCTGTTTGTTAAAACTAGATCAATCCCTACTTCTTATCCCAAAAGGAAAGAAGATGGCGAACCTCAGCACATCTCCAGGTGAAATCATAGCAGTCAGGCAAAAGTACTAGTCTAGATAGAAAAACATGCCCAATCTTTTTGCTAGGTATGTTGACTCTGTGGATGTGCAGTATCAAAGCAAGCAAATTTGGCTCCATATTTATGGGACGGTGACCACTGGTTGCCATGACCCAAGAGTAGAGGCTGTGCAGATAAGTAGCTTGGCTGGCAGAGCAGTGTGACAATGCAGTTGGAAGCTGGCAGAAGTAACCAGGGTTGCAAGTGGAACTGCAGGAGTGTGTGAACCACACATGCTCTTTCAGGTGACTCCTGATTGCAACAAAAAACCCCTACAGCCATTTGCCATGAACACTGGTGCCGACTGTTCGGTGCCAGCATGTCTACTTTGATCACCCAGTATTTGCATAGGTTCTGCACAGACATGTCGAAGTAGCTGTGTAAAGGGAATTAAGGCATTCCCCAAGTCTGCAGAATTAATTTTAGAATGTGTTTTAGGGATCTATGAAAAACTGGTGTATTTGAAAGATGATCAGCTTGTAGGATTAAAAAAGTGCTCCTGCTGGTAGAGAAGAATCGGCTCCTAAGAGGGAAAGGCTGATTAGCTGGGAGCTTCTTTGTTGGCAACAAATCCTGGCGAATACTTTGCAAGTTATGAAATGACCCCACTTGCATCAGCCATACAGGGAAATGTGTTTGTTTTATCTTTCTATTGAAATTCGTGGACTTCTCCTTTGCCAAGGACTTGAAATTGGCGTTTCTTACAAAGGGCCATGCAACTTCCAGCTGTACTTCCCGGTAAGTTGAGAAGAATTTGCAAGTATGAGAAAAATTTGCGACCAGCAGTAACCATTTTTCTTAGCTGCCCTAGATGTTTGTGCTCTATCTCCAGGGAATTGATGGCCACCTACTCAAAGGCTGGAGGCAGCAGGAAGTTGAAAAACAGGGCTCGATGGGGGGGACGGACTCGGGCCAGCAGCCCGCTGCCGGCCAGGGAGTCTCCCAAGGGTCTCCCGCTACTGTGGTAATGACGGAAGCGTCCCCAGAAGGCTGA
>WEKW01031749.1:21605-39983 GCA_013389905.1 Sula dactylatra | reverse complement strand
GGGTGGGCGGGAGGCTCGGCCGGCGGCGAGCTGCCCCCGAACCCAGCCCAGCCGCCTCCGCCAGGCCTCGACGGGTTAAACTTTGCCTCCAGATGGGACCCGCAGGCAGAGACCCGGGGCTTGGTGCTCGCCGGCTTCATTCGGTGTGTGCCGGCGGGCCGTGCGGCTCCGACCTGCGTGCGTGCGGGCACCGTGCGAGGCGGGAGCCTGGAGCGGGCTCGTCCGTCCCTCGGAGCCTCTGTGCTGACACACTTCGTGTCTGCCGGCCTCGGCTGGTGAGCGGGACTGCGCTGGTGCAGAGCGGCCGGGCTTCTCCAGGGCTCTGATACTTCATCATCCATTGCTGGCTGATCTAGTGTGGCTGGAGTGGANTTTTTTTTTTTTTTTTTTTTTTTTTGATGCCTGTTGTCTTTAGTGTATCTGAGAACAGTCCCTTTCTCAGTTAAAGTATATACTTTTAACTTAAATATTTTTAGAGGCTTTAACAGACTTCTTAGTGTATTTCTGCGCTGTGGTTTCCTGAAGAATAATCCTGAACCTTTGACAAGCATGGACTTCTCATCAGAAGTGTGTTCTGACATGAAGATTGTCTTGGCCTTCGTGCAGAATGTTGCACTTAAAAATTAAAAAAAACCCAAACAAACCAATCTGCAAAAGTATTTTTTAAAATGCTAGGAAGTAAGGGATTAAACAATGTATTTGTAAATACCATAAGGTGAATTTCTGGACAGACCACTTTACATAAAGGCAGGGACAATGGAAATGGTGGAGTGGGAAGAGTGTGTATGATGACCTTATAAGCCTTTTATTTTGTCTGGCATTATAGTCTGAGATGAGCATCTAGTTCAGACCTTAAATTTTCTCTTTTACAAATGTTACAGATATAGTTTCATGTGGATGAAAACACTGCAGAGTAAGTGGCTCTATGCTTGACTAAGTGCAAAAGCTGTCACACATAATAAGTTATTGTGCAAGTATTACAATAGTAATGGGATATTAAACCAACACATTTTGGCAGTAAGTAGCTGTAATACTTAAGCCCTGTTTTGACGTCTGTAGAAGGAGGATTAGCTCAGGCAGAATTTGTAGTGGGAGGGTGTGAGTGGGATGAAAAGCAAAAGCTGCTTAATTTTAATCTTCTCAAAAAGGTAACTAAAAGTAATGCACATGGTTAAAACACATATGCTCTTCTCTCTAATGCCTTTTAATTGTAGTCTCTTAAATATTTTATATAAACTCAGTAGTGCTGAAATATTAATTTTTATAAGATTCCATACATACCAAACGAGCTCCCTGTTCTGCAAAAAAGGAAGTATTGTGGAATAGCAGTGTCTTGTGATGGTCTGACAACAAGAGAGCTATAAAACTGCATTGGTGTAACTAAACCCGTGTATCTGTGCCTATGTACCTAAATGGGTGTACCTCTGGTTAGACTTCAGGCATTTAGTTCTGTTGTTTCAGTTTCATAATGGTGAACTTGCTTTTCTCTAACAGCCTTCATTTGTCTTTTGCGCTTTTTTTAGTTTAAAAAGTGGGCATCTTATATGAATGCATGCAAAAAGCGATGCTGCAGGGTGTGCAAAACTACCGTCCCCCAGGAAGTTTGCTTTCTCCAGTGGTTCTACAATGGGGTGTATATTTTTTACATATATCTTCCCCCATGACCTCCTTAGATGAAAGAAACCTCAAGTGTCCTGTGAGGTTTCTTATGTAGGTCTTTGTTCATTTACATAATCTCATAGGAGACCTTTGAAATTAGACTTTGGTTGAATTTTTCTGGATGCTTTTTCTGCTGAAGTTGCAGATTATTTTTTAAATCTATTTATTTTTTTCAGTTATATAAGTCTTGTATCTTAAGTGTATCTGCATGTTATTGCCCAAAAGATTAATGATGAATTCATGTGGTCCTAAGTGTGGCTTTTATCTGGATTATGGTCACTTCTAGTTGCATATTCCCTTCTCTCTAAGGCTTTTTTTCTCTTTTAACTAATTGAAAAAATATTGGTAATTCATATGCAAAAAAACAACCGTGAGATGTGTGTTGCTCACAGGCATCAAATGAGCATAGGAACTAAATGGTAAACCACCTACTAACATATGCTTTATGATTTAGATACGATTAGATTTATGGTTTATGATGGATGCTACAAAGGAGGTGGTGGTACCTTAATTGTTCAAGAGGGTAGAGTCTTCAAATCTGCCTCTACCAAAGTGGTGAAGGTGCTCTCTCGGGGAGTATTGGGAAGCGCACACAAAACATGCACCTATTGCTTTAGCTGTTAAAGGAATCATGTGGTGAAGGAAGTACGAGAGGATTAAAGAAGATGGAGTTTGTTACCGGTAATACAGGAAGGTCTGGGGAGTTACTGGTAGATGCACAAGATAGTTAATGATAAGGTACATGAAAAGACGTCACGGCTGCTCACCTGCGCTGGCAAGCACTTGACTAGTACACACAAATGCTGCTAGACAGCAGCCTCAAGGGTGAGGAAAGATTTGCTTAAAAAGAACCTCAGTGGTCCCAGTGTTGGACAAACAGCGTGGTTTGGGTCAAAACTGTTCCAGCAGCGTGTCGCATTTGGGAAGTGTTTGAACACAGCCTTTAATCTTGACTTGCTGGGAGAGGGAGTCAGTAAGCGAGCTATGCATTGATTCACATTCGCAAGGTTGTATTTAAAAATACTCTAGCTTGCGTGGTAAATTATATATAAAAATGAAAACTTATATTGTCTAGCAAAAAGGGAAGAAGTGCCAAATGCCTGGGAGGAGACTTGAAATGTAGATTTCATGCAAGATTTCTACTTGCATGGGTTTTAGTGTCATGGTAATTTTTACTGGAATTGTACTAAAATATTGCAGTACTGATAAAAAGATCGTGCTTTAAAATACATCTTTTTTTTTTTTTTTTCTTATTTGAAATGTTTTCCAGAATGCTTTCTGTAATGAGTGCAGGCCAATGTATGGTATAAATTACGCAGAAATAGAAATAGAAATGGAAACAGCTGATCATAAAGCTACATATAGGATGATGATGACTGAAGGTTTATGTAGCAGCTTTCCAGAAAGATACTAGAAATGTCGTACAGACCATGACATGCCTCATGTTCTGTTAAAATCAGGCTGCACTTTGGTGAAACCCAGATGGAGTCTCCTTAAGCAAGCATTTGGTTTTGCAAGCCATTTAGGACAGGAAGTTTTGCAAATTTTATTGTCTAAAAATTGTAGCAGAGGATACATGTCTTGACTTATGTCTACGCAGGAGTGCATGAGCTCTGCCCATGTGGCTTGCTTTGTGGCATCGGATTTAGGTTAGAATTCAAAATTAATGTTCTTGTTTGTCTTGAAGGTATTAGATGGTTTCTGATTACAGCTGGGTGAGACTTCTTCTTGCTCAGTGAAGGAATAAAGAATGGGAAGGTGTACTGTGACAATGAGTGTTTATGATCCTTTCTAAAAAAATCAGATAATGTCGTTTTACTTTGTTCAGAGAATGCCTGAGTTGTAAATGTAATGGTTCATCCTAAGCAGCAAAAAAGAGCATTTTTTTCATTGTGCAAGATGATAATAGGAACACTTGCCAGGAGGGCTACAAAGGTGGATGGTGTGTGATTCTGCCCTAAGTGGTTCTGATGACAGGCAAAGGATTCAGAGCAAGACTGACAGGCTACTTCATATTGATTAGAGAGGCAAACTGGGCATTGAAAAGCTGGATGGCTGGCATATTTCTTAAAAATAACTGATTTTTTTAGAAGCTGAAATTATTAGGCTTATTTGTTTGTGCCACCTGGTAAAGACATTGTTCAGAGATGCTGTTTGGAAGTACTAGTGGATGACTGTTTTCCAGCTGTTTCATCCATAGTTTCTATAGCCACCCTAAACTTTTTCATGTACCAAGAATGAAGTCAGTTTTCCCTGGAAAATTGTCACATGATTTGTGGCTTCCCTTGTGAAATTTGCAAAATAAACACCATTACTTTGTCTCAATGTTTGCTATGATAAATTCCACAATTACTTACGTAGTGGAAGATACCGTACTGTGTTTTCCTAATGCTGATAGTCTCTGGTGATAAAAAGGGGGGGCCCTGTGAATATGTGGTACGCGCTGTTGTTAATGATTGTTTTAAAAGGACAAGCAATGCTGACACTGGATCTTGCACTTTGCAGTATTTTTCATGCTTTGTTCATATTTGTCACATCTATGGTTATGATGTTGGTTTACTGATTGCCCCTGAAGTAAAAGTCTGAACACAAGCCACAGTTTCTGTCTGTGAAGACTTCTGGGTACCTTCAAGAAGAGCTTCTGTTGGTCCGATAAATTGTGAAGGCAACTTTGTGGAACTAAGCAACAAAAATGTGGGTGGTGGGCTTTTCAAATGAAATGCTAGGACATTGTGTTTAATGCCAGCACTGTTTACCTAAACCTGTTTTTATTTTTCCTTTTGAAGAAATAACTTGCCTGCTTGTATCTTTGTGTTCAGGATGTCTCTAACTGTAAGATGGCGTGTTTCTAGAGGTTAGCTTGTGCTGCTGCCGTGAGGATCAAGGAGAAAGCCAGGCATGCCCTTTTGCCAGCAGCACAGCAGTTTTCCCAGTATGTTGCCTGTGTTATTCCCCATTCAGCTATCCAGCAGCCAGGCAAGTTGGCAGTTGTACGAAGTGTTGTGGGGAAGAAAGGGCAGCAGAAAATGCTGACTGCTAATGCATCTGTGTAATCACCGTTCTGGGGTTAGATTGCAGGAAGACGACAAAATTGCTGAATAAAGTCTGTTTAGTGTCTTTTTTTTTTTTTTTTTTTTTTTTTTTCCTTTCCAGTATAAGCTGCCAGCTGTTGGTGTTGCAATGGATAATAGTATAACCTGTGGAGAGAAACAAAAGTTTTCCATTTGGAAGACAGGAAACGGAAGTGTATATCTACCCAGTAATTGTGAATCCTTGTGATTGTGTAGAGGTGGTTGAATATGGAAGTGCTGGGTGACCTGGCGTATGATGATAGGATGGAACAGATCTCATAGCAAGGCCATAGTCAGGAGAAAAAAATATTCTGAGATGAGTGTCAAAACATAGTTTGAACACAATGATAGAATAGAAATATAATCGGTAATGAAATAGATGCCAGCTCTTCCATCAGCCCTCTTGCACAAATGCTTCTAACATCAGGTTGTTGCACTGCCATTTTTCACATGTATAACTTAGATAATTTAGTCAAATTGTGTTTTACTTCATGGAAAGCTCTCAGTAATGGCCAAATTACCAGATGTAAAATGCTCTGTGTGTGTGTGTGTGTTAGGGTAAGCTGAAGGCGTGGCTTGCTAGTAGTTACAGGTGGATTCGTGGATGAGTTGCCAGGGGAATTTAGTGGGTTCAGATTCTAGCAGTTTTGCAGAGGGTGAGGGGTAAAGGACCAGCTGAAGAGGGGATAAAACATGGGATGGAGAGTAGGCTGAAGAGCTTGGAGTAATTCAGTCAGCGAGCTCTTACAACTTAACTAGAATCTGCCCAAATCCATTCAATTTCAATACTGTGAGCAAATCAACCTAACTGTGTGAACCCCTGAGGACTGTAGGCATGACCTGTCAGCATTAGAATATATATGTGTGCAGGCAGATTATAAACTGACCCAGTGTAAGAAAATCTGGAATTAAAAGAATAAGGACAGGTTTGAGAGCTCAGGTCCTATTCTCAGATCCATGTAACCTGAGTGGAAGGGCAGACGTGTGGAGGAAAATATTGTCCTTCATACTAACATCACCTCAGATGTTGGGTGGGATAAATATGGCCTGGTGTGGGAAAATAAACATTTTCCTACATTTATGACCTTTCTTCAATGATCTGTTTATTCAGCTTGACTTCACTTGTTGATCGCAACTAGCTTTGAGTGCATCCTTGCAACGCTTGCTTTCAAAGTTAGTGCCAGAAGATATTTGCAGCAGAATACAACCCCTGATGCTGGAGCAGAGGGAGGCAGGTTCCTGTTCAGAGGCATATTCAAAGGACTATATTGGAAATGCATGCAGAGGGGAGTGTTATAGAAGGAGAGGGAGTTGTTAAAACAATTAAAACTGTTAAAAAGTAAAAGCTTAACTAAAAAAAAAAAAAGTATAACAATTCAAGCATGTTAACTGCTTTGTGTGCTTTTTGGAGCTGTGATCTTATCTGATCAGTCACTGCCTGTGATGTGTGTGATTAGGATCTATGCTCGTACAATGATAAGCATATGGTATACCATTTTAAAATTGTAAGTTCAAAATAATTACATTCTGGTGCATTTTTTTAAGAATTATTTAATTGTCTGTATGTTCTGGAATGGTTTTGCTGCCAATTACGATTCAGTTCTGGCCTGGAGCCATCAAAATCATAAGGTTTCTTTCAAGTTTCACAATACCCTTAAAAAAGAGTTACTCAGTTTCCTTTAAGGAAGTAAAAGCACTTCCTTTGTTTTTGTTTTTACTTTCTCTGCAGTTCAGAGATGTGTATGAGCTATCATTGCATACTAAAAGGAATAGGAAAATGGTGACATTCCTGAAGTGGATGATGAAGAGTTGGGCTTGTGACAGATTTTCCTAGATATTAAAATGTTGTTTCCACAGGGCCTCCAAAGTGGCGCACTGGACTGGTGGGCTGTTACTGACTTTGACTTTTTTCAGATTTCTACAGAGTAACGTATACAGCTGTAGGACACTGACCTTATTTCCAGCCAAAAAAAGGTAGTCAAGGCCAGATCAAAGTACTTATTAAAAAGTTTGTCTGAATGGAAAGGGTCTTTTGAACTTTTAAATGGAACAAAACAAACCGAAGTTAAGGTCACCTGCTCCTTGAAATATTCCATGCTCTCATACATTTGCTGTTGAAACGAGTAAACCAAATGAGACCTATAAAATCATCATAATTGGAAAACCAAAGCCCAAAGCATGGAAACTTTCAACAATTCCTAAAAGGAGTATGAAAATGAGAGAAGAGGTATTAAGCTGGCAATGGAATTGCAGTAGTCTTTTCAGTACTTATGATTTGGGTGTACCATGAAGTCTGACTTTTTTAAAAAGGGGAATGGTTTGTGACCCAAAGTTATTTAAAGACTGTTTAAAGGTTTGCAATTTGTCAGATCCTATTATAGACTGGATTTTATTGATAGATTTAACACAGCAGTGAAGCTTCTCTGTGGTTTCATGTTCCGTTCAAAATGCAGCTTCAAATCTAAAACCGCATCCATCTTCAGAGTACCTACTGCACTCTGAGAGACCTTACAGCAGTGGTAGATCTGCACGTTTCTTCCTGTTGAATGAAGTGGTCTTTCTCAGTCTTCATTTTGGAAGTCTGAAATGTGTAGGTCCGTTAGAGCTGGGAACTGTTTTTTGTTTTTGATTCATTTGAGCAGGTTTGTAGCAGGCATAGTATAAAATGAATTGTCCTGATAGCCTGAGATGAGGGAAAGGTGGTTTGGGAAGGGAACAGCAAGAGAATCTTTGATTCTTTGAAATGTTATAAAAATGCAAGTGGCAGCAGCATGTGCTTCTTTTTAGTGCTATTGGTGGTAGAACTTTCATGGGGCTTTTTTTTTTTTTATCTTAGTAAGGTGCAAGGACACCTTCTAAAAATCTTTTATCTATAGCAGAGACTCAATCTGTAGCAAATATATTCCTGTATAACCCTGTCCTCAAAGCAGTGGTTGGAGGCAGACTGGTGTGTGACCTAGAAAATATGAAGTTTTATGTTTACATGCAGTTTCTCTGTATTGTCACACAGAAAAAAAAATATTTGTTCAAAATACTCCAGTTTGTTTCCAATTTTTTTTTGTTTACTACAGAAAGGTATGCCATTAATCAGCTTTCAATGATGCTTTTTCCTGTTATTTGGTAGGCTTTATGTTCTTTCTTTTACCTAACAGGAATATAATAGATCTTTATTATGTGTTTTTCATTAGAAAAACTGAGAGGTTCTGCATATTGAGTTTAGATTTTTGTTTCTGTTGAAGCGCATAGGTATGAAACCCAAGGGTTTATGAAGGCCCGTGTTTTGCTCTTGTGTTTGTAGAAATTGATTATACATCCATTACAACTTAAAAAAATAACAGCAGTGGCATAAATTGATTGCAACAAGAGCTGTAGTGAGGGCGTATTTGGGCTTAGCACCTGATCTCTGTAAACTGTGAAGCAGGAAAACCCAATGGAAATCTACTCCAGCCTGCTTTCATTCCTATGTTTTGGTGGCTTGCTTGGCAGCGTACTGGTTTAGAAACAAGCCCAGCAAGATAACTCAGATACATCGTGTGACATCACAGCATCCGTCGCCATAACTTCCCTGGATGCGTCTCACGAATGCAATCCTTCAGATCTGAACCTGGACGAAACCAGCAATAGTAAAAATAAAACTTGTGTCGTATTTAGTGCTTGCAAGCAGTGACTGAAACACAGCCTTAAATAAAGACATTTTGCTGACCAAAAGAGATTAAGACTTTTTTCCAACTTGTGCTCCTACAGCAATTTTGGTGAATAACCAAGGAAAGAAATACTGCATGTGTTATATATACCTTTGGTATAGGGACACGTGGTATATATGATTATGTAAGCTTTTGGGGGTTTTTGTGTGTGTTTTTGTTTGGTTTTGTTGGCTTGGTTTTTTTTTTTTTTTTTTTTTTTTTTTTTTTTTGTAATATACAGGCATTGACAGAATGAAGGTTATCCAAAACCTGCTAGGAAGAGTGAGAAAAAGTGGTCAGGTGGGTAGGTGGGACTTGAAAATATGTAGGGGTACAGACTCTGTAAAAGCCACCAGATTGAAGGGTGGAGATGGTTTGCAGTGGTAGATGACAGAATAAGTCATCCTGTTTTCCTCTGAAACACAGCAACGAGGGGAAGAACTGTGTGGCACCTACTGAAAGGAAAGGAATAGGTCTCTCCAGCCGATATAAAGCAGGATCAGCATGACACCTGCAATTTGGAGCCCAGAAGCCTTGTAGAAAGGCAAACGTTCGTAACTGGAGGCGGCAGTACTCAGACAGTTGTTGCCCACACACATCTCTACTAAAGGACTGGAGTTCACAGGTTCCTGTGGATGCAGTGTGGAGCTTTACCTGTGTGTTTCCCTTAATGTGGAGCAGAATTCAGCAGATGTTCTTGTCTCGGCTCTGAGCCCCCCAGAGTGAAGTGGTATGGCAGAACATCAGTGACTAACAAGCATGACTAAAAGTACTACTCAAAAGAGAGAGAATGCATGAGCTGGTGAGCATGAATTTTGATGCTGTCTACCACTTTGTCCGCTGATCTAAGCAGATGTCTAAAGCTGGCGCAAAGTAGAAGATAAAGGAGACTACAGACAGGTTGCAATAAATGTTCCATAATTGTTTCTATGTGTAATCCTGCTTTTCCTCTTTGTTTACAGTCAGGGCTAATTTAGACTCTTCTAGGTTCCTTCAGGCAGGGGCATGTTATCTCTGTGTCCTGGCTGATGGGAACACTTGATGTTCTTTATAAATAGACTAGTGAAGCTGGTAGGAGGAAAAATGCCTCTGTCATCACGATGCTGCCAGAGCCAGGGCGTGAAGGCAGCAAACTGTCTGCAAGTTGAATACCTAAAAGGGCAAGTGTTGTGGGAAGAGGGAGAAAGGAGATTAAATTTTAATTTAATTAATTAATTAATCTATTTATTTATTTATTTTTAAGGGGAGGATACACAGGACATAAAAATTGTATTTGAATTGCAGCTGTTCAGAACTTCTCTCAATATATGGATAATTTTAGGAAAAGCAGAGAGACTGGAGAAGGAAAAGAGCGGTCTAGGGCAATGGCATCATCCCAAAGGAACTAGATGTTTACACTACCTAATATTTTGGCACTATAGTTTCCTTCATCTAAGTTAGTTCATATATTTACTAATTTTTTTTATTTCTTAATAGTCCTAGGAACTACTGATTATGTAGAAATAATTGCGGTACTGATACCCTTTAGTGACTACATGTCAAAAATGATTGTTCTTGGTCTTAAAAAAATACTGTTTTGGTGTTGAAGTGTTTTTAAGTATGATTTTTGAAATGGGAACACTTAAAAAGGATATTTACAGGTCACAATTATGGTACTTCTTTCAAAAATTCTTATTTGAATTGTCAGAAGCATTTGGTCTTAAAAGTGGTTCCTTCTGAATCACTGAAGTGATTAGTGGTCAGAGTACAGGGAAGGTAAGCTGACACACCTAAATGGTATTCTGTGGGAGTGTGAAAAAGATGAAAGAATCAAGCACTTAATGATCTTCTCATGCTTTCTAACAGTTCCCACACTTCCCCTGTCCCCCAGTTGTCTTTGTTCAAGAAAACATGGGCATAATTTAATCTGAAAACTGATGTAAGTCTAAGGAAATTCCAGAAACCAGGAGATCTCTGGCTGCAAAGTAAGTCAACTTCCAACACTGGGAAAACCCATAAGGGGTAGTTGTAATGTTACAACATTATATTGCATTAACTACAACATTAACGCACTAAACATAACTTGAATATAGATGTCTCTGCATGACTGCATTTATTGCTCAATTTTAAGAGATTCATAGACTTGTAGGTTCTAATTTAAATAAAAGAAATATGTTCTAAAGGACTTGGACTGACAAAAATCAGATGCAAACCTAAACTATGTAAAAACTTGTTCTGCTTGCGACTCTTAGCTGCTGATCTCTGAAAGAAGGCAACTCGTAATGGTGATTTGAGTAGAACAGAATTGAAAAGCTGGAAACTGTCCTTTCAAGGATGTAAGCTGAAGTTGTAAGGTGAATACTGCTTTCCCACAATTTCCCGTGTAAAACTGTATGACGGTCCTGCTCAAATCTGAAAGCTGGTGAGGAGAAAGATGTTTAAAATGATCACCATGTTATCTGCTTGTGCACCTTGGAATTTAAAAGCTAAGATGTCTGAGTCAAGTGGACCTTTTATTTTCATAACGGCAGATTATCTTCAATGTGTGGTCAAATTTCAGTATGGCTAACGGTCCCTTTATCACTTCTGAACGCTAAGCAACTCTTCACCGTTACTTATTAAATTCAGTGGTAAATTTGCTGCATGGTGAAAATAATGAGTGATGTAGAGAGGGACAAAATTGTAAGTTCTGTTTGATCCCTTAGCTTTAATGAAGTGAGAGCTTGTGTTGGTTGCTTTGACAGACTGAGCAATACTGTAGTGCCATTTTCAATAGCTTTTGCACATCTCAAGACCAGCTGTGCCAGTATGAGGATTTTAGAACTGGCTAGATAAGGAAGAAACTTGGAATAGGAGAAAAGAGAAATTCAGATGTAGATATTTATTTTAATGTTCTAAATACTAAAATATATTAAACTTCAGCAACTTAGTTAGGTTTTTTTTTAAAATCAGGTGCTTGCTGCTAAAATGTTAAGTAATTGGAAAATAAAACTATAAGCAGCTATTAGTTTTTACGTATCAACATGTAGCTATGCTCTGTTCCTGCTATTGCCACGCATGATTATGATGGAGTGGTACGTTATCCCTTTTTCTGCTATGGCTTTCCTTATCTTCACTTGCATTTTTTTTGGTTTTGTTTTTTTTTTTGTTTTATGAGGCTGCTAACCTGTTTGTACTTTCAGTCAAGTTCTGTGTTTCCTGTGGTTACTAAAGTCCAGCTTAAGTCATGGAGTGGGCTAACATAAGTAACGTTACGGAGCAGGTTTCAATAAATTTTTTCAGTGATGAGCTGATTTTACTTTTTTAGAAATGCAGTTTTTTATGCCAAGTGAAGTGACCTATTTCTCAAATGCTTTTTTAAAAAAACCTGGTATGCTCGTTTCTGATGGGAAAATGAAGAAGTATGATCAACAATATCACAGATGCCAAGTTTCTTACTTTGTGATGCTATGCAAAATGCAACTTCAGTGTTGCAGGAATCATATGTTTAGTTTAAATTGCTGACCTTACAGTCAGCTGCAGGGGTTTTGTGAGGGTCTCCTCAACGTGACGATTACAAGCATGAGTATCTAAGCGCGTTGTGCTGACCGGAGAATTGGTTCTGCTCAGCGTTGCAATTTCTCCTCTGTTCTGGTGCTTGCCATAGATCTTCGTTTAACTGGTCTATTTGGTCATAACCACAAGATCCCAGCTGCTATTTTTCATTCCTGCAGGAAAAAAAGCAACTCCATTGAAGCACCAAAGGAAAGGTTTGGCTTGTACCACTTGCTGACACAACTATTTTCTGCAGTTTCCAGTTTAAGAGTATGAAGTTCTTCAGCTGTCTGAGAATGTCTGGGTGCTGGACTTGTGGGTTTTAGTTGATGAAAAATGTATTGCCTGGTAGTCTGCTGCCAAATGGCTGGGGAATAACTGATGGAGCATCACGAGTTAAAATGAAAGTAAAGGCAGTTGTCTTCATTGTAATTGTATTGGGAACTGTCACCTTCATTTCAGATGTCTTCAAAACAGGTTTGTTGGAAAATAAGCCTGCAGATGTAGATGAAAGATAAAAGGTGCATCGAAAAGCAATTACAATTAAAAACTCTCTACAGTGTAGAGACATCAGACTAGTAAGTGGGTCCCTGTGTTCTTCCATGACTTTTTGTGAAACTACCTATGAATGTTATTCCAAATCAACCTTACATTTTTCTGTAGAATCATAGAATGTCCTGAGTTGGAAGGGAACCATAAGGTTCATCGAATCCAACTCCTGCACAGCACAACCCCAAAATTCACACCATATCTCTGAGAACATTGTCCAAGTGCTTCTTGAATATTGTAAGGCTTGGTGCTGTGACTGCCTCCCTGGGGAGCCTGTTCCAGTGCTCCACCACCCTCTGGGTGAAGAACCTTTTCCTAACATCCAACCTAAACCTCCCCTGGCACATCTTCCTGCCATTCCCTCGGGTCTGTAGGTTTTTTGCTCTCCCTCCTAGGCTCTATAAGCTTGCTATAAAATATAACTGTCTGTCTTTGGCATATGGTTAGGTACAGACTTAATGCTACCTTCTTTTTTGGGCAAAATCATTATTTCTCTTTGCTATTTCATTGCGACTGCTTTTGCTTGCTTCTATTTCAGTAGACAATGTCATTTTGATGAACTGCATCAGATAAATACAGTAATTTTATTGAGGCAGACTTTGAAGAGTACTATTGATTATTTATGGAGACGTGCTATTTTAATCAAGTAAATTCATTTAAGCTGTCATGGTGAGTCAGTGTAAAAATGTGCTTGCGCTTCATGCTAGATAGTAGGTTTGTATTCTAGGTGGATACGGGTGATTTAGAGGATGTAACAGTATCAGTCAATTGGCACAGAAGTTTGGCAGTGGGGGTTTAGTGCCACAAGTGCTTTCAAAGCATTGATGTCAAGTTATTTTCAGGGCCTGAGTTAAAATAAACAAAAGAAATAGTTTAGCTAGTCAACCCTGCAAAAAAAGTCTTTATATTTTGCACAGGAGGAGGAGATGCCGGCGGGGGAGGTTCCACGCGGAGCACTAGCTAGCAATATCCAGCTAGTGCTGAACAAAAAGTAGGTTAGTCATGCCAGCTGGTCTGCTGGGAGCTATGTGCATAGCCTAGGCTCTTAGCAGACATGCCGCTCTCCCAGCATTTCTAGGTAATTACTAACTTTTCCAGTGAAATGGCCTAAAACAGAGAATGCGACTTGACCAATTTTTTCCAAGAGCCTAGCAGAGGCTTGGCTGTTCTCCTGACTCCCTGGCCTGGCCTTTAACCGTAAGACTGTTTTTACCTTTGTGTGAGCATGCAGTAGCCTAGCACCTTACATGTGTTGGCACCGTCTTGTGAGATTAGATAAGAGCTGAGGGTGCTCTAAATGCTGTGAGTCGTTCTGGCATGTTTTGATGAGTTGAGACTTTCAGATCAGGTTTAAAAGAAAAAGATAAATTCTGTGGGTAGGTAGGTATGCTGCAAAAGGTGGCTCAGAAGTAGCCTTCTAATTAATTTTGATATAGGATGCTTTATTAACGACTATTCTTCAGAATATCTAGACTGCTTATGTGTGTCATGCTTACAATTAGCATTGCCAAAATAAGTTTGGGGTTCTGTAGGTTGTCTTTATCAAGTCTTGTATTCATAGAATTATAGAGTCATTTAGGTTGGAAAAGGCCTTTGAGATCATTGAATCCAACCGCAAATCTAATGCTGCCAAGTCCACCACTAAACCATGTCCCAAAGTGCCACGTCTGCATGTCTTTTAAATACCTCCAGGAATGCTGACTCAACCACTTCCCTGGGCAGCCTGTTCCAATGCTCGACAACCCTTTCAGTGAAGAAATTTTTCCTAATATCCAATCTAAACCTCCCCTGGTGCAACTTGAGGCTGTTTTGGTCTTGAGCAAAAGACCTGTTCTCAGGGATGAGCATAAATCACTGCTTTTCTGGCACGCGTCAGAAGCTGCTGCTAGAATGCTGCTTGCTGCTCCCAGTGCTGAGTTCCGCCCCTTCTGCAGCAGTATGGTGCTTACCCACCTTTAAAAGCAATAACTACTTACTTATCTCCAGAGTAAACGACCTGAAAACTCACGAGGTGGTGGTGTCGGTTTTGACCTTTGACTACTAAGAGCTTACAGCATGGAGATGGCGAGGCTGGGGCAGGACCTGCACTCTGGCCTGCGTGCAGAGTAAATAGATAAAGATTGATATTCTCTAAATGTCATGTTAGCAGCAGATGCTCTGCAACGTTGCTGCCTCTTGCTATGTGGTAGTATATTCTGAAGACCCAAAATGTGTTTTGCTGCATCATTTGTTTTTTGATCCGTCTGCATATAAAAATAGTTTTGTGGGGAGGTATGGTTGGTTAGCTTTTTATTTCCCCCCCTCAGGCTCAGTTTTATCTTTTCTGGCTTACAAATGCTCACTTCAGTGAGTGCATACAATGCTTATTGTACTGTCTTCACTTAATAGGTGCTGGCTAAGTGCTGCTTTTCCCTCAGAGTACCTTGCGTGCCAGCATGGAGGAGCAGAGGCTTCAGTGCTCGGTCTTACAACGTTTACCTGGTTCCCGGCAGGTTGATATCAAGTAGGGGCTGATGACAAATTGTATTGACAGGCTCTTATTGAACAGTTACTTAACAGGAGCTGTTCTTATTTCTCATAAGTTGTAACATGGCAACTTTTAATTTGTTAACAGCCTAGAGTATATTTAAAATCTTCCCACCTTGTTTATAGTTTTTTGAATATTGCATTTAAAACTAAATGTTTTAAGACTTCTCATCTTGCAGTTAAGAAAGCATTTTCTCTAACACATTTTGCTGATATGAGGTGTGTATCTCCTTTTTTCTAGTCGTGCAATTTTTCCTTTTTTGTGGCAACTTTTTTAATGCAGCAACAGTATTAATGAGTGTAGACTGCACAAGGCTCCTTGTTTCTGAGAGCTTTTTAATAGATTTTACCTTCTCCTCCCTGCTAAGTCTAATTTTGATTTTTTTTTTAATTTATTTTTCCTGTGGTTCCCCTTCTGTCTTTCCATCTGTTTGGTTTAACTGCATTATTCTCTTCTGGTGTTTTGTGTACACTAATCATTATACCTTCTACCCTCTGCAGCTTTGTTTAGTTTCAGTGGTTTAGTTCAGTTTAGTTTCAGCATACCCTTCCCTAAGGTGTTCCAGGATGAGCTATGATTTTGTGAAACTGAGACTGTTAAAATTGTTCCTTTTAGGTTTTTTTTTTTAAAAAGAAAGAAAAACTATTTTTATTACTGCTTGCACATTCCATTTATGGTGCTGTTGACATTTTGGAAAAGTTCTGTAATAGCTCTGGTTTCTTGCTTCTCAGAATCTCCAGTTCTTTCCATTTTTCCACGGTTTCCAAAAGCTGTAAGTGATGTAAAATGAGATGGAAAGACCTCAGTCCTGCAAAATGTACTTGCATAATACATTTCACTTACTGCAAGCCCCGCTGGCTTCATTTCTGGGAGATCATCACTTATGCTTTGAGTCCCATTCCACTGTGCTGTGGAAGTCACCTTGGGCCAACTTGTAGATCCAACAACTCTTCTTAAGAACATCCACAATAAATAATATAAGAAATTTAGTGGTTCATGAGACATTTCGAAATACTAGTGAGAAAATTACTTGGGGGAAAAAAATCTGAATTTTGAGATTGCAATTTTACATGGTTTATCAGTACTCGGAGATAGAGATTAAAATCTTGCTAAGATGGTTAGTTTTTGGAGTGCAGAAGAGTTTTGATAAATAGATATGAGTCAGTTACTTGTATATATAAGTCTTCTCATTCTCAAAAGCAGGAAAGGAGCATGAGAGATCTCTTTCGGTGAGCAAATAAGTGCTGGGGGAAAAAGAAACATTGGTGGGGGAAAAAAGTTCTTTTCTGTCAACAGGTTTTGATATGCTGTTGTAAACACAGCTCAGTTCAAAGTATCTGGGAATCTCAGAAGATTTCTTTCAAGACTTAAAATTTCCTGCAACATGCTGTCAGTGCTAGGAAAAGGCATCTCTTGCACGTAAGAGCGGCTGGTTGTTTAAAAAAAAAAGTGTGCGTGTGGAAGAACAACCCCCCCATCACTTATATAGAGCCATTTTTCAATGGAAAATGGACATCTGTGAAAACAGGGCACTTGAGCAAACTGTGCACTTCGGGATATCATCTTGCAAGGAAGAGTGTGGTTTTTACTAACTGTGCTTCTTGTTTGGGTATTTTCAAGAGAGGGCTGGTTTTATTTGTCTTTTTTTAACTTTTGCAACAAGTTATTTGAGTTTTGAAGTTTTATATGAAATACTATTGATTTGAAATATATTGTTCTGATCCTCATCAAAACAATTGTTTAAAAATATCGTTACACAGAACTTTTCCAGGTGTTAATCTTAAATCAATATACTTTTCCATTTTCTGTGTAGTGGTATTGGTAATTTTTATCTTTATTTTCTTAAATAAGAATTGTGATCTTTGTATTAGTAGAAGGGCTACCAGTTAGAGAAACTAATATTTAACTTATATTTAAAAGTGTGTGTGTGTGTATCTTTTTAATATGTTACGGGATTATTGTGTTTCTAGTGATGATTTACCAAATTGCTCTTGAGATCCCTAAGTAATAATATTCTTGATTTGCTTTGCACAGGAGCAAGAGACTTTTGTTAAAGCACTGTTGACAATGTTATGACATGAGCATTAACCTTGTGTTATCAGGAGAAACTTTAACTTCTGGGAAATGGCAATTTTTTTTATTAACTTGAAAGTTCTGTCTTGTGGAAATACAGTTAAGATTGTAACTAGGGTGAAGACAACTTATTGATACTGTTGCCAATTTAAATTGCCTCACGTGCTTGCCTTTAAGAAATAACTTGACACTGTCAAAAGGATATTTGAATTTTCTTTGCTATAGCTGGTGCTTCTACATCTGAAATATATTTGACAATGTTTTGTTGTTTGCAGGCACCATTGATATATGAAGATGAAACCATGAAGAGAAAGCAGAACGAATAATAATGCTTTTCCGAAACCGTTTTCTGTTCTTGCTGGCTTTGGCAGCCTTATTAGCCTTTTTGAGCCTCAGTCTACAATTCTGTAAGTGTCCTCCCCTTTTGTTTCCTATAATAGTGGTCTTATAGGTGTGTTTAAAAATGGCCATGCTTACATGTTGTTTAAGCATTCTTTCTGGATTTAAATATTTGTTGTTTTGTTTTGTTTTTTTTTTTCAAAAATAGAAAAATAACATAAGTATATAGTTTTGTGTGCCACATAGGAATCTATACAATCTAGAGACTTTTCAAATCAGGCTATCTCAGAAAAAAAAAAAAAATCTTAATTTTGTAGTGCAATTAAATAATTGAATGTGATTGAATCCTTCCATGAAAGTAGACAAGACTCATTTGAATAAAAACTGCTGCAATTCCTGTTTGACATTGCATCAGACAGGACAAGATTGAGAACACTGCTGTGAGAGGGTTGAGTGTTCGAAATTCTCCTTATTTGTACCCTCACATTAGGACACCTGAAACAGTTGAACTGGCGGACCACAAGTGACTGGTTTCTTTAACAAAAGATAAATTATGTTGTGCTTCAGATAAATTAATCATGGGTCAGTCCAGGGGGCCGTTATTTACTGATGACTAAGCAGGAAGGTGGTGCTGAATGCAGGTTAGTGTACACTGACAAATGAGCATTGTGCCACATGACTGCTCATCATGTAGTTCATGAATGCTAACATTTGCTAAGAAAAGCGATGTTATGTGTAAATCTAATATCTACTAATACACGCTGATGTAATTAGGTGCTGTTAGAAGGCAAGGAAAAAATGTATATCCATAGTATAGGACAACATTCTTTGTTGTCTTGCATCATGTTTTAATGTAAGAGTGCGGTCCTTCTAGTCTATGCTTTTTTTGCATAGTGTAAAAATACAAACAAAAAAAAAAAAAAAAAAAAAAAAAAAAAAAAAAAAAAAAAAAACAAAAAAAAAA
>WEKW01031749.1:0-21538 GCA_013389905.1 Sula dactylatra | reverse complement strand
AAAAAAAAAAAAAAAACAAAAAAAAAAAAAAACCAAAAAAAAACCCAAAAAAAAACCCCCAAAAAACCCCAAAAATCTCAAAACAAAACAAAAAAAAGCCCAAACACCAAACTAGAGCATTACTTCAGATTTAAAATGTGTCTTTTGCATATGATGGACACCTTTAAAAAAAAAAGAAGGTGGGAAGGGGGAAGAAACTTTGTGAGTTTGTTGTTATTTTTTGTGTGTTTAAACTGATCTACATGCAATACAGGGACCTGTGGCTCCAAATTGCTTTTTCAGCCTCCTATGCCAGTGGGTCTGATTGCAGCTTGGTTTGCCCATTAGGCTCTTTATGGCTCTGCCCTTGATGTTATATGGTTGGTTATTAATTGTGTAGAGGATGAAGGTTCTAGAAGAATTTCAGCTGAAGTATGAAACGGAATTGTTAACAAAAATGAGCTTTATTTAGATGTGAGGAGGTGAGCATATAGGAGAGTGAATCACTTTTCATCAAAAGAGGAAGTTATTTTCCCCTTAATTAGAAGATAACATTTGTGCAAGAGGAATTCCAGGAGATAAAGATGTTCGAGGGGTGCTTTAAAAAGCACTTAAGCTACAGCAAGCAGCCATCATCAAGATTAGCGTCAATACCAAAATACATGTAGAGATTTTTACATAATGAGAACTGCAATACAGGCTAGCAGGAACCGAGTAGTTTGACGTACAGGCAGCCTGGTATTTTAACTTCTACCAGCTTCAGCTTGTAGAGAGATTAGTTCAAACTTTTAACAAACACCATCCCCAAAGTAAAGACAAAACTCTCTTCTTCTATCATCATGTAACACTATTTTGGAAACCAGATGGAGTTTGGAGCATTTAAAAACCAAGCCAAAGTCTTAAAACCAAAACCAATTTTTCACCTCTAACCCCAAAACAACCTACTACCTGCTAAATTGTAGTAGAGTCTACAAGTGCTTGGTGAGCTGCTTTCAAATTAAACATAGCTGTAAATTTTCAGTCTTCTCCAAATTACAGATCCTGACTAGTTTAATGTTAAACTAAGAAAACACTTGATTCTGAACTTGAGCTTTTAATGAAATGGGTGTGCAAATATTTAAGAAACTACTTGCAATACGGTATTAATGGAAGCATAGTTTTAGTACTGTCTCAGAACAGAATCTTTGGTCAATCTCCATGACAATATGGATACATAAAATTGCTGTTTTGATAAAAGTGGACCAAGTACTAGCACATGGTGACCCACATGCTGACTCGATAAGACAGTAACCCCCACCTGAGAAATTTCAGAACATCCTTCAGAAAAGGTCTGTCAGCCCCTCTGATAGTGCATGATACAGAACACATTACTGCAACAGAGCATTGAAGGACAGAAAATTTAAGTGTCCAGCTCCATGGGGCATGGAGAGTGGTCTGCCAGTATGTTAGTTTACTTACGAGTAGTTTGGAGTTTATTGGGTGGTTTTGTTTGTTTGTTTGTTTGTTTTTTTTAAAAAAAAAAACCAAAATTCCCATTACTATATGTATTTTTAGGGATGAGCTTTCTTTAACTGCAGATTTAAAGGCAGACTCTGTTGTAGCACTAGGTACTTAATAGATCTGTATTTGCTGTTTGTTTCCTATTGCCATGTTGAAGGTCCTTCCTTGCACTGAATCTGTTACTCTTAAGACATGACACAGTTCAGAGGCATGCATCCCTCATAACTTGATTCTCACCGTTGCACAAAGTGGTAGTAATGTAGTCTTGTTTCATGTATAAAACTTTTTTCTGAAAGCAATGTGCTGCTTTTCTTTTTTATCAAACTGTAAAACTTGGTTTCCAAATTTCGATCCCTTCTGAGCTGCCTGGAGAAAAATTTTGGTTATGTAATACATTGCTTTATAATTTGCATTAGCTCATGGAATGAAAATGGGAGTGTATACATTTAGAGTCAGGAAAATGCCCAAGCCACTGATTTTTTTTTTAATTTTTTTTTTTTTTTTTTAAGGGAGTTATCTCCTGAAGCATTTGGAGCAGAAATGATGTTTTCTGCTGTTGTGAGATTGTGATTATCTCTTAGGCAGCAGCACACAGCTTTGTGGAGGTGGGCTGGTCATTTTAAAACGTACTACTGCTTTTCTAAGCAGTGAATGTTGAAATTGTGTCTGTCTTTCTGTGCTAAATTTGTTTAGAATAGTGAAACAGTAGCATTAAATGCATAATTATATAAATGGTACATTCCTTCCTTTTTTAAACTTCTGCTTTAGAGCAGAGCATCACTCCCATAAATGCTTGATATTTTATCCCCTCTTGTCCACACCTGGAACAGCAGCGATTTGAAGCCAGACTTGTGAGCTGTAGCTGACTCCGAAGTAAAGGGTATGGTGAAGGCCAAGTTCAGATGGTTTTCCGTAGGTTCTGACTCAATATTACAAGCAGCCCACAGTGGGATGGCTGACAAGATTACGGTCTGTCCCATGCCTGAGCTGTGAGGGTTCAGGAATCGCTGGCAGCAGTTTGCAGCCTAGTGAAGTAGAATTCGATACTGGTTTACTTTAATAGACTGTGTTGTGAAGGGTGTGGAACTGTTTTACAAGCAGTGATTTCTGCAGCCATGATGAAGTGCAGGTGATGAGAGTAGTGTCAGCAGTCCGAACACAAGTCCATCCTTCCTTGTAAGACCGAGTCCTAAGGCAATTGTTTCCGAGCTAACAGTTGTCACGTTTCGGGCTTAGAAACAAGGAGACAAATGCTGCGGAAAATGACCAGTATTGGACCTCAGTCTTCAGTATTGGTAGGCTGGGGATGGGCTCAAGATCAATAGAAAACTTTGTCCTGTTTTGATATTTGTTCTTGGTCCCTCTTTTATTGTGGTTTCTGAGTTCTGATCTAAACTAGTCTGCTTTCCTGTGTTTTGTTTTCTTATTCCACGCCCTCCCCCTCCCCCCCCAAGGCTGGTGCTCTACACAGATACTAGTACTGCTTAACTTACACGCTAAATCATTGAGAAAGTTTCCCCCAAAATCTCTCGACAGCCCCCAACAGCTCTGAGTGCTTAAAAGTATTCTGTTCCACCAGCAGTTGCAATAGGTAGACATGGACCGGTTGGCAAGAATCATTTTTACAGGAGCAGAAGCTACCCTCTGCCTTGTGTCTGCAATGCCATGGTACCAGAGGTATAGAAAGCAGCTCTGTGGAGCAGTTGGTTTGTGATGGTCAGGTGTTGTGGGCTGGATTGGCTCGCTGGATCAAATGCCAGATCTGACATTTCTTGTTGGTACAGCTGAAATGTCTTCATTTCCTTGTCCTGAGGAGAGGGAGTCATATAAGCAGACTGCACTTTGCCAAATAGTTGGAGAAAGGATGGTTTTTTTTTAACTGTAATAGTCATTCTTCAAGGAGATGTAGTTGCTGTGAATCCCAGGAGATACCTTCCTTCCTACTGCCAGAGTCCTCTGTCACATAGGTTTTGGGCAATGAGGGACTTGAACAGTTGTGTTCTTTATGCCTTTGTGCAGGAGCAAAAGGCACAGGGGCTGAGCACAGTCTTTTCGCATGCTGCTTCCCACTGCTGGGCTTGTCTGCCTGGGGTGCTAGCCAGCTCCCTGGGTATTTCACTTGGAGCAGTAGGGTAAGGGAACTTTCTTCAAGAAGTCCTACTGTTTTCAAGCTCTGGGTATTTATTTACATAAATAACTTCTCAGTTTTTGTTTCTGAACATATCTGGTGGTGGGTGGTGGAAGAATGACGTTTGAGACATGTTTGAAAACTACTAGAGTATTCCAAAACCTATTCATAGTTTTGCCAGGGTTGTTTACCCTTTCTAGTAGGGACATAGAAGAGTTTTAAAACCAAGTTTATACTTGATGAAAAAGTACAAGTCTTAATAATTCTAGGCAACTTTTATATAATTGTGTGGCCTGGACTTCGAAGCAAAAAGACTGGGAGCCAGATGTGTTCTCAAATTCAGTTTGGCTATTAATAAATTGTACAGTGTGAAACCTGGACCACATCAGCAATAGCAAATGCATCTAAATTTTGTACATGTTTTAATTTTTAAATAGTATAGAAAAATGACAGTGTTAAAACTCCAAAAATGCTCCACTCCTGACTGAAAGCTTACTACAGTGTCTCTGGTGAATAATTATAGTGATGAGATTTTTTGCTTGGGAAACCCATCGGACAGGGGAACTAGTTGACTTCCAAACCAAATATGACCAGCAGCTTAAAGTTTGATTGGGAATTGTCATTGTTTCCCTCTTGTTTTATGTTTGGGGCTAGATCTATGGAGGAGACCAGAAAAGTATTTTCCTTGTAGTATTTATCACTCCACACATGTTTTTATTTTCCCCCTTTGTTTATGTAAACTGTCATGGTTCTAAAACGATTTAAAAGTTCAGTACTACAGACAAAAGGACAACTGGTTTTGTTAGACTTTTCAGTAACTGTTCTAAAATGGAATTATGTTGTTTTTCTCTTAAGACTTCAGTGTTTTGCTTGTCAGAAAAACTGCAGAATGGAACAATGACCTGTGCTAGATTGTGGGCTGTATTTTTATCTCTGTAGATAATATCTGTAATGCTGTTGACTAAAACTGGGCAGTTTACTTCTGTACAAACAGAGTGAATGCAAGTTGGGATACTTTATTCTTTTTTGCCGGAGGAAGAAGTTGCAGTGGTTGAGGTCTTCCTTCCCACTTTGTGCTGTGTAAAATGCCCAGAGCAGTGCAAAGGGATTGTAAATGCAGCGATTGGGGGTGTGCCTGTAGTACAGAGGCTGAGGATGGCAGTGCAGCCTGATTCAGGTGTGTTGTAAGGGATGTGTCAGGATCTGGCTGTGGCCCTGCAGCCTCACACTGAGGGGAAAAATCATAATTTAGGACCACTGTCAATGTAGTTACATTGGTTAGCCCTTAGGTCAGCTCAGGAACAGGAGGTTGCAAGTATGCCTGAAGAGCTGCTTTCTTTTTTCCCCTTAACATTGTTGTAGTACATGAGAACCCGATTACTGGGCAAGCACAGATCTTCCAGTATATTAGAACATCTGTGACTGACTGCAGAAGCCTGAAAGTGGGTCTCATCAGGATGTCTCAACTATTTATCTTTGAATTACCTTGAATAAACCAAACTGACGTAAAATTGAAAAGCTAGCTGTTAAGATGCCATATGTAATCTCTGTAAAGTTTACTTGACAATGACTGTGGATTTTTATTTTTTAATCAAATGTATATAAATAATTTTTTTTCAACAAAGCAGATACCTTTGTTTTACTTTGTTTTCCATTTTTGTTTCCATTTACTGAAAGCCTAGGGAAAGTAACAGTCAACAGAGGAGGACTAGAACTATAGTGAGAAAGCATCTCTTTTTACTAGCTTTTTAACCCTGTGGCAGGCATAAATTACAGACTTTCCTTGTGAACCTGCCTGTTTTAGGCACTTGCAGAATTGTGAAGTCCCTGGCTCTCAGGCAGGTCCTGTGGAGCTTCTCTTCTGGTTTGAAGTTTGTTTCCCTAAATACTTTGATACTTTGGTCATTGCCTCAGGCCTGTCTTTTGATAATGAGAATTTTGGTATCTGCTACTGCTTTTTAGGATGTCGGCAGCTACCCTGGCAGGGTGCTGGTTCCTGTGTAAAGGGTGGGGAGTTTGTGGTTTTATGTGGTGGTTTTTTTTTTTTTCCTTGTAAATATTTTCTCTGCCTTGACTGTTCAGGCTTGGGTGTTGGTGTTTTATCATGTCTGGAGGTTTTGCTTTTCAAGTAATAACTTCCCTCTACTTTCTGTCATCTTGTTTTGCACTGGAGGCTTTGGTTTTACAGATGAGTCATAGGAAATAGAAATCTGGAATCTCCATGGAAATAGTACAGTTTTATTTTATTGGCTTGAGTGCTGCAGGCAGCTCTTATTTTATGGGGACAGTGTGGGCACCATATGCAGTCCCATCAGGATGTTGCCTGTAGGAGGCGATTGCTGTGCTGCTGCGCAGCCCCTCTTGGAAGCCTGTTTGCTTTAATAATCCCAGCCCCTCTGGTGTTAGCTGCTGCTGTTTGGTCCCTGCTCGGTGGCCCAGTACAGCTGTACAAGAGCAACACTGAAGCGTTTGGCACTTAGCTCCGTATCCTTGCCACTGCTTGCTTTGGCTGCTACTGTAAGACAAGCCGCGGAAGAGAGGGTGCTCGGACGGTCTGGGGAGGAAGCTCTGGGGGAGCGTGTGCCAGTGCCACATGCTCAGCAGGGACTCGCAGGTGTGAACAGAGGTGGAAGCTGAGGGGGTGTAGCATCCCTGTTCAGCCTTTCCTTTTGCAAAGCAGGGTGTGCTTCCTCAGCTTGTGAAGCTGTAGCTGTGGCACTGCAGAGCTGCCACCGTCCCCCTCTCTCCACCCTGAAGCAGAACGGGGTGTGAGCTGCACCCGCGGCCCCTTACCCAGAGACTGCCAGGGGGATGCTGAGAGGGGCTGAGCTACGCGAAGTCTGTGGAAAAAATGAGTGAGCTGGCTTTTTCCAGAACTTAATTTCTGGAGGAGAAGGGGAAAAAAACGCACCAAGGTATTTCAGTAAGAAAAAAAAATATAAGGTTCTGGCTGTTTCTGGACAGAATACATATCCTTACCATCTTTCTAAGGTGAAATCCTTACCTTCTCTTACCTTTCCTTACCAACAATCAGTAACTACTTAGGGTTTGTATTTTAAGAATATAATTTCTTCAGTGGAAGAAAAAAAGAGTATTGCATTTTGCTGATTTATACAACTAACTATACCTAAAAAGCTGCAACTTTAGAATTCTTGATGGAGAGAACTTGTTTTTGTAATGTGTTACCAGCATATGAAATTAAAAGGAGATCAGATATCTCTCTTCCTGAATTCTGCCTTCAAGCTCATAAGCATGGCAGATTTTCCACTAATGATAAGTCTCCCTGGCTTTTTTGAAAGCACTAATTTAATCTTAATTTAAGATTAAAGGGAAGAACAACCTGCAAATAATATATCCAAGGCTGTGTACATTTAGTAGTGAATGAAGAAAACTAACATATTTTTGTTAAAGATGCTTTTTATGTTGTAACTGGAGATTTAAGTAACTTTTTTGTTACTCTCAAAAGTGGTGGTATAATGTACCAGTCCAGAAATTAACCCTTGAAGGGGGAGGAGACACGATTAATACTTGAGAATGATACTATGGGACAGTCTTATTTTCTCCCACAAAACTAGAGCAATCATTTTTAAATATCTGCTTTAAATATAGGTCAGGTTAAGTTACTTCAGACTGGATTTGACCAGTAGAAGTTACTTAGCAGGCTACAGAACTTCATAAATCTTCTTTAAATATATATTTTGGCTTCATCCATGATTGTTAGTTGAACTGTATTTAAGCAGAGATTAATGTGAGCTGTTAAAACATATGGTTGAAAGCTACTGTAAATAAAGCCTAATACTTCCCAAAAACTAACAGTAAGTTATTAGTTAGGCTTCTGCAAATCCAGCTCAAATCTTGGTCCTAATGCCTGCAAGTAAATTTGAAAGTGCTGAAATTTGTGCTTCAGTCTTTTAGTAATTATAGTAATGTATACTGCAATTATTTTAAACATGTGAAAGGGTCAGTGACTTTTAGTAGGGACAGTCTCATAAGTATGTACCTGTCCTTAATTGTTTGACTTTTGACTGGATAGTAAACAACAAAGGAAAATGCATATTCTCAGTAGGAGAAAAAAATGTTATGCTTACAGTAATTGATATTTCTGTCAGTCTTTACCTAGACTAATGCATTGATCTTCATTCCCTCTCTGTTTATTTAACCTGGGAGTGAACTCTGTTTTGTTGCTAACAGTTAAGCTATCTTTGTTGAAATACCTGCGCTGTAGTTAAATCCTTCCTTTTCCTGCTTCCTGCTAAATTGGGCTCTTGCACTAATTGCAAATAATGCCACAAATAGGTTCTCCCAGAAGACGAGTTGTATGTTATGTGTATCTGCATGTATTTAAACAAATTTGACCTACATTTCTTTCAAGGACATGAGCCAATACCTCTGTCTTTCTACATACCATGGGGTCCTGCTATCTCGAGATACTTAGGTTTATCACCGGAACGGGCCTGTAAAAGTAAATGAGGGTAAAATATGAAATGAGGAAGGATATAAATTTTGTTCATTGTGACTGTGTTAGACCTATAGGTTTGTTCTGTGAAGATGTGAGTCAGGCCTTTGCTTCTCCAAAAGCACTCTTCAGGCAGTGGCCCTCCTATTGTCTTGTATCTCGTTCCTGTGGGGGCCCAAAAGGTGCAGTTACCTCTAGACCAAAAGGCTCCCTGAGGAATGGGTGTATTCCTTAGCGACCTGGACTGCTCAGTTTTTTTGCAAATCAGTGATGTGCCAATGTAACTGCTAGAAGCTCTACTGCAGTTGAACTCATATAACCATGTGCGTAGCTAGTTTCCTTGCATGAAAGTCTGTGGAACTGTGTAGACTTTTGGGGGAGCTAATAGAAGATGATTGCGAAGTGTTATCTTCTGGTGACTCACAATTTTCTGTAGTTTTTTGCCTACCTTTTCAGATATTGCAGTAATTTAACAGTCCTGTGGGCTTGTTTACATTGTATTACTCTATTAAGAATTCAGTAGTATTTTTTTTGGAACCATTGCTTAGGTCTGTCTGACATTGCAGTTGAAGACAATTTGAGATATAGTATATAAAATAAGTAGCTCAGATTTTCTGTAGTGCTTTAAGAATCGCTCTGATTTTTTTTTTTTTTTTTAGTATGGAGTATGGCTCTTGTTCCAATGCCACTTTTTCTTCCTTCTTTTTTTCCTTCTACGAGCCAGTAGTTTCTTGCCTCTTTATGTCCATCAAAACCTTTCTCAGAAAAGGGCAGTTTGTGCTTTAATGTGTATCAACTTGATGATGGCCAATTTCAGTTAAGACATGGAACAGTGAAGAAATTTGGACTTTTTTTTTTTCTTTTAAGAGTTGCTTAGTCATAACCAAGCTTTAGTCTGTCTACTGTCATTCTGAGTTGTAGGTGGTTTTAGCCGACATGCGTAACTTTTAAACCGTTTATAGTTGACTGGACAATGCCTTGAGCAACCTGATTTGAGGTAGCCCCGCTCTGAGTGCTGGGTTGGAGCAGATGACCTGCAGGGGTCCCTTCCAACCTAAATGATTAGTTTATTCTGTAGCAGTAGATAAGGTGAAGAATTTATTTATTTATTAGCAAATTCTTTTTTGTTGTTTAAAATTTCAGGAGTGTTATCCTTATCAACTCAACAAAAGCTCACAAATCCCGTTTTCTGCTGTTGCTTTTTCATGCCTTACAGATAACTGCAGACGTGTTTTGAATTGGCATGTTTGTCTTTCAAACAAACAAACAAAAAAAATTGTTCCTAGGATTCTTCCATAGGTTAGTTGTATACTGACCTGAACTGTGGTTCTTATTACTTTTTTTTAAGTAATCTCTGTTCCTGAAGTTACTTCCCTTTTAAATGTTCAAAGCTCAGACACTGAGAGAAAAGCAGTTCTTGTACGTATTAAATGGCGTTGTGGTTTATTTGTTAATGAGGTGGGGTCTAAGTAGTTTTGTATTTAAAAGACTGAGGCTTTTGTGGACTTGCTGCAGTGAAATATGAAGTCTTGGAAAGGGAAGTGATCTCGCTTTATGTTCTTTTGTGAGATGATTGGATTAAAAGAGCTGGAAACCTGGTGTCATTTTGGGCTTACCAACTGTGCGCATTAATATTGGATGTAGACAAGAAATATGATTCACCATCTTCCTCTAAGCTGCTTTATAGCAAGTGTCCCAAAGACATCAGTGGTTCTCTGAACACTGTTCTGAATTTCTGAGACTAACGATGATGTCTGTCATTACAGGCTTCTCCAGCACAAAAATCTGTCAGGCTCTATTGTATTAAATACGTTGTCTTGGGGTTTGCTGCTAGCAAATCCATGGCAGCTTTCTGTGCCCTGGTGTTGACAAGGACAAACAAGTGAGTTGGCTTGGCTTGGGTAAGCAGTGGCATATGGTGTTGAGATCAGTTCCCTGAGCAGGTCAGTTCATGGACGGAAAACAGTTGGGATTAGATGCAAAACAGAAAGGCGCTAATTTAATGCAGTAGTTAAAATATTGATTTGAATGTGTAAGGCTTTTTATCTTGGAGGGTCACTGCTGTAGGGAAGTGCCAGATGTCTGTGGATTGTATTTGACCGATGACATTAACATATTAAACAGTTTGCGTCCTGTGCCTTTGCAGAGGCTATGGCTGAACTGTAGACATGGTGGGTTTTCCTGCCTTTTGGGTGGTAGCCCTTTGAGAGAAAGGGAGGTTACTCTATCTGACCTAGGTGTGCAGACACAGAGATACTGCTGAGAAGTGCAGAAAGCAGCTCTGTTGAAAGGTGACAGAAAGACGCTTTTACTAGTGAGTAGATGTACAGAATTTATTGCAGCCCAAAAAGCCTCTGACTTTGTGTTCTGAAACCAGGGGAGCAACGCTTGTAGAGATGTAGTGGGCAGAGTAAAGGTGTGCCTCTAAGGAATTTTATATCTTTGGGTTTTTTACCTATGTATTCTGTGATTTCTGTTTCAATAGCTGGATGTTCTAGTACATGCCCTAATAAAAGTTGACTTGAGTTTCAAAAGCCATCCCAAGTATTTTGTCTAGGATGATAGACAACAATTGTGCACACTTCCTCTTCATATCCATTTGAGGAGCGAGAGCTTAGCAGCAAGAGTTAGTGAATTCCTTAAAGAATAAGCGCAGGGGAGCACGCATCCTTCAGCAGCAGGGAGCCCTTGTCAAAGATGTAAAGCGTTAGTGACCGATTGCTAGATAACAGAACAGGAGCAACTGTTGAACTGTCTCGAACTCTACTGTGTGGGGCATATTTCTGTAACATTCTCAGCTGCTGTAGGTGAAAAGATCACGGAAGCCAAAGGATTTGCAGTCTTGTGTTCCTGAGAAAATACTTCTTGCCATGTTTTCTTCTGCTGTGTTGGACACTTAGTGTAGCTGGCCTCTACATTTGCGTTCACTTCACATGTGAAATTTGTCCAGAGTCTTTTTTTAAATCATGGTGTTAATCACTGCTGCACAGCTTCCCACTCCACTATTTATGAGATCAAAAAAAAAAAATGCAGGACAAAGAGAAAAAACAAAGGCCACCACCCACAGGCAAATTATGGCAGTAGCATGCAGTATCTCGTGTCCTGCAGCTACCTTTTCATGTTGACCTTTATTTTGAGAGAATACTGTGGAAATAGGAAGAGTTGCCAACAGTTTCTGAATACAGCTGATAAAAGCTGTCTTGAAAATCTGTTCCAGGACAATTCAGCTGGATTAGTTCTTTTACCAATTGCTGATTTCTGGAGGCAGAAGCAGGACAGAGCTCTAAAATCTTATTGTAGTGCTCATGAATCTTGTTAGATAAGTAACAATGGCTGGATCTACTGTATTTATAAAAATCATGCTTTCAGGTCATAAAAACCCCTATGTAGTCTTTGTATACTTAAGCCTTGTTTGGTAGCCTTCAGGACACTGATTTGATGAAGTCCGTCATCTCACAGCCTGATGAGATGTGGCAGCTATGCAGATACATCAATGGGAATGACTTAATTTGTAGCATCGTGGTGCAGTTTATGTAACGCTTCTCATTGGGAATCCTAATGAGCCTGTAACTGCTTCATCATAAGCAGTGGTGGGGCTTTTTTTTTTTTTTTATCTTGTCACTGAATAACCGGGAGCACGAGCAATATCTGACTTGAGTAATGTGTTCACAGAGCAGGAAATCTGTTTGCTTGTCTAGATGTCTAGTAGGAACCTCCCACGCCCCCTTCAAATCGACTGGAGCGCCAAGCAGTGAGGTAATTGGTGAGAAAGCTGGTAAGGAAAAGCTTTATGATGCATATATATTTATTTTAAAGAAAGGAGTGCTTTTAATTGATGGAAATATAAATCTTTTCCATGTTAAACAATGTAGTGTTTCAGTGTAGTAGGAAAGTAGAATAATATAGAGAGATTAATTTTTCACTTTGGGAGAAGTGGAAAATTACTGTCTTCTCTAGAACTTAAAAAGGCTTGGACTTGCAGTCAGCATCACTGTGTTATTGCTGTCAAGCTGAAAATCCTGGAAGGTATTTAAGCAGTGCCATAAGCCCTTCTGAACTGTTAACTGAAAAACAACTGGGGGGGACACGCCTAAAACTATAAAGCTCTTCTCAGAGCCACATCTGGACTCAATAAAAGCAGGCATCCATTGAACAATTTAACGTGTCTGATTAAATTTGGACTCAAGCCCATAACACTACAAGTCCTGCCATGTTGTGCTTTGGTGCAAAAAACATTTTCTTAACATTTTTATTTTCCTTGTTTAAATCCTAGTGTGAGTTGTTTAAAGCTGGTAGGGCTACCATGCATGGTGGTCACATGGAGTTGTTCTACCTATTTTTGGACATGAATATGCAGATAAGGTAATCTGGCCTTTTCCCCTGCGTCTGATAAGGAATAAGGCCCTGGGTCAATACCTGCTAGCTACGGCTCTGTGGGCAGAAGGCTACTTTTGGCAATTGTTCTGTGATGAGGAAAATCTTTGAAGAAGTTCCCAACTTCCAGAAAATCCCCTGATCCAGAAAATAGGCAGACAAGTAGGCCTTGACCCACTCCTGGAAGACAGTAGGGGATTTGGCTATTTCTGACCAAGTCTGTGAAAAACAGCTAAAAAAAGTAGCCAATTTACAGTAGCTCTCAATTGCCCATATGGAGATCTACATCCAGTGCAGAACGTCAGGGATCTGAAAACCAAGAAGGCTGAAAACGCAGCTAGTGCTAGGCTGAAGAATAAGCTTTTGATTGCATTTCATGCAGTAAAATTACATCAATATTGATTAGTAAAGTTAAGGTGCACACTTAGAATTTGCAGCCACAATCATATTACGATTGTTCTGAGGAGAAAGAATAGACTGTTGTGAAAACTCATACTGGGGTGTATGTATAGACTTCCACTTTAAGTAAAATTTAGCTTATCTTGTATCTGAGCTTGTGCACGGCACAAAACCGTTGTGAATTCTTCAGTTTTTTTTCCTCATAGCCTAGTGTAAATGAGGTTTTCTTAAAAACATGCACATTAAAAAAACCAAACGCTTTAGAGCTCACACTCATTCCCCCTCAATCAGATCTGACTTCCACTAGATTAGTGGAGGTACATCTGCAACCTCCTAGCCTTTCTGGGTTTCCATTTTCTGTCAGTAAACCTGTGATATACAGGATGGTTCTGAAAACTTATTTTTTTTCTACACTTTAAATAGAGAAACAGCATTTTTATTTACTTAAATAATTAAAAGTGGCTCAGACTTCTAGAGGCAAAATTGCCCTGTAGTATAGAAAACTTACTGCAAAAAAAAAATGAATCAAAGCTTACGGAACTAGAAAAAAATAATGGAAAATAGAAAACTTTAGGTAGCATTTCTTCATCTATCTTATTTCCAGTAGATATGTCCATCTCAGCCTTGGACAGGTGATTTTCCTCGGGTTACAAACAATATCAGAGAAAATGTAGCAGGCAAACCAAAAAGAGTGTTTTATTTTCACTGTAAGCTGAAAAATAGCTAGTTGCTATAGCTGTTGGTCTTGTTAGTTGCTTTGTCTGCTGCAATTTTTCCTCTAATGTTGCCTTTGAGAGTCTTCAAAAGATAGCTGAACTGCCTTTCCTTGTAAGTATTTATTGACAGCAAATGTGGCTTGGTCTGATGTTCTGTAGTGGTCAACTTGATGATAACTTAATGCTGACGTTGAGTAATGTTAGCACATCAATAATGTGCTCACTCCAGTGGGCAGTGCAGAATCCTGCCAGCTGCCGTCCAGGTTTCGCTGCTCCTGCGGTGCGTACTGTGCTCCCTTTGCGAGGCCCTGCCCAAGCGGGGACTGAGATTGACTGCTGCTGTTGTCCTGGGAAATTAAAATAAGAAGCAAAGGCTTCAGGTGAAGTTTTAGGGAACAGTCATTACCTATGTTCCTTAATTTGAATGACACTGCTCCTCTCACAGACACAATGTTACACCAATATATGACAGTTACAAAAACTGCGTCATGCAGAATGTGTGACAGTGGGCTGAGCTTCCCTGCAGAATGCTTTTTTTGCTGAAGAACACTTGAGGTAACGCTGAAGTTCTCTCTTTGGCTATGAAAAAACAATATCTGTTTATCCTAAACCTTAATTAAAATTTCCCATGAGTATTTTTCCAGCTGGAGGAGAGTGGTTCCTCAGGTAGCCTGCCCTTCTCCCATCCCCGCCACGTTTGGGGTTGAACTCTGACTGTGGCTGAGTACTCTGCTGGAGGGAGGGCAGTGAGGGAAGGGATGCTTCAGGTTTTGTGATGACTTGGTGTGCAAGAATAAAAGGGAAATCCACCTCTTGTCTTTATGAAATCATAAGAAATAATTTGGGAAGGAAATGGGACTATAACTACTGTGTCGGGCTTTTGAAACAGAAGATGTAGTTTAAGGAATATGAGGAAATACAACCATAGCACTAAAGAACAGAATTTTAAAAGCAGTGCTTTTCTAATATTGACCCACATAATGTAGAAATTTACCCTACAAGGACCAGTGCATCAAAATGGAAATAAATGCCCCAAGTTTGTGAATTTAATCAATTTCTCTTGGCAGGTTAATGTTTATATGTAAGAATTCAAAATATGATGTTCTGTTCCACAAGTCTGCTGCATCATTCCTCATTGTCTTCAAAAGTAATTGATATTTTTACTGTAGGGACGGAGATGTCTGTTTACCTGACAGGATCAATAGAACTATTCTAGTGGGCTTTAACTTCTGGTGTCAAAATACGCTGTAATGAAGGCTCTTGGTGAAATCGGTGGTTCTGCAGTATGAAGTGCGCTCATTCAAGGCAGCCATAGCAAGCATTTTTCAGCGCTTTTGATTAGAAGCGCTGGCTTGAAAAGAATGTTTGTTCAATGGTATCTGCTACTTGGTTGCTACACTTATAAATACTTTTCACGAATATTTTTTTAAAGTCTGTCTCTAAAACTTGAAACACAGGGTGCTGGCAATAGGGTTGTGCTGTAAGTCAACAGACTCCTTGAAAATTCTCTATATCGCTGTGATCTCTCTTACAGAAGGAAAAACAGCAGCAGCAATCCAGAAGCTGAATGTATGTCAGATAGGTATATGTGCCTGGGCACGTCTCGGTCTGTCACTCACAACTAGTGCGGAATGATTGCAGATTCTTGGAAACGCAGAGGAAGGCATCTGTAATCTCTGTTCACTGTTTGCTCCCATTTGGCTGCTCAGGGGATACTATGAGGTTGGAAGTTCCTGCCCGCTTCTGTAATGAGGTTGATGAATCTGTACTTTGGGTCATCTGTTTTCAGACCTTTGGTTTGATAACATTTTTAAGTGTCTAAGAAGGGAAGTGTTTACCTCTGCTGCCCAACTACACCTCCATTCTGAAAGCCGTGCCTGTGTGGCCCTGAAACATACTATTGCTAGGCTGAATAATTGTGGAGAAATTACACTGCAAGGAACCTTCTTTAGTTTGTCAGGGATTTGCCAGGGCAGAACTTTTTGTTGTTGCTATTCTAGGTTAAATTTAGGTGTGTGTCCCCTGGCCCCCTGCTGTTCTTTGTTACTGATTTCCCCCATAGCTCCCTTTACTCTTTTTTTCTTTGGGTGGTGTTCAGAGAAGTTATGAGCTCTGTGGGAAGAAAACCTTGAAGCTTGGAGCCTGCTCAGCAGTGGAAAGGGCAGCAGTTGCATGTGGAGCTTTCTGTAGAGAACACATCTGTGCTTCAGGAGCCCCCTGCTCCACTTGCTCATGAACAGGCAGAAGGCACAGCAGAAGTGGAGAAAACGGAATGGCAAATGCTAGTGGAAACGGATGTGGTGAAAGAAGTAGGTTCAGATGTGGATGGTTAGGGGACAGAGACTGCAGGGATACTGAAGACTGTCACTTGTTCGTAAATTCAGTTTGGACAGATTTTATATAAATACAAAATTTGTCATCAGGTTCTGTAGGGCAAGTGGTTTGATTTAAAATAAAAATGTCTGGAGGTTTTTTGTTTAATTAAACTGCACATTCTTAATATATTAGAAATGAAAATTTAAGACAAACTTATGTAAATATTTATACAAATATTTTATGTAAATATGTAAAAAATTACATTTATATTTTATATAAGTATAAAATCTGAAGCTTAGAAGCTTATGTTCACAGGCTTAGATAGCCTTTTTAAAGATTTTTATGGTTGGTTTTTTGCTAGTACTTGGTAGTTTGACCAGTGTGAAGCTAATGAGCCTTTTTTGTTTGCGTGATTACTCAGCATTCAAATACAGCACATTAGTGATTATGCATTGTGCATTATGGATGAAGGCCCTCACTGTTAATACAGATCTTACCTTTGAGACTTGCAAAGCCTTTATTTAGCTGTACAAAAGAATAAAATGACAAAGGTGGATTGTGTGTCACACAGGCGTATTTGAACTTCCTTGATGTCCAAATATGCATTTGTAATCCCAAGCAGAGCTCTGAAAGTGACTCTAGGGACATGTTCCTCAGGCGTGAGTGCGGGATGGCCGGGATGAAGCCGGGGGCGGCAGACTGTTGGAGCTCCTGCAGCACTGTGCCCAGGCTGCCTCGCTTCCACACTGACAGCGGCTACCTTCAGTGTTGCACTGCATGCTCTTCAGCCCACGTGTGCCTTATTTACTTTTTCCAGATTGTTCTTCTTGCTGCGCACATCTTCACTTTCTTGTTGCTTCGCACATCTTCACCTTCTTCCCCCATCTAATTTGTTCTGAAGCATTCCTTCCTCTTTCTGGTCTGCCTTCTGACACTTCTCTTTTTCTAGCTTCCATTTTTTTCGGAGAGAGCGCAACTAGAAGAGAAGTCTACATTCATCATTAGAATTTCAGAAGCCTGAGTGTCCTCTGTGCTAGGAAGCCTTGTTAGTACCCTGCTAGGAGGATAAAGGCGGGGGGGAAGGTGGAAAAGGGATAAATAACTTTTTGTGCTCTCTCTGACATGCGCATTTGCTTTTCTTTACCCATTAACATAAGGTTACCTACAGTGGGGTCGTTTTGGGTTTGTTTATTTTTTTAGATTTCTGCTGTGTGGCTTCATTTTCACGTGACAGTATGTTTGCATGGGGCTGAAAGAACCTTCTGTTTTATAAAAGATGAAAACTTCAGGTCTCTTTAGTCAGAACATTGAGACTAACATGGCTACTTGTGCTGCTACTTCTCAGACTGGTTGGAGCTACAAGGGAAAACAGAAATGGAAAACGGCTTTGTTGCCTATCTTTCTGGTTTTAGGTAAATGTTAGTGATTTTTTTTTTCATGGCTAAATCTGTGTGTTTTTGGTAAACAGTGGTGATAGCTTTTGTTTTTCAAGCTGAAACTAGGACTGCAGGAGGGAGAGAAACTGGCAATGAAGTAATTCAGCATTTAATTTGGTGTTTCTTCTACATGAACTGCACTCTGCTTTGTGTTTCTTTTTCTGCTGTACAGAATTCTTGTCAAATTCATGTCAGTTTTGTAGCCCTAATTCATACCAGGCTGGCTCACTGCTTGAGCCTCCAAGTACTATAGTTCATTTGATAAACTTGGCATTCTTCCAGAGGGGATTAGTTGCTATGTAGTAATTGTTACAACCGTTATGCTGAAAGGACTTCTGAATGATTGTGTCTCTCACCTCTAAACTACTTGTCTAATATTTGTTTTTTTGGTGTATTTTGTGGCATTCAGGAAGGGTATGGAAGGCAGATGAATTAGCTTCTTGCTTTTTAAATAGGTCATATTTAATGTATACTGAAAATAAAACCATATGTCATAATATTTCAGATGCCATTGGTTTTGTTCGTAAAGACATTTCTTAGTCAAACTGTTAATTTTAAAATTTTGTCTTCAGGTTCTGTAGGGTAAGTGGTTTGATTTAACATAAAAATTACTGGAGATTTTTTGTTTAATTAAACTTAGTATCACAATTTGGATCTGACTTCCTATTGATTTTGTTCACTTAAAATCATATCTCGGTTTGAAGCTGCAAAAATTCTTGGAGTGTACAGCAGTATTTAGCTATTCTACCTTGTGACCAGTGTCCCCCGTCTCTCACAGGACAGCATTTGCTGTTTCTTCTATCGGGTCTTACTTTTGTCCGATACCAGCCTGTGTGTTCAGTTTTACTTTGTGTTTCAAACAATTTTAACTTGGTGGGACATCGAGCAGGGTTGCATTGAGGTCTCTTTCGTTTTATTGTTTCTGTAAGCCTTCTACTTTTTTTTTTTTTTCCCTAGATAGAACTTTTTCAAAATTAATGTTTCAAAGTAGTTTCTATGTAGCTTCTTTAGTTTTAAAAATAAGTTGATGAATATTGGGAAATAAAATATATTTTCTCTCCCCTTTTGTTGTGAAACGACCTCTATAATAATGTGTACGTTATAGTTTATAGTTAAACATTTATAGTTTCAGTGTTGGCAAAGTTTCCAGTTAGATCACCAATTATGTTTCAGATATGTTTTATTAACTGCCCTGGCTCTGGGAAATGCACATCGAAATTATGTGTTTCATTTCTGCTTTACATTGTTGTATGCCTGTCATAGTAAAACACGAGCTTTGAAAGGCACAGCAGTGTAAAGATCCTGTTCAAAAACTCCCTTAATCGAAGATTTAAGTATGACTACATACATGTTGGCAGACTGCTGTTTTGGGCAAGTGCATGTTACTGTAAACTAATAGAGCAAGTCATAAAATGGTGCTAAGCTATAAAAAGTTGTGTGAAAACTACATAATAGAATTCTGATCTTATAATGATTTACAGCTGAAGGAACAGAATAGGGTTTGGTAAAAAGATGAATTTCAACTCCATATGAGCAACTTTTTTTTCCCTTTTTTCTTTCCTCCTCTGAGAAGAGTGTCAGTCTAATACTAGTTGTAGGTTTCCTGGTTATATACAGACCAGAAAACCCACTTGGGGGACAAAGGTGGGATTGACACTGCAGAGGAGGACTTTCAGTAAGGAAATACTTGGATACAGACAGACAGGCAGCTCTTCAATGTGCTTTAACTGCTCTATGTAGTATAAGTGGTACCAAAATGAAGGAACAAATTGAGCCTTTTGTGCAGTAGGGAGCTGGAGAGGATGAGGCATGCAAAGGAGGACTTGGCAGCTAGGAAGCAGGATAAATGAAGACAGCGAGGGAGCATGAAGCCCAATTACTTGAAATGAAAGGGGAGGGAGAAAGGAGAAAACATCATAAATATGTGAGGCACTAACAATGTCCAGGGAATGGCAGAAGATGAGAAAACAGCTGAGAGACAATTTAGACTTTATCTGTCAGTATGGAAAATATCTCTGTCATTGTTTGACCAGGCAGAAGTACGAAGAGGGGCTGCGTTACTCAGGGTCCTCATCCCAAAGCACTGAAACTGCAGGATTATTGCAGCTTTTGGGTAGCTTTAACAGGGGGAGAGCAGGACCAGCCTTGCTGGGTGGGCTCTTCAGGGTCACTGTGCTGATAAGGCTGAGCAAACAGAAAGCAGCTTTGCAACTGGAACTAATCTCTCCTCGGTCTTGTTTTTCCTCCTTTTCTGAAATACTTGCTATTTTTACATGTATACACCTGGTGGAAATTTCCAGTGGACTGCCTAGACTGGTGCCCAGATCACATGATTTTTTTTTCTTTTTATATTTAACATAGTTAAGTAGAAGACCCTGTTATTTGCATAGGTAGTTTGCTTGATTTTTTTTTAATATTTTTTCCCCGATATGTGTTATTTTGAGTGTGCTAAAAGTAAATACTGCTTGTTATGACAGTGTTTTTTTAGGTGACTGGAGGTTTTTTTGACCTTCTTGATGATTTTCTTTGTCAAACCTACAAATAATTTGAATCATCTAAGTCAAATCATAGAATGGTTTGTGTTGGAAGGGACCTTTTAAAGATAATCTAGACAAATTCCCCTGCCATGGGCAGGGACACTTCTAACTAGATCAGGTTTCTCAAATATGTTTGGAAATCCAGACAACACAGTTACCCTCCAGGTGGGTTCAAAGTTAGATGCTCCTTTAGCCTAGTCCCTATCTGAGATACTTGGACGCGGACAGGGTGGTAATAGTTTAGTGGGGAAATGATTTATCCCTTCTGAAGCCAGGCTTATTCACTATAAAATAAGGGCAATATTTACCATCTTTTACTAATGCAGCAGCATTTAGAATAAGTTAGTTTTTACTAAAATCTTTTTTACAGAGGTGACATGAACTATTGTTATTCCTAATCTCTGAGTCCATTTCTAGTCCACAAAATAGTCTTATGTTGCACCCGTAACTGCTATGTTAAGTCTCCTTTAAAGGTATTTTGTCAGTGGCTTTTTAAACTCTAAACATGTAATCTGATAATCCTGTAGGTGCTATTTTTAAAATTCAGTTTATTTTTAATATTTTAAATAGAGTAGATTCTTCTTTTCAAGATTTAGTGCTTTTCCTTATTCTTAAATTTGTCTGGCAGTGTTGAAGTATTTGTTCAGCTGATTTGATTAGAAATGAGACTTGCTATCTGCAAACAAAATATTTGGCCCCATGCATCGTAGGGACTTGATATTAATAAAATAATGTATGTATCTTTTGAAATTTGTTCTCTCATGTTTTCTTTCTTTCTTTTTTCTTTTTTTCCTCTCACCACAGAATACTAATGGGGTAAAAATACCAACACTTTTCCTTCTCTTTTTCACCTCTAAATCTGCCCCTGTTCAAATACCAGAAAATACTAATAGAAAAAAAAAATACGGGCATTCATTACAAGTGTAGTCTTGTAAGGCTCATGAATTAACTATTTTTTCACATCAAGGCAAGGTGAAAGGACATTGTCAATACAACTCTGGTCTTAAATTCGGAAATGCTTCAGCATGCTTCTACACGACGGAAGACTAGTGGTATTTCTGCTAATTTCCCTGCTGTGCGTAAGGGTTAATTGCATTTCTTTGTATTTAACATTTTTTGTGGTAGTCCCAGTTACATTTCAACAAATATATTTTGTGTGCATTTTCTTTAGGTAAGTCAGATTACGTGGCTATCTTGCCAGCTTTAAATAAGGGCAGGGATTAGTAAAGAAAATGATGGACAATCTAGCCCCTTTAATCTTGACTACTTTGTTTTCCCAATGGTTTGTAGTATCATCATCATAACTGTGCTGTGTCTTTTGCTGATGTCCTTCAATGTCAGTTTTTAAGCAAAAATGATGAGACAGCTGGGCCTGTTACGGGCCTTTTATTCCTATTCATGCTCTTAGAGCTTCATGAGACACTGACAGAAAAAGCAGCTTCAAGAAACGTACAAAAGGCAAGAGTTGTTCTGCATCCAGATGTATTTCTGCAGTCTTAGCCAGGCATTGACTTTGCTAAAAAGCTCTCTGGGCTTGCCTTCTTGACTATGTAAATCATGAAATCATGTAATTCACAACAAAGACCAAAACTGTAGTGTCATACTTTCGTGGAAACCATAGTCTTTGTGCATCATTAGTATAAGAACAAACAAACAAACAAACAAAAACCCAAAAAAGTCATAGTCCTACATGTCAT
>WEKW01031748.1:864-50178 GCA_013389905.1 Sula dactylatra | reverse complement strand
TTCTCCTTCTAAAACCACTTTACATTGGAAACATACTGATCCAGCAGATTTCAACAAAACAAATTCATCCTGTCTTTCTTTACCCATCACATTTTCTAAAACTCTTAATTGGTAGCATTTTCTTTTGGATTGTCTTTGATTAGGTCTTTTAAGTCACTGACAAAGTACACGATCTCAAGCTGCACCAGCCTAAGTCATTCCTAGTGAAGAGAACCCCCTTCCTGTATCCAATAAAAAAAATTGTGTTGATATATCCTGAGAGCATGATTAATGCCTGCAAAGTGTGATTCACCAAAACTCCACATTTTTCTATAATACTCTGCATAGGCAGAATATTATATTGATATTCATGCCTTTGACATTTTCAGGTGTAATGTTTAACATTTATCTTTGTTGAATTTCATATTTCTGATATTTAAAAGTGAACATGAATTCCATTTAGCCATTGAAAATAAACATTAAATAAAAACAAATCAGGATAGGCTACTAAAAAGGATGGCTTAAAACGTCCTCCCAAGATGACAGCAAGCCATTCACCGTAAACCATTCCAATCGTGTATGAATCCAACTCACAGTGATTACATCCCAGTCATTTTCTTAGTTGGTTTAGAAGAATGTCACACAGATGGTAATATTTGAGTAGTCTTCTGACAAGATATATATTACATCTACAGTTTCTTTTTATCTATTAAACCAGCTTTCAGTTAAAGAAGAGAATTACATTGTTTTGCCATGGTTTATGCTTGAGAAATGTATGTTGCCTGTTCCCTTTTAACTAGGCACTTAGAGAAATTGTCTGCCTAATACTTCTGCCCAATATCATACATACACCCTCAAGCTTTCTTTCAACAGTGCACATTAACAGTTTCTCTTCTCCCAACCATCTGGGATTTCCATGTTCCTCCATTTACTCTCAGTCAGTAGCTAGTCAGTCAGAGTTTGTCCCTGATACTTTCTGGAGTCCTTGGAACAGTAATTTCCAAACCTGGCTTTCTTATTACCACCATCATGCTGACATTGTCCTGATTCTGTGCCAACCTGATGGCAGCATCCACATGCAACAATGAAGAGCCACAAATTATTAGAACTGCAGTTTGGGAACCCTTTTTCTAGACTGAATTTCATGGGAGGCCTGTTGACTTGAATACCCTTAAATTATCTAGTCCTTTATAATTTTCTCTTCTGTTTAGTAACTATAGCAATAATCTTAGTGTCCTAATTTACCCAGACAGACTGGTTGCCCTGGAACTACCCAAGAGCTGGCTAGAGAGTCAGCAGAGAAACCAGCAAATTTTCTTCTACTCCTACACAATAAAGCCAATTTCACAACCTTCCAGACTTCTGGATTTATTTCGCTGAAACTGAACCATCATATCATTGCACAAATCCTATATATTTAATCTGAACTCAGATTACCTGCACTGGATTTTTTTTTTCTTCTGCAGCTAGCTTTATTCCTAAAGTGCCATTAAATCAGAAGTGTCTGTCACCATAATACCAATTGCCAGAGATGCTCATAGACAATCAGTGAAAAGTCTGTCTCAGCTCAGTCCTTATTTCATTCATTCAACAATGCATTTACTGAGAAACAGAATCTCAGCAGCTAGTTAATCTGAGCCTTGAAAGACAACTCATTCTGGCTGAAAGTCTCCTTGACTTTATGAAGCACCAGAACAGAAGAAGCAATGAAACACCAATCAAGGGAATAGAGAAGCTGCCATATGCAGTGCAAGCCAGGCAGCTTCCCTGCATTGCCAAAATGCAACTTCCATTTCTCAAGAAGCAAATTTTCTTCTTCAGTTCTTTGGGTGTTCAGAGTCATTGTAGGAAGATGTCTGGGTGACGTTTGAATTGCAAAAGAGAAAAAAATACCAATGTATTAAGCTTCTAATCAGAAAAAAAAGGCTTATTCCAGATTTATCCAGGAACAATGATGAGAGATAGGCATTCTAGTAGTAAATTTAACATTAAAAAAAATTCTAAATGTTGGAATGTGCCCTTCAATGTGCCTTTGTGGCCAAGAAGGCCAACAGTATCCTGGGGTGCATTAAAAGGACAGGGAACTACTGGAGAGAGTCCAGTGGAGAGTTACGAAGATGATCAGGGGAGTGGAGCATCTATCTTATGAGGAAAGACTGGGAGACCTGGGCTTGTTTAGCCTGGAGAAGAGAAGACTGAGGGGGGATCTTAGCAATGCTTATCACTATCTAAAGGGTGGGTGTCAAGAGGATGGGGACAGACTGTTTTCAGTGGTGCCCAATGACAGCAGAAGGGGCCATGGGCATAAATTTGAACACAGGAAGTTGCACCTAAATATGAGGAAAAAATTCTTACCTTTGAGAGTGACAGAGCACCAGAACAGGCTGCCCAGAGAGGCTGTGGAGTCTCCTTCTCTGAAAATATTCAAAACCCACCTGGACGTGGTCTTGTGCACCCTGCTCAAGCAGGGGGTTTGGACGAGATGATTTCCAAAGGTCCCTTCCAAGCCCTACCATGCTGTGATTCTGTGAATATATAATGGATAAACAAAGAAACCTGTTTACCCGATACCATTTAAACAAAGCGATAATCGCCATCGTCATCTTATATAGAGATTTTCATCACTTTCATGGAAAGGTTTAAATACAATCATCTCCATGCCTATTTAACTAGATGGAACAAAGTATTCAAACTCCATAACAGTTTAATACTAGTAGTAAAGAAAAATACTCTTTCTACTGAAACTGTCAAAGTAATTTGAAAATGCAAAATACAACTCCTAAAACCTATATTGGACAGGGCATCAGAAATTATTATTATTAAAGTCCATATGTTAAAAAAAAAAATCTGCTTTTTTAACTTTTGTTTTGAAAGATATTTCTTCTTTATAAGAGTCTGCTAGAAAGGTACCAGCACATTACTTTTGACCTGCCTGAGAAGCACCTCTTTCTAGTTCAAGCTAAATCTGTATAAATCCCAGTTTCTATATCAGGAAACACTGCAGTGTTTTTCAAGTCCTAGAAACTGTTAAGGCAGCATTTCAAGTATATTTGGGATCTCACAGATCGTTTTAAAGCTGTCTGCCTAGCACAGCGGGAACCATCTGTACAACTAGCTGTATCACCTAGCAATAATCACTGAACTCCTGAAAAGAGAATAGCCTTACCAGCATGCAAGGAATTAGTCCTTTTGCTCAGGAGGAAACTGTACTGCTTTCAATTTCTGTTTCATAGACTTAAAATTTCTTTTGCTTTTAATCTCTGTTCTTTTGCACTTTCTGGAGCACTGTGAAATTGTTAACATTACTGATAAAATTGTTCCCTGTTACACCTGCTTATTTGCACCTGCTCAAGACTCTCTGCAGGGTGTAAAAAGGATAGCATAAATAGTATAGTATTGATAATAACAGTAATAGTATACTATGTAAGTATAAGTACAATAATAGAGATAGATGGTAATTAATAATAGTACAGATATTGGAGCTTTAATCCCATAAGATTAACAGTTTGTAAAATCCAGAAAAGGTTTTCAATGATCCAGAAAATTATGTATTTGCTTTGCCTTTGTGTCAAGTAGTGTTGGTCCAAATAGATCCACTAAACGGTGGTAAATTTCTAACAAAGATTGGCATAAAAATTTAGGATCTTAAACTATCATACTACTGGAAACTATTAAAGCATACATCAAAGGCTGGTTTATCAGGTCAGTTCCTAGGACTGTGTGAGAGCAAGCTTATGAGAAGACAGCACTCTAAGAGCCAGCTGAAATATCAGAAATAGTATCTGGGCACTAAAGCAAGTTGTAATTAATAGAAATTCAGGACTGCCACAAGTACTGATGCTGGGATTGATTTTTGCTGTGTTGTCTCAATGAATTGGCAAAAGAAAAATGTTAAAGAATAATTAAATTTTTAAAAAGCCTTTCAGTAATCAGAAATGCAAGAGAAAAGCATGGACCAAACCAAACAAGATATTTTAAAGGTGCAGATTTTTTCACACAGCATTCATAGTTCAGATAAGGTGCATACTCATAAGGTAGTATCAGTCTTCCTACCCACACAACTGCAGAAAGCCCTGTAAAATGGATGCAAGTTGGGAAATTAGGCACAGAAAACAAAGTGGCTTTATCTGCTAGGAGAAGAGGCCAGTGGTGGTCCTAAAAAAGAGCTGATGACCACTGAATCTAGGTAGCCATAGGTTTGGTTGTCCTTCTTACTGCTTTCTTCCCAAAGAAGCTTTTGGAGGTTTTGCAATGCTATTTCCCGGTTCCCAACAGAGCACGGAAGTTCTTGCATGGTTGATTTGTCCAGAAATCTCACACTGTGTTTCCTTATAGCCTGACAGTACCAAGTTCATCTCAGTTCTGACTGTAAGGCATTCTTTACATACAGAGTATCATTTAAAATCTGATTAATTATGCCTACAGTATTTCCAACATATGTTTTTATTGAGTTGCTTTAATTATTTCAATATGCCACAGGAAGTGTAACATGTAGCTGAGGCAAGGTAGATGGATGGACTATTTCCCACACACACATTGGTAGAGTATATTTCTTTAAAGTAAAGACAGTGTGCCACAGATTGATGCTGATATTGTTAGAAGGAAAAAAGGTATGTATGTGTATATTTCAGGCATGACTGCATAAATAAATACTCTGGTATTTTGCCTTGCCATAACAGGTGACAACTCTAACTCAAGAAGTTTCACAATTAAGCAAGGATATGAAGAACGTGATGCACCTGCTGGAGAACCTTCTCACATCCCAGAAACCTCCAGGGATCTGTGCTGTGCACAGCATATCTCGAAGTCCTACCCTGGAAAGCCTGCAGTCTCGAATAGCTTGTACTACGCATCAACCTTGCACTCACATGCAAGCTGGGAACTTTACTTGCACCAAAGCACAGTTTTGCCGCAGCAACACGTTATGTGACATTTGGAATACAGATCTGTCCTCTGTAGGCAGCAGTCCCCAAAGAACTGAACCCAACCTGCAAAATTCTATGGACAGTGAATTTTATTATACACCAGGCCTTCACAATTCCCCCTCCCAGTATCAGGTAATTCAGAAAGACAATTTGCAGTTTTTAAGATGCACCTCTCCCCATTCAGACACTACCTTGACTCCTCTTCAGTCTATTTCAGCAACTCTTTCTTCTTCAGTATGCTCTTCATCAGAGACATCGTTGCACCTCGTGCTACCCAGCAGATCTGAGGAAGGTAGCTTTAGCCAAGGAGCAATCAGCTCAATAAGCCTTGAGAACTTGCCAGGATCATGGGACCTGGAAGGAACAGCTGGAATAGTTTCTGCACAGAACCCAGATTTCCCAATAGACATTGTGACAAGCACAAGGGATGTTAAAGAAAAAGATAAGCAAGCCATAGACGTGTAATGAGAAACAGCGAAGTAGTACTCGAAGCATGTTCCACAGCTGCCAGTTTTAAATGAGAATTTAAATGAGAATACAGCAAGACTACTTTATTTGACCTTTTCTCTGGCGATCACGGAGACTTACAAACATGAAAATTCAGATTTATAGATGGTAAGAAAAGGTATTGCCAGTTCATACTACAGGAAAAAAAATTTCTAGATTCTAGAAGCATGTTGAAAAGCATCTTGTATACAGATATAACTTACTGGTCTGTTTGGCAGACTTCTGTGATAGTCCAAAGACCCTGAGGGTCAGAGCAGCTGGAAGTCTAGGACAAAAGAACTGTCACGGGTGGCTTTTGTTCATCGAAGCAAAGGTTTTCCCTGAGTGTCTAACTGTTGTTCCCAAACAATGTCTATGGCACTGTTTGCTTCAGGTGATCGTGGGTCCTGCTGGCCTGTTTGTCAGTTCTGTGAAGGCAAAGAGACAATTATTGCTGCATGTCATCTAGACAATCAACCAAATAGAGCTGGTAGAGAGTGGTTAGTTGTTGCACGTTATCTGTCATGTAAATGAAACCTATTAATTTATCTAAAAATACTATTTTTATATACTTGGTATGAAACATGCACTTAAAAATTATTTAAAATATTTATAAGGAAAATAAAAGTTTGTTTTCATTTTGGTAAAGGCTTGCAGTTTTAACAAGAAATGCACTACCATCATGTATTAGATCAAATACTATTTACTGTTAAGATATTATGTAGTTTACAAATGGATTCCCTTTTACTTGCATGCAATTCACAATGAATGTATTCATGCTGGTGGAATACAAATAAATTAAGGTATTATTTTATTTAAAAAAAATAAAACAGCTGGAATGTTGTATCCTAACTAAGTCAGCTATCACTACTTAAAATGTGAATTGTTATACTGATAACATTAAGTATCCTTGGTTTTTGTCTTAATATTGCAGTATTATTTCAAGGCCAAGTCAACATTTTATTATGCATCCCTGTATTGGGATTTTATATCTGGAGAAGAAAATTAAGAGGGATGAAAAACATTGAGTAAATTGAGAAATATTAAAGGAAAAAATTACAATGGTTTAATCAAAGGCAAAGGAAAAAGTTTAGAATAGTTATTGATTTGATGATTTTTACTTACATACGTAAAAACTATCTTTGCCCTTCAGCCAAAAAGAAAAGAGACTATAGGTTTGCAAATTTTTTAATCCAGAATGTGATTTAATGCCCAAAGAAAACTTGAAGGTTTTTTCAGTATTTAAAGTATTAGGAACTAATATTGCTAGAGTGCAACCACAGCTACTGCTTTGTATTGGAAATTTGATTTATATATTTAAAGGTGCACAGCATGCATCCTATTTGCATGTTGTGTAGCAAGCTTTCTAAAAAAACATGTTTACAACCCAAAATAAATGTACAAAAATGAAGAAGTAAATTAAGTTTCATTTACTAATTAATGCAAACTGGTGATTGTTATCAAATTAAAAATTTTTACAGAGCACAGATTTATGTTTAACTTCCTTAAGAGTTTTTTTTTTCTGAAAACTTCAAAGACTAATTTTATTGATAACATTTGGATGTGCGCCGGAACGTAAATCACAGCTAATACTCTGTGCTTGACTTACATCCTTTCACATCCTTGTTCCCACTGGTACAAATTAAGGACAAAGAGTCGTCTCCTATTTTGAGCTGCCTGAATTTTGTCAGTGTGTCTACACTTCAAGATGAGTGTTTGTATATAGGGTTTCTTATTTCCCCTCTATTCCAGTTTGTACTTAGTTTAAAGTTAAATAGAGAAGTGCTGATTAAATAAGGTATATCTCAGAAATTAAAAAATTAATAACAAATATTAGCAAATATAGGTCTACCATATTTTTGCAAACAATCCTGCACATCTTTAGCAACCTGCCATTGCCTACCCCACCACAAGGCAGGGCAGGAGGATGGGTCTGGGGGAAACTGCCTGTCCCCCACACCCAGGGCAGGTGCACGCTGACAGAGCCCTACTTGCCAGAAGTCAGGAGCTGCATAATGTGGGGCAGCAGGGACAAAGGGTCGGCAGAGCAGCCAGAAGCTCAGTGGCAATACGGCACTGCCTCACCTCAGCAGCCAGCCAGCACACTGTATAGCCGTGCCCCTCTCCCATCCTCATCATAAAGTGCGGATGCTGGTTCCTTGGGATGCACGGGCACACGCAGCACAGCTGTCTGCAAATCCTGATTCTTCACTGCCACCTTCTTCATGCCACACAAGGTAACCTGCTCTCAAACTATCTCGTTAATAAAATGTACAGGCTAATCTAAGCTCACCGTATCCCAGCCATTGAATGGGGCTGTACAAACATACTATTTGTTTACCACGCTTAATTCCAAATATCATTTAATAATTTCCATTACATATATAAATTGGGAGCAGTGTTTGCCTTCTCATTTTATAAGCAATACATGCATCATTATGTATATGCTTTAAAGTTTTGGCATTGTTTTTTCTTCCCCAGTAAAAAAGCTGGTGTCGTGAGATTAAAACCGGATGTTTTGTTCTCGAGTTATTTTGTTAGTTTTATATAAGTGTAAAAAGTTTGGTGGAAACAAAAAGCCACTTTATATAATAGCCACAGCTTTATTGTTGTACATTTAGTTCTCGAATAAAAAAATGCATGTGCAGTAATTGAGAGGAAATAGCACCAGCCTATCTGTCCTAAGTAGTTCCTTGTTTCTGCAGCTGTCAGGTATATCCTACACAAAGCTGGCAAACGCTATGCCATTTGTGTTGGCTATAGTTTCAAAGAACATGCATAGCCATTACCTGGGATTGCAGACAGTCTGTAAAATAGCATCTCACAGATGAGCGTACTGCCTCCCAGGGGAAAGCTCCAGGGACTTCGGAGAGGGAAAGTTCATTCCAGGCCAAAACCACGTAAGGGAAGAGGAAGGTCAGCAAAATAGAAATCTGGATTTGAAGGGTAGATCTATTTTTAACTCCCTGACACCATTATATTATGAAAGCCTCAGGAAAAGAATCACCCAAGCAGCTTTTGTTGGACAATATCTGGCAACTAATGCAACAAATTTCAGTTTTGAAGGTAAAATGACAATTCATAGGGACAAATGGGAAGGCACATGCATTTTGGAATTGAACAATAATTTCTGAACAGAATTACCATGAGCAGAATGGTTTTATGTACAGCGTGGCCGTGGAAGATTTCTGGTTTTAAAGCAACAACCATTGTAATATTCAAGTGTTATCCTTAAAAGGTGCTCATTATAAACATCAGTGCAAGCATCCAATGCCCTAACATCCAGCAGCCCAGCTCAAACAATTTACTGTATTCTTTTTTGCGCAAAGTGTAACAAAAATAAAAAAATAGACTTCATTTTTGTCTAAGGATTGTTCTGACCATCTAAAATTCTGTATCAATTTACTTCCTAAATTTGCTGCATTTTCTTCTTTTCTTGCCTTTTCCATTACTGTTAGTTTATTCTTCTGTACAGTAACTGTTCTCTCATTCTATTTATTTGTTTTTACTCTCTCATTTTTCTCACCCATTCTCTTTTCTTTATTGCACCCTTTATAACATCATCAGACTCAACCATTTATTTCCTCATTTCCAGGTCATTTCCCTATAAAGAACCATCTTAGCCTGCCACTAATGAACTAAGAGGTTACTGAACTCAGTCATGCAGTAGGACAGCAGATTTGGTCTGTGTCAAGATTCAGGTGGTAAACTGCTATCCTCTAACCAGTATCTCATGCACTATTACCTTCTCACAGTGCTGCAGTTGCCTCCAGTGACAATGAGAAAAAAGGCATCAGGGGAAAAAAAGGCATTAAAAAAAGGAAAGAAAAAACCCCAAAGTAGGATCCCCCATTTTCTCCTGTTTTCTGCTTTTATCCTTCAGATATATTTTTAAAGATACGTATTTGTGCTGCGCTCATGATAACTATTCGATTCAATTTAAAAATACAGCTTATCACAAATTCTGCAAACATTCATCATTTTTTTAGAAGTCATACCCAGCTCTTGTGATAATCTTACTTTGACCTGTCTGCTGGTTATCTACTACAAATAATTTACTCTCTAATTAGTCCATCTGCTAGCTGCACATGAGATTTCAAAGCATTTTGGTTTATGAGGCAATTTTGTAACACATTGTGTCAATAGCCTCACCTGGTAACTTGTAAAAAAATCCCGTGTTTCGCAAATTAAGTTTTGGAATGAAGCAAACTGTTCTCAACCTTTTCTGCATCTTTCCTTACTTAAAGCACTTGGTACCAACAACCCTCTCGGTGGGGCACATTAGAGATATTTGGTGCTTCTGGGCCTGCCACAGAAAGTACACAGTCACATTCTCACTATCTGCGAAAACCCTTCTAAAACCTTACCTCAGCATTAAAAGAATGAGGCTATAGCTGGGAATTTGGGCAGCAATGGAGCGAGTGATGAGAAAAGGGAAAAAGCTGGTGCTTGGTTTCCTGGCTCTATTCCCAACTCAGCAAGGGGAGGTTGCACAGCAGTCACCCATTACAGCAGCCTACATGGTATTGAGTCTTCACTCAGGAAATCAGATAAACTAGCACAAGAAACCTAAGCCTATCTCCCTCACTATCTGCAAATAGGCAAAATAGTCAAATCCTATTAAGAAAAATGCATAACTGCAAGTTTATTAGATGATGCCATGGACAAAATAAGTTTTTTTCCTTCCAAGATGAGCATAAATGTTATTTTATCATTCCCAGACCAACCACTAACCTCCTCTGTACTTCATAAATTTCTCTTCCCAGGGTCCCTAGATTTCTTCTACCATGCACAGTCAGTGGCAGCAAGGACAAAAACCAGCAATTTCCTGCTTTGAAAACAAAGAAATGCCACAGATCTGATCCTTTTGTTTAGAGAAACTGGCTGATGAAAAGAGAATTATATTTCATATGTCCCTTGATACCAGAAGTCTCCCAGACTTTGGAAATCTCTTCAAAGAACCAAGTTAATGAAGGTTAAGAGTTGAAAGACTCATTTCAATCAGAAATCAGAACCACGAAAGTTGTGCAAGAGTGGTACCTGTCTTTTCAAGTTGTTTTAATGTTTAAGATTTAGTATACAAACTTATGTCTTGATGTATGCTTTAAGTCTTCACATTCCTGTATGAGAGATTAACACTTAAATTTATTCTCTTTCCACAGCTGTTCAGGAACCTGTTAATTTTTGCTATGGTAAATCCAAAGGTCTCATACACAATCAAGAAACAGCTGAGTACAACAGAGGCAAGGTAGAAAAAAGTATAGTAAAGATCTTCAGTGACACCAAATTGTACACATGATATATTACAATAATAAATGGCTAGTATTTATCTAAACATAGGATAAAATGCCAACAGAATTAATCTCACATGGAATAAATGCTTCCACTAACTGGCTTATGAGGAGCATTGGAAAGAAACGTTTCTTCTGTTTTCCGATTTTCTTATCCTAAATGTTGTGTTATCAATCTCACATATTCAAAATACTCCAACAGGGTCCCTAAAACTTAGAACTTCAGAGAACTATTTAAATTCACCCTTTTTTTACTTGCCTTTGACCTATTACAGTTGATTTCCCCCAAAATGTAAGGGCCAGAGTAGAGCAAAAACGTTACTTTACAGTGTCGTAAATCACAACTGTAGGAATTACTGCACTAAGGACACTCAGGTGTCACAAGCATCACAAAGAAAATGCCCAGAAACAGGAAAAATCAGAGTTTGCACAGATGAATCCTTACAAAACAATAGTGGAAGTATTAAGTAAATCAAAAAGTGGCAGATTTCTCAGGGAAACATGCAAAGATAAAGAAGGATTTTTTTAAATTAAAAACTCACAAGCCTTCACATTTAACAGTCCACACCCCCTAAGGATTTAGGACAGTCAGTGCAAATTTCCAAATGTGTAAGAAGTCTGTCTTATCTGCACTTAAATTTCACATTTCATATATAGTGAGTGATATTATATGTATATATTGACCCTGACCTGGTCTACATGGTAACTTCTGATTCCAGTTTTTTAGTATAGTCTATCACTGATCTCTTTGTGCAATAAAATGGACTACTTCCTCCTTTGCTTGCCCTAATAAAATACAAGATAACTGTATAGTCACTTCTAATCCGTATACTTGGAGAAATTTTTCTTCATGAGGCACCTTAAAGACTTTGCTTCCTGCTCTAAAAAGCTAAGCTAGCTCAAGAAAAAGAAGGAAAAAAAAGAAAAAAGAAAAAAAGGTGTTAACCACCCTATCTACAAACAATCAAACCCCACGCACCGGTTTCTTTTTGATTCTGCAGTCAGACACAGGGCAAAAAACAAGCAGCACCATGAGACAAACTGAAACCACAAGTCTCAATAGGTGGTAACTTTACAAACTAATTATGCCTTCTTAAAGGCCAACACTGTCAATCATTTTACTTCCTGAGTTTCCTTCCACAATATTGTAACTTAACACATATATCTAGTGCTGCTGGATTCTTTTTCCCTCTGTACCAGCACTGATCCACAGAATTACAGCTCACATTCTTACTAGGAAATTGTCAACATTATTTCAGTAACCATACAAATGGCTGCTAAACAGACTTTAAAGCCTGTAGTATGTGAAAAATGCATGGGTTTCTTGTATTAGACTTGCTTATAAGAAAGGAAAGGAAAATTATAACCATGGAAATGAAAACATTTTTCTTCTCACTCATATTAGTCTGAAATTGTTTTCTAAAGGCAAATGGTAAAGTCCTTTTCTGCACCTTTGCTTGCAATGAAAACTAAAAGATGTGAGGGGGAAAAAAACCCAACACACATTCTCCGAATGCTTCAGTCTCACAACAGCATTTTAAAACGTTACTGGGTCATGCTTGCCAAACAGCTATCACATGTATTAAAAAAATGTGGTCACCCACTTATTTTTCCCTATAGAAAATTACCAGTTTGCACTACAGATTGTGCCACAGAATCTCTGATGAATGTATATATACAGTGTACTAATAGCTACTGGCACTTACACCATATCAGAGGTAACGCAAATCTTCCTTATTCACCACCTCTCTAACAATAGGCAAAGCTTTTTTAAAAAAAGAAAATTGCTGGTTAGTCTTTTGTAAAACATTATACTTTTTTTTAATATCCTTAATAATCTCTTTTAGGACTAAATTATCTTAAGAAACAGCAGCAATATGACAAATATAGAGCATCCAAGGTGGGAAGCTGCCTATTTCTGATGTAAACATAAATATTCTTTGAACTGTTGGTAAGGACAGAAACGCAGCAACCAGCTGTTATCAAAAGCTTATGTCTATATAGCTACTTACTAGCAAAAAAATAAAACAGGAGAATGGTAAAAATTCTTAGCGATATTTGACAATATCCTCATTAGAGCCATAGTGCACAGTCTTTTGAAACACTGGTCTCCAATAAGCAAATTGTATTGGAAAATAAATGGTACACTGTGGAGCTTAGTTTAGCAATTATTCACATTGTGGTAGAAACTGGAGTGCCTAAAAGAGTTCAGGGGTCTGTTGTATTCACCACAATATATGGCGATAATATGAAATTCAGAGAGCTGTCAGCATAACAAAACAAAGAGTAGCAGAAAAAGGAGAAAAAGGAGCACGAAATATTTATCCAAGGTCCTGCAGCGGCTTGAGGGGAGGCAGGAGCAGAGCACCTGGCTGCCTGGGCATGGACTGCTTTGCCCAGCCCGGTGGCACCGGCCAGGAGTGGCATCCCTGCCCGCCCCACTGCCTTGCAGCAGGGGAGCAGCATGCAGGTGGAGCAGGGAACAGAGCCCTAGAAAAGCAGAAAGCATTTCCAAGCAGTAATGCTGAAGGTTTCCCAGCACTATGCTTTGTACAAAAATAGGTTACCTACAAACAAGACATGTGGGAGCGTTGTCTGTGCTATACAGCACAGCAGTTTCTGTAAGAGTGCTTGTTAAGTTTCTGAGAGCAGGTGCTTGAATTATGCCAGCCTGTTTGATAATTAATTAGCCTTTTCATATGTGCAAGGTGGAAAAAAATGTAGCCTCTGAAGGACTTGCGTAAGCTCTGTATCACACCTGCAAGCCCAGGTTAGCAAGAGCAGCAGAGCAGCCCTTTTCCTTAATCTGCTATCAGAAATAAAAATCACATCTGTGCATTTTAGTGCCTGTGAGGATAGACTTTGCCTCAGTCAGGTATTTTCAGAGGCAAGGCGGCAGGCAATGTGACCTAGCAATACACAGTACATCTGCTGACTCTGCACATACAGCTGCCCAAGCCTCTCTGCTGATACAATCAGCCTTCCAAGCAAAGGCAGTCAAGTCCTTAAGAGACATTTTACATCCTGCGCTTTCGCTTCTTCTACAACTTTTCCTCCAATCATTGTACAAGCAGCAGTAAAAAGACCCCAGGTCCTATCTGAAACCAGAAACAAACTATAGATTGGGAAACACTGTAATCAAAATTAAACAAACTGGGAAAAAAAGAAAGAGTACGTCCAATTTTGCCTCTGAGCATAACCTTCATATGAGTTAACACACACTGAGGCACTGACCTGGGTAAGAAAAGGATGGCAGCTTTGGGAAAGGGAACAGGTTCCCTCCCAAATCAGCAGCAATGAGGTCCTTTGCAGTTATTTACAGCCACCCTTCAGGTTTACAATTTGAATAAATTCAATATTGTTAACAGAGTTTGATAATTCATTGTTTATCTATTTTGCCAGATGTTGCTGAATAGGCTAACATAGTCACAGTTTCTCGTGTGAATGAATTATGTTAATACTGCAGCCTGTCTCTAAAAACATTGTCGTCTTTCTTGGAATATGGAGTCTAGATATTGTGTTATATTTGAGTTGAAGAAAAGCAAAGCCTCCTCTGTCTTCGTACCCTTGAGCAACTTAGGTTTAACTAACTTCAGACTGTCATATGCATGTCCTTTCAGACTTCTTTTTTCCATTTAATTTAAACTCTCTACATGTGGTCAGTTGGTCCAAGGTTACCTTCTGCAATGCCCCTGCTAAAAGTCTAAAATAGACCTGATATGGGACCTTCCTCTTGTTCTTTCAGAGGCCATTTGGTGATTAAATCTGCCAACTGTCATCTCTCCGGCATGTTTTTTGCCTACCACTGTTAGTGGCATTTGTTCTCTGAACTATATTTGGGAAGTGAAAGTTTCCCACAATGAAACAGTTTCCAGTTCTCTCTCTTTCTTACTAATAACAGCACTGAACTTTCCAGCCATATCCAAGTCTAGCCTAGAGAGTTTATGACAAGTTCCAAATATTTCTAGGGTCCCTTGCCAGCTCTAAGCTGAGTTCTGCAGAGTAGAAGTAGCTTTAATTTTTTTTGCGGTCATAAATGTCAGTGGCAGAAACCAATCTTTTTTTCCTTAACAACAGTTTTATTGTAGTTCTCCAGCCAGGCTATGACTTTCATTCAGCCTGAACTTTCCTGAGTGAACTCTTAATTCTTAACATTGATGTGAATCCATTTTCACTTTCTACTTTCCTGCTATTGTTTGGTTTAAACCAGAATGCGATGACTTAGAAATAACCTTTTTCTTCTCTGCAGGGACAGCTTTTCTGATCCTGAGCTTGTTCTGTTTTATCTTGTGTAAATCTTGTCATGTGGGTAACATCAGCATAAAATAAATGGCTTAAGTGTGAGATAAAAGGATTTCATTGTCCTATTCAGAACTTCAGCCAAATATTAAAGCTGCTGATCCACACAGAGTGTAAATATATTATTTTTAAATTGGTGCCAAGCAAACACTAGTTTTATTTTTCATTGTATATATGTTAAGTGTCTGTTACAGACTTAATTTATGACACAAGCGCAAGGTAGCCTGGAACAATGTGCTTTGCAAATAATTACTATGAAAAAGCTGTGCATTTCTGTTTGTTATTGTTCTTATTAATAAATAAACAAGCCCTCAGAACAGTGGAAAGCAGAACAAAGTAGCACACAATGATTCATTGCCAGCTGGGAAACATTTAACAAGAAAAACCTGTAAAACAACCACCAAAGCCAGAGACTAACTGCAAGGGAGGGATAAGAATCACCACCACCCAGGAAGAGGATTGCAAACGCCTACTAACTATGGGGCTCAACAGCAATCTGCAGACATTATTCTGAAGCTGGAATAGATACAAGAGCTCTCTGTGATACAAGATGAACCTCTGGACTTAAGTTTTTAGGGCTGAATTCTTCTCTGGTTAGTGGAGGTAACAAAAATCAAATGGACAAAAACACGAACATCCTTGTTTTCAGCTAATGACCCTCAGGAAAGTAATGACAGAAAACCAGGAATTGCCTTAAGTTGCCTGGTGGTTTAGAGTACATCAGAATGCAACTACTCAGAAGGGCTTCTCCCCCCCAGGTCACAGTTTTCTTGACCTTGGGCCTTTGCTTTGTTTTTCTGCAGAAGTTCTGCCATAAAAATACCACCACCACAGTGTAAATGACCTAAATGTGAGACAGAATGCTTTTATGGGCATCCATAATAATTACTCTTCTACTGCCTAGTAGTAAGAAAAAAGAAAAAAATAAGAAAAAATTATTTCTGGTGTTCAGCTTCCATTTAATTTTGGGAAAATCCTATTTATAACTTATTTTTTGTATTTTTTTTTCTTTCTTATTTGTGTTCAGTATTTTCAAATATCTGTAAGGCATTTATTCCCCTTGAACAGGCACCAAGTCCATGTATTAAATCTATATTAAAGTGCTTTTTAGAAATCTTCATAGGAACCATTTTCTCCTGTTGAAAGCCCAACTTGCCTTAGTAAGAATGCCTGCCACAAAACAGCACAAGAATGAGAAAGACCTGCAGGCCACTTGGAGCTCCTCAGGGGGAATCCATGCCTATTAGACTATTGTCAAGCTTAATTTGCATTCCAGTTTGTTAGCTTACATTTTCCTAAAAGCAGTTTTGTTGGGTTTCTACTTGTTCTCCTAAATCCTGGGTCATTCTGTTCCATAACTTTAGTGCATTTCTCTCCTTCGTATTAGTTGTTGCCCATAAGAAAGCAAGCTGCTTAACTGTACTTTCTCCAGCTCACCAAAGAGGGAACCTCACTAACCATCAGCAGGCTTTATGGTTTCCATATTAAAGCTAACATAGCCTCTGCTTCAGATAATGAGAAAATTGATATCTTTCTCCTGCTTTCTACTTGTAATTCTTCAGGGTGCAAGGCTGAACCAGCATTGATATTGATGTGCCTCAAAAGCAGTCAAATGCAACTTTCAGAAACACCAGAATTAGATTTCCACTCAAACTGGTGGGCTAAAAGTTGTACACTAGTAACTTAAAGACAGATAGAGCAATTTATTTTATGCACTCATAAAACATGAAGTTCTGACAAATTCAGATGCTACAGAAGCATGCTGAGTGCAGCTCACCGGGAATTTTCAGGTGAAACAGATTTAACTGGAAAATTTGGAATTATTGAATCTGAAGTGCATTCTAAAAATATCTAAGCCACAACTGATGTTTAACAAAATAAGAACAATTCCCAGACAATTAACCTAATAGTATTTGGGCTTACCAAGTCTGCTTTTCCAGGGCAGACCCTGCTGTACGGAATATCACAGGTTTTCACCTTTGTGATACCAAAATGTGGGGGCACTGGAAATTTGGACCATGTATACTAAGGAACCCTAAACCTTAATTCCTAATCTCAAGGACTTTGGGAACTCAGCTTTAAAGTTTCAGAAGCTATGTCATATGCACATGAGCAAATACTTCCATTTCAAATAACTAAACAAGAAAAGGTTTCAAAAAGCTTTCAAAAAATCTGCTCTTTGCTTCAGATACAGCTCAAACACCAACTCCCCAGGTTTCCCATAGAACAATGGATCAATCTAGCTCAGATATCTTAATAATGCGTACTTTACTGATACTACTCAATAAATGCATGGGTCCTTCTTTGTTATGCTTTTCCTATCCAAACATTTTAAAAAATTATTTGGAGCTGTTATTTTCCCATTAGTAATCACTATAGAATGTCTGCAAAACACTCACCATCCTTGCTTGATCTATTGTGAAAAGACCATTTTCCTTCTGCAAGTGCTTTCAATTAGCTGGGTGTTTGGAGGTCAAGGAAGGATGCGTTCACTCTGCGAGAGAAGCCAGCCTTCACACCACAGATACCACTTTCTTATTATCTTCTGGTCCAAGCAGGAGCATGCATTTTTTGTCATTTACAGGAGTCATAATCAGTTCACTGTATAAGCAGCAAGTTTTTGAGGAGACCTGAAAAGTTATATTAACCCTTTGTCTATGGAGGGACATTTTTATACCTGTTAGCTCCAGGTATAATACTTCACTCAGATGGTTGCCAATTAAGGCCTTTTAATAGGTAATTAATCTCTCCTCCCTCTACACATACAGTCAACATACTGTGAGAATAGACTTTTTCACATTATTCTCAAAAACTATTTTCAGATATTTTTCTAATACTTTGGGTGTTATTAACAATTTCATGTTTTCCTTCCTTCAATAATTCCTTGCCTTTCACTTCTGAAGCAATGTGCTGTAGGGATGGGAACACAAATTTCCAACCTGCAGGTAGTTTTCTGCTTGTCTATTTATACAATATTTTGTCATCAGGTGCAGCTCCCTGAGAAGCCTGAACTGTCACAGCAGAGTACTTGATTAGCCAAGGGAAGAATCAGATTCCACCCTGGGCAGACCCCTAACAACAACAATAAAAAACTACACCTCTCTCACCTTTGTCCCTGAACTCTCTAAGGAAGCACCAAGCATCAAATGGAGAGAGCAGTCACTTGAATAGCTAATAAATGTCATTATAACTGGAAAATAAAATTTCCTGAGGTACTCTCCACTTCAAGTAAAATCACTGAGTTACAGTTTCCAGCAAGAGATACAGGACTTTTAAGGCTCCAGTGCTGTATCAAACATATAGCTGTGCTGTTAAGACAAGTTCCTTGCTGTTTTAACAGTTCCTTTCCATTCATTTTAAAATCAAGCGTTAAAAGCCTGAAAGCAAAACACTGCACATCTACCCAAAAGATAATTATTTTCAAACTTCCAGTTCAGCAAAAATTTCAAAACCTATTTGTTCTTGCTCAAAATGAGATAGTCCCCACTCCAGCATTAACGTTATCAGTGAACTTAAAACACATTTATTTATTTTTTGCCTTCTACTTCTGCAACCGATGATAACTAAAATATATTTAAACTACAAATAATTCAAGATTAGACTAAAGTCTGCTTCTGGAAAATCAAGCCAACCGTAATAAGAAAAAAAAAAAAAGATAAATCAAAGCAAAATCAAAACAGGCTGCCCAGCTGGAGCTGAAATCCTTTCCTACTTTCTGCTTATTCTCCTATCTTCTGTCTACTCCATTTCACACCACACTCCGTTTCACAAGTGAAGGAAACAACCAGCCCCGCAAATTAAATTTCCTTAAGGAAGTCCATTAATAACTGGGTCACATTCCATCAAATTATTTCAACTCAGACTCGATGGCTCCTTTCTCCGCACAGCAGGTTTTGTCATTGCGATGTGGACACACCTGTATCCAGGACGCAGAAGACTTTATACGCTGGGTGGTCTTTGGCGACCATTTTAATTTGCTTTCTTCAAAATGTTTCTAGTCAATTGTGATAATCCTTCAAAAGAAGAGCCACAGGAGTAGGTAGCAAGCACTAGCAATAAGCCTCTGGGGAGGGAGACACTTCTACTCCAAGAGGAGAGGAGCAAGAAAAAGCAGGTGAGAAGCAATAAAGCAAAAAGTCATGAGGTAGCTTTGTATGTGTTAAAAAATAAGGGCAGTGGAGCTGGTAATTGCAATGAATGGCAAGAAGCAGGCAGAAGCCCCGAAACAGGAATGGCCACAGCAAAATATTCTGCCAAGGAATTGGGAAAGGTTTTGACAGTTAAAAAGTCTCTGGGATTTTTGACAGCTAACAGCAGCGCAGGACCTGACAGCAAGGCACAAATGAACTGTGTACATGCATAGTCTGCGACATTTCATACCTCCAAAAGCTTCCTTTTTAATAGAAAGGGTACATAAACTGCCAAAGAAGCAGCAGCACCGGCAGGAAAAGCGACTTGCTGGTGATAGTTACCCTGCAGTGAAACCAGAAAAAGGCATGAGGTCTCCTGAGTCATGGGCCTGCTCCCCTCCAGCAGCCCAACTGGCTCTCAAACTTTGCTAAGCACTTAACACACCAGCTTCATCTCACCCCACCTTGGTGCCAGTGTACATCACGCATTCTGTTGAGTGACTGGCTGGCCACCAACTCCCACAGCCCAGTCCCCTGCTAGTTTGCACAAGCCAATTCAATTGTTCAAGAATTACGTGATCTGGCTGAAAAGTGCAGCAGCCCCCAACACTGAGTTCCAGGTGATGCTCAAGGTGGAGGCCGTGACCTTGTTATCTTACTCAATTACAGTAACGAATGGATGCAACATCTTTCTACTGCTCTCCAGGCAATTTGCACATTTCCTGAAGGCAATTTTGAATGCTAGTAACACCCAATCCCTGCCATAGAGCAAGCGGCAAAGCAAAACAAAAAAAGGCAAAAGCAGTCAAACAATAAAAGCATACGCCTAGAATGACAATAATGTTATGAGTGTCTCTATCAATTTATGGATAATAGGAAAAAAAGTTTGAGAGCTACACAGTGATAAGAAACCTTGAAATAAAACAAGGGTATTTTACAAGGTCCAATATATCTAGACATTGGGATTGTTTTTTTTTTTTAATGCCACATAATTTGTGAGATGACATTGGGTATATGGTTTTGATGAAGTGGGATAGGAAAAGCATATGCAGAAACTTACAAGTACTAGCTACAGTGCAAAACCCGGTGACGTCACGTTTGCTGTGTAACCTCAAATATTTTTTCTTTTGTAAATGAACACTGAGTTCGTTAAAGTTATAATGCCATCACTGAAGTCTCTTTTTCAGCCTGACATAAATCCCTTGCACAGAGTTACATTCAGGTAGCACTTTATGGCCTCTCTTTGATGCTGCAAAAGAAAACTTGCACACATTTCACAATCCAGAAGAGGATTTACATGTCCTGACACAAGTTTCCAGCCTCTGCTCTTCTCCTGGTTGCTGTTAACATTCTGCCCTCTTCACAGCCCTCAGTCCTCCGATCCTTAGAGGCCATCATGTACTGCATTACAAGAGCCATCCACAGGCTAAACTGCATGCTTGTGGTCTTTATTTACACAACTGAACATTCATTTTCACACAGAACTGATGCTTCTTTTGTGCTAGAGGGATGATGCCGAGGTTCAAGGAAGTTGTACATTTCTATCATGTCCCTTGAGAGGCTTATAAACTTCAACAAAATAAAAAAAACCCCTATGTCCTCTCCATTACCTTTCCTCCCTTTAGTACTCTCCCTGCTGCCAGTCCCTTACTACAGTTTTATTATATTGTTATACTTCCATATTTCATTATAAATTTATCACATCCAAATATTGTCTAATATTTTTTTGAATAGTAGATCTACCAAGAGGAACAGTTCAGGTCCGAAACCACTTCTAGCTTACTTACGCATCCCTAGCAAGTGACTTGTAATAGTGGTTTGTAGTAACACTGTATACTGAAGCATTTTTGAGTGGTTTTCAAAAGGAACTTATCTATTTTACCCTCCTTTTTAATCTCTCACTTTCATAGGAAATGCTGGATAAGAAGATTCTCATTTAAGTGTCTGCCACTTCTCTTAAGGTCTCTGAAGAACAAAGCAATTACTGCATATGCCTCTGACAATTTCGCTTACCTTTAACCTGCTCCTGAAGATCTACTTCCAGTTATCAAGAGAACCACCACGTAAAATCACTACGTGAACCATAAATGCACAGTAGATGGAGCATCATGGCATAATGAGGACCTTCCAGAAAACATATCCAAGCTAGTTAGTGTCTGAATGAAAAAAGCCCTTATATAGAGTTGTGATGTCCTCTTCCCCTTTTGCTGCCTTCTGTAATTATACAGAGAAACTCAGATCTGAGAAATTAGAACCTGGTAAGAAACTTAGGCTTGCATAAATAAAGAGATTTGTGGATGGTGACACCTGAGAAATAGAAATCAGGTAGTTATACTATATACAGTATAAAACAAACAGGAAAATTTCTTGCAATAGGCTAAGGATGCAGTGGAAACAAGGTTTGTGTACAGATAATATCTTTAGTAGACTACTGAATAGAGTTTAAAACAATGTGATCCATATTTCATATTTGGAGCCTCTCCAGTGCTCAGGCTGAAGCTTCTCTCCTGCTGACTAACCAAAATGTCATCATGCTTCCGGAGAAGCAGGGGCAGGCTTGGATGCAGGCCACTCAGTGGTATGCATAGTTTGGTACCCTTTCAAAGGACTGAGACCTTCATTTGTTCTGAAAGGTAAATACATTCTGCCTTCATAATAAGCTGAACTCTGCTATAGTAGGGCTGACTGCAGCAGACTTCCATGGAGAGATATTAAGAGAGCAGCAAACCAGACTACTGAACCACCTCAAACAGCTAGACTCACAGGACCTCTGGAGGTCTGAAGAGCTGCCCAAAAGGCTTGTTCCCTATTCTGAGACTACTCATTAGACCACACTCTTTTATAAATGTGTCATATACCATGTGCAATGCTGCATTCAAAATAAAACTTAAGATACTAGGCATGGAGTTGGATCAAAGCATCTGTTGCTTTTTGAAATCTTTCCCCAACATGCTACTGCTCTCCCCCTCAGCTGGCTCATCCTTAATATGGAGTAATGATATAAAAAAGTTTTGAAGATAACTACCTTAAAATTTCAGGGACATTTTTCCTTCCATGTGAAATACAATCTTTGTATCAGGTCTGTTCTCTTTCCATAACCTTCTACATTTCTGTCCACTCTGCCTTTTCTTTTCCCTTCACATCTTTCTTCTAGAGATCTCTCCATCTGCATGCACTTCTGCTCTACATGCCAAATTATTCCTGTCATTGCGTTACACAAATTACTGTTACAAGAAATTAAAAAAACCCAAAACCTGGTGACATCCATATCCTCTTAGCAACCTTGTTATCTCTATTATACCCTATACTCTTGCTGCAAGGGCATGATTTAACATACATCCCCTGTCCCAAGACCCCAGTGTGCAATGTCGTGTACTACAACACACATGCAGTTGTAGATGATCCCTTTCCTGAAGAAAAAGACAAGCAGACAAAAGGAAGACAAGACAGGAGAGGTGAAACTCGGTGCCTATCCAAGTGGTACAGTCCCAGCCCACACCACCTTACTTCTGTTTCCACTCAACTATTTCTTCTTGTGCCAAGTCAAGTCTTGGATCATTAAACTCTTTTGATCATTTTGTGCAGCATCTAGGCATTAACATCTCCTTCTTAAAGGACTGGTTGTTGTTGAGTTGTTTTTATATCTGCATGCCATCCCAAGCACTTGATAGAAACGTATGTTTCAGATGAGGCAAGGACAACTATCACTGAAAGAAGACTCTAATACTATGGTTTTTGCATGATAATCTACTTTAGCAGATGTAATTGTGGTTTTCAAACACCTCTTTCTTCATAACACATAACCACCTTTTTCTTAATGACCTTTGTAGTACAAATATTTCTCTCTGAGCTGGGTTAGCGTAATCAGCTGAGTTACAGTACTTGAGCACATTATATTTGCTTAAAGGTTCTAATGATTGACTGTCAAAGTAGTTAGATAAGATCCTTCTGTGAACTTACAGACTACACATGGCAGATATTGAGATCTGAATAATTCACAAGCAAGAAAAGCAGAATTACCTGCATTAACATTTTACATGCTGTATTTAAGTCTAACCCAGGAAAGTTATCTCAAAAGGGATTAAATACTCCAAGTGGAATACCTTGACTCTTGCTATGCTTGACAGCATTTACAATAAAGGGATTACTGGCTGTGTTAGAAGAGATGTGGGGTTTTTTATTTACCTTCTGTATTTGGTATTTGACTATTTCTAGTGATTTACTGTAGAACACGTTGTTAAAAGCATAGATAGTCTTCTTTCAATGAAAGCACTCAGATGAAATGTGATGGGAAACTTGCAAATAGGATAGATTGAAAAGCACACATTCTTGAAATGCACACTAGTCTTATGGTGTTCAGGTGTTATTTTTAATTACAGCAGTATTGTCAAGTGGTGCCATATGGCAGTTGTATGTAATACATCACCCCACTACGTTGTGACCTTCTGATAGGAGACAAAAAAACCTGCCAATTTTGGCACTCCCCATAGAGATGGCCTGTCTTCTTCATCTGTGATCAGCACCAGTGCTGTCAAAGAGACTGCACCAGGGTTCTTCACTCTCATCTCCCTTCAAGTAACTCTTCTTTTCCAACAGGTGAGCAATAAAGCTAAAAATCCTTCCCTTTCCTTATTATACCATAGACTTAGTTATTTGTTTGCTGACCAGGGCTTATTAAAAATCAGTCCCAAGACTGGGTGGGGTATTTTGCTTTGGTTAAAGAAGCTGAAGCCTTCAGTCAAAGGTCTTGGTGAGACAGAAGACTGATCTTCTCCTGACATTCTTCAGTTGCTATTACAGACAGGTAAAAAGTCAGCCTCACCCCACAATATTTTTGCTTTCTGTGTACCCCACTAAGCCAGAAGCAAATGAGCGGGTTTTGTTCTGGCCCGGTCTCATGGCATCGGCCTCATCATTCAGACTAGCGGTAAACTCCACTTGTGGAGAATGCTTTAAGCTCAGAATACAGCCTAAGAAAGAGAAAACCAACCTGAAAAGACTGGTTGGGGCTACTACCAACTGGTGGGCAGCTAATTACATGTCATTACCAGTTACCTGTAGTTCACTCACAGGAGTCTCCCTAAACTCTTGCAAATAGAGTCAGTGTGAGAATCTAAGTGTTAAGAACAGCTTGTTCAACTCTGACTACTTTCATTTAACATTATAATAACCATGATAACAAGAAACCTTTATTTATCCAAGAATTTTTTAAAAAGTTTTTTAAAAAGAGGTCTCAGTAGCCAAATGTTTAGGGCTATTTCCCTACTACCTTCTCAAAAATTAATCCAAACAAAACAAAACAAAAAAAAAAACAAAACCAAATAAAAAACCCCATCCCACACATATAAGGGATATTTGAAAACCAAATATGGAGAAGAATTAAAAAGAATTAAGAAGTTAACCAGAAGGCAAGCCAAAAAAGCCTTCACAATGTCAGTCCCACACAATGACCTGTTGAACCAGTCTACTACCAAAGACTTCATATCATTGTCCCAATAAATGCATCATGATCCAAACCTTTTAATTTGCAGGCAGATCATTAGACAAAGAATATAAAACATGCCTTTAATTTTATTATATACTGTTAGAAAATATTTTATCCAAAACTGAATTTGATAAATTTTCAGTTACCTGTATTTTATCAGCATAAGCCATACTTCCCAACAATAGTATGGCCAAAAGTGTTTCATAACTGTAAACAGTAATATAAAAATACCTTATTTAAGAAAAGATTACACTGAGAGCAAATACTATCTTTAAGCAATTTAAGAGAAAATGCAGTATCTAATTCAGTTGGCTTGAAGCAAATCAGCTAAAAGGTATAAATCTAAATTACATGACTGCTCTTTCACTCACCACAGAAAAATGTCAGATTGCAGTTTTAGATTTTTTTAAAATTGACAAAGACATGTTGTTATCAGAAAGGACATTGCATGAGCCTAAAGCAGTTCCAAACAAACAGACAAAAACCCACTGAAATAACTGAGGACTTAAATGTCACCTTGCCAAGAAAAAAGACACACAAAACACTGTTTGTTGTTATTGTTCTAAGATCTATTAATACACATTAATTGCGGAGATACAGATCTTTGAAGGCTTGGGTGCTGCCTTTGTCAGCTCTGCATATGTATCAGACTTCCATGCATGGCCCCTCCTTTTGCTTCCTGGACACGTCTGTATATTGCTGATATCAGCATCAGCTTCCTCATCTCTTCCTCCTTCCCTCCAGTCCTTCTGTCAGGCTAATCAGCCTTTCCCTGGCATCATAGCTCTTCACTGTTAAGCACAATAGCTGTTTGTTTTTTAAGAGTCACAAGCTTAGTTTCTTCTCTACGAGCAATTTGCTTTCACATTTTAAATCCTTGAGCCAATTTAATAAGTGTGAGTGGTAATCTGACAAACCTTTTCCTACTGAACAGAGTACACATGGCATGTCAAAACAGAACAATATTTCTTCAGCTTCATACCAATGTGTTTTACTTCTCAGATGATAAAAGCAACTTCAACCACTAATTATTTGGCCTTGAAGAAAAGCCACAAGAATGTGAATGAGGTCCATGTATTATTCAAGGTTCTTCGAGACAGACTTCTGGTGAAGTCCTTGATCTCATTTAACACAAACCATGAGATAATAGATAGTTGGTAAACATCCAGCATGTGATTTATAAGTATAAAGCCCTTAAAGTGGTAAAAAATTTCTATAGGAAGTTACTCTCCTATCAGCCATCTCTTTTATTAGTATGTTTTTTTGAAAGAGGAGGAGGGTAAGACTATATTCTTTTTTAAAATCCTGTCATATTTACTTTTGACAGATTATATATTATATACATATCAGCAGGTTCCTTCTTGCACTGAGAAGTGATGTATGACTGTGCAAGAGGAGCTGCAACAGCATGTGCTTGGGTCTATGGTTTTGATTTATCTCATTAAGTTGAGAGAAAACAAAGGTTAACTCAAAGTACTTTAGCATATATGTTCATAGAATTATTTTTAGAGTTGTATAGATTTAATCTAAGAAAACAGGTAGGTGTATGCTGTGCTGTGTGTGCACCATAGACTGGGGACCTGAACATACCTGAAGAGTCTATAAACTGTGTGATTTCATTAAAAATGTGAATTAAATAGAAATGATGCAACAGGGAAAGATTCATAATTACTGCTATATTGCCAGACATCTGCCAACAACTGTTCAATATTCTGATGAGCACCAAGATGGCATTGATGCTGTTACTGTTAATTAAACTTAAATTGATGTGTACCATGTTTGGGAAAGATGAGTTTTACTTTTAGCATCAACTGTTTGTGCTTTTGAAATCGCAATATTCCAATTTAATTTTATTTTTTCTTGCATTATAGACTGGCAATATCTACTAAACATTCTTTTTTGTTCTATTAAAGAATTTGGTTGTGGAAAGGAATGACAGATTAAGCAGCATTTCTACTAACAAATATACTCAAGGGTTGAAAAAGTAGGAATATCACTGCAAACAGGTTCAGTTCAATGCATTTGGTAAAAGGCTTCAACACTTTTTTGTTTTCAGTCATTGAACTATTAAAAAATTGGGTCAGTGGTGCCAAAATTTTCAAACCCTTGTTTCTGTTTCAAGTCAAAATTTATTTATTCACTTAGGATAATCTCATGAGAGAGGCCTTGTGGATTTCCAGAACAAGGTTGGGAAGCCATGTTTCTATGGCTTTCTCAGATTGAAAGGCTTTGTATCATAATTCACTAAAACCTTTACTTTAAAACAGAGGCAATGCACGCAAAACAGATTCAAACAGGTACACTTAAGAGCATCCTGATAAAAAAACAAAACCACTATAATAAACACATGATGAACAGAGGTTTGCCTAGCACTTGTGTTCTCAATAAGTTCCTTTTATACTAGACTTGTTCTAGCACAGACTTTTCCAGTATTTCCCCTGCAGTTGTTCCAACAAAGAAACTAAAACCAGAAGGATTCTCTCTGCTGCTTGCTCAATGATTCAAGCTCAAAACACAAAAGAATATATTGGGAGTAACAGAGACTAAGAGGTCTTATGGAGAGCATAATGCATGTTCATGAGACTTCACAGACAACCTAAATTCTGACCTTTTCCAATTTTGATTGCTTGTTTTTGTAAACTGATATGCATATCACTATAACATACTGATGTGAAACTTTGCTCTAAAATGCCATCATAAAAATGGTTTCTTTTTACTTATAACTGTACTTTCTAAGAGAACTACCAGCTCTCCTGTTGTTATACTTGCAATTCTGCTTGGAAACACAGTTCTACCTTAGGTAAAGGGAGAAATTAAGTTTAAAGCCCTAGTTTAGTAATTGAGTTGCCTGAAAACAGCTGTGTGGCTTGCCTTACCCCAATATTGACAAAAACCCCAATGCCAACAAAGATATGAGCCTGATATTTAGCCAGTTAGCCTCAGAAAAAACAAAGCACCTTTGCTGTGGGCTCCAAAGGAAAGTGTACATGCTCTGGGTACCATGCTTCTTGCAGGGGATCTCAACCTGCCCACAAGCAAAGTGGATCATTATCCACGAAACCCTGCAAAATACTACTAATGATTCTAGCTCTGATCCTCAGCTCCACCACCTGCAACAAATTGGCTTGGGCAAGTGAGGTGGCCATACTGTTCTGTTTCTAAGTCTTTTAACATTAGCTTGGGGATATCTGTTTTGTATCATATTAGTACAGCACAGACATGCCCACAGAGATTTTGATATTGCAGAACTTCCTGAGAATAACATCTAGTCAGTTTAAAGTTTTAATGTCTGTTTTAAACACTGACATAATTCAAGTGTAAACAAATGAGGAATTTCTTGACTGAATCACTTCAACATTTAAAGACGACAGAAAATTTCACTTTTCTGCCATATAATGAACTCTGTTTTTCTGAATGTGCTTCTCACTCATGGTACTTCTAAGCAGTGTTTTCAGAAGTCTTACTCCATTCTTATTATTACTGCACAATTACTATCATTTGTGAGAAGGGATATTTTAAAGTATCCTTTAATAATTATTAGAAGCTTAGAACTGTCATAGAAGTAGTGGCATTCACTTGCTAGGAAAACAGCCAGCTTCCCATTCTGTCTCATTCATATTTCCAAGGAAAACATTTGACTAGTGAAACTGGTTAGAGAGCCATCACAAAGGCTCCTCTGGGATATGTTTTATTGCAATACAGTGTGCTTCCTTTCAGTCCATTATTATCCTCTCTGGGTTTCAAGCCGAAAATAAACTTGAAAGGAGTTCCAAGTCTGAATTTCATTTAGAAGTCTGTTGGATCTCCAAAAGACTAGCAGATGTTCCTGTCCCTTAACTTCTCTCATCCTCCTATCTCTGGTGAAGAATTTTATCAGGTTAGTAACTGCAATGAAATATCAATCATTACATAAATATGAAAGTATTTTACAAGGCTTTAAAAATCTGTACATTCTGTGCCCCTCTGCCAAATAGCAACAGATGTTGAGCCAGCTTTCAAACAGATCAGTGACACTGGTATCAATATTTGTTTATACATATCAGTTCCTGAATGCAAATGGTCACGATTTTTTTGACAAAATATATTGGGGCTGAGTTCTTTTTATTTTTGGAGCAGATGGGGGAGAATATTAAAAATATTAATTCACTGAAAACAAATCCACTGCCAGAAAGTATCAATTTTAATGCACTGGGAAACACTTTTGACAGTCAACACAAAAATTCTAGGCAAAATAAGAAGTTTCTTCGCTCTCAAAACAATTTCATACTCAGAAATACCATTTGTATGTCTTGTTGCACTATGTTGATTCCACTAGAGATATGTTATTCCTCAGTTCTGTCAAACTACTTCATTTTTTTCTCACAATTGAATACTATTCCAACAATATTCGAGTATTTGAATAGAAGTTCTGATCAAAAAGCATAACAAAAGGAACTTTAGAAATTCAAAGTGCAAACCAAGGCTTACCCTATACTAAAAAACTAAGCACATTGATCATAAATTCATTAAGGAAAGACGTTACAAACTACAAATATCACCCCTTAAAGTAATCTAAAACACTTGCTTAAAATAGGTTTAGGTTACACATGTAAGACAAATATTTTAACTAAATTGATAGGGTTTAGACACAAAAAAAATTAGCTGCTGCGTATCAGCTATGCCAAACCAGTTATCCCTGTGCCTGTTGCCTGTTCTTCCCCATTTATATCCTATCCTTCTATGCAAAGAAAAAAAGGGTAAGTGGCTTCAGATGACCTTGCATTTACCAAAAGATTGTTGTCCCATATTTACTTTTTTTCTGTGGACCCACCAATACATATTTTGTTCAGGTATCACAGCCCTTAGATTTCACTTGAGTTTTACCTATATCTAGACACTCTCAGATCATTTCATTTCCCTATGTATCAGCCACAAACACAGGCCATCATATGCCGAAATGGTTGCAAGTTGCATGCTGCAGGGTTACTTCCATGCCCCAGGAGCTGCTTCATCCTGATGGAATGGTTTTCTACTTCCTTTCTTCAGCCTTGCAACTAAATACCATCTCTCTCTTAATTGTCAATCTGGTTGTCTCTCAAACCACAAAGCAGTGAAAATCCTGACTTACTTTCAAATTACACATAACATACAACAAATGTTTTTTAAAATCTGAAAGTTTTCAGCTACAATTTGACAACTTGTTTTTCCATGTGTTTTCTTGGTTACTCAAAGACACAGTCAGTCTGTTCCTTTTTGAGAGAGTAGCACCTAGCGACAATGTGTGAGTATTTCACAGCATATCTAGCACACTTGATGGGTGTGCATGGAAGAATTTTCCATGCCTTAAAGTCCCCCTCAGTGCTCTGGCATTCTTCCATTGAGCCAACCAAGTTGTATCTGCAGCTGTGCCAATGCTGTTGCAGAACTCTGAGTATAACTTGTATCCGGGCTTAAACAGGGAGCTTGCTTATTACAGCATAGGACAAAAATGATTCCCTCAAAACTAGGAACTTGTTTGGCATACCTGTGACATTCAGTTGACCACCTTCATTGGGTCCTCATATCTTTATTGCTGCTTAGCACTCCAAAGCACTCTTCCATCTGTGATCCCCAACACAAACCCGCTCACCTTTGTGGTACAGCTAGACAGGCATTCCTAGGTCTGAGTAGATACCTGTGGTCAGTCACATGGAGGTGGCCTTCAAGCCTGCTGACTTGGCCCAGCATGACTGCCCTTCACAGGAGTTCTGCCAGTGGAGCAACTTTGTGTCCAAATCAATTGCTGGGGGTGACAATGCATCAGTGCTGGAAGCTGTCCGTAGTAACAGCAAGAAAGTAGCTGCAACTAGCTGTTGATTGGGAAAACAGGACATACGGTGGTCAACATAGCTGTTAGGTCTCTACCATACTACTTGGTGGAGGAATGTGGAATACTGAGTCAAATACTGATATATTATTATTATGATAACTTGCTCTGAACCAAAGTTTTATTCTCCACGGAAAAACAAAGCATACTAGAGGTGATCACTGAAAAAGAAAAAAAAAAAAGCAAGCTATTTTTTACTTGTACTAGCTTAGGAAAGCTTTCACAAGCTAACTACAAGAGGACATGCTACAAACCAGACAGATTCACCCTATGCTGGGCTCTGTTAATTGAAGGATGCTTGTTTCTTGTTAATTGCCTGAGAATGAGCTAGATGTTATAGGACATCCTTGAAATAATCAGTCCCTTCAGATCTACCATGGAGGTAAAGAGGGTTGCTGAAAAGCACGATTCCTGCTCTAGAGATTCACTGCACAGATTTTCTTTCTAGCCTCCTGTTAGAAACTCTGATGTAAGCATTGTATGATTTTCATTCTTATGGATAAAGAATCTTTTGCACTTTACAGTAATTTTAAATTATTCCTACTTGCACTGTTCTTAGAATAATTTCCTCCACAGTAATTTTAAGTTATATGATTATCTTATATTCTTCTTTGGTTCATTATACAGCTTCTGATATTTGCATTACAAATTAAAGGTACTCTCCTACAGTAGCAAAACTTGTATTGCATGTTTATGCCATTCTCCAACTCAAATTTTTATTGTAGATGTATGTATCTCTGGCTTTAGAATTTTATTTTGGCTGGCTACAGAAACACAGGTTTTAGAGGCTGTTAAAAGTTAAAAGACCATTAAGTTCTTTCTTACATTTTTTGTTTCTGTAGTACCATGCCAGTGATGATTCTGCTCATCCGGATAAAACTGGATCATAAAATTGCAGCTAGGTTTGATGTAAATCTTTAAAAGTTGCTCACAGAAAATTTTGTTCTTATATTAGTCCTTTTCTTGGGTGTTGCATTGACCAGACCTTCCTCCTTCTTCCTTAGATAACCCAGACCTGGATCGCCTTCTCCATGCTCCTTCGGATTGTGTAAGAAATGCTTTGCAAGTGTGTCAATGATTTTGCACCCCTGTAGACGTATTTGGAGGCAATTTTAAGAAACATAATAGTCAACAGTGATAAAAATTATTATTATGCATTGAAGAGTCTTCAAACACCCCTCTTGGAGATTCTGAAGTCACACTCTCAGGTGCTATCAATTTCTATTTTTATTTCCATTCTTTAATTCCTTTCCTAAAGAAAGACAGCCTAACTATAGCTGTGTTCAGGTTTCAAGCCCGGGGCTGGCAGGGGAGACTCATTTGCACTGAGAAATGAAAGCAAAGCTAGGTAAGGCAAGTGCCACTCAATGACATTTTTTTCTTTCTGTCCAACATGATGATTTTGAAGAACATATTCAATGAGTTCTCTGATTTCAGAAAGCATCCTAACATCAGAAGTAAAGAATCCTTATGATTTGGTTGACAGTTCAGAAATCACTAAATATCTAATTGCTAGTGTCCACTGTTTCACCTCACCTAAAATGGTCCCACCTTCAGCAATGCAGGATTATCTTTCACCAAAGAAGCAATGCTAAGGAAAGCAATTAACAGACCAAGCACAGTGCTTGGGCCATGGTTTGAAGTATGGACTGGTAGAGGCAGGGAGTGACAATTAAACGTGTTTCCGCAGGTGCCGTGTCAAACTATTAATTCTTGCCTGAAATGTCAAGTGGGAAACCTTGTCAGAAAGGTATTTTTATTTGATAGTAACACAGATAAGGAGAAGGAAGATGAACAAGACAGATCATTTAAAAACACCAAGGTCTAGTAGTAAAGATAAAGTTTGCCCCTCGTAAGCATCATACCCCCTGCCAGCCATCATCTCCTCCATTTGCAAGACTCCTGGATTCTACAGCCCTTTCATTGCACAGCTTTACACTGATGCCTCTTGTTTTGCTTCGATCAACTGTACTCAACTAAAGTGTCCCCAGCTAAGATATTCAAGTTTCTGGGTAGAAAATCATTACTGAAAGTAATGGATGATAAAGGGAATTACATCTGGATGGGTCAAAGCAAAAATAAGAATTTCCATATGAGGAACTCTCAGAGTAACAGAGCTGTTCTGAAGAGCTCTGGAAATTAGAAATCCAAGCAGATGCTCTCCTACCAACACTCCACACTAGGAAATCTATACTTAAACAGAAATTATTCTTTAATATATCCCAAGGATGAGATGCGATATAGCTACAGTTAGAGATTGAACTGTGAACTTATTTTACCCCTGAAAGACATCATTGCCTGTGGAATGTCACTAAAGGTTTGCAGCAATCCTTGCTCCTGCAGATTTTTCAGTTTCATGCATTTCCATTGACAGCCTTAGTAGAATAACCTCTGGCAAGAAAGACAGAGTCAAAGAAGAGAGATTCCATTCAACCAGCATCTTTTGAAAGATTAAAGACTAAAAATAAACTCATACGGTAAATGCAGGCAAAAAAAAAAAAAAAAAAAGTCATACAGAATACTTAAGCTTGGGCTTAATTTATTTATGACAGTAGGAAACTGTCCAACAGCAGCTTGTGAAGCCCAAAAAGGAGAAAGCAAAAAGGGTCTCAAAAAGCAGCTCTCAGGTATGTGCAAAAAAGACAGAAATACAAGTCTGTCAAGTAAACAGGTTGTCATGGAAAAAAGATTACATCCTACATCCTTTACCATAGTAAACAAATTCATTTTTTTTAACAGGTATATATAATCAAACTTGGTGAATCTTCCACTACAATTCTACACAAGTTCCATATATACTGGCAACTGAGAAAGACATACATTAGTGAAACTTCTTTAAAACATGCCGTCTGTTAGCGTACTACAAATTGCAAATAAAACAAATGTGAACTAAAATAGTTTTGTTTTGCATGGATGTGTGTCATAAACGTGTCTCTCCTCAGAGCCCTTCAAAAGCATTCTCTGCAGCATGACATCTCTAGTGTCCAACAATACATACATGAAAACACCTACACTCATGCTCTTTTTCACTGCTGCTTGTTTTCACAGAGAAGGCAGAAACTTAATTCTCCTGGATGACTTTACCTCTCTAAGGTGTGACTGAAATTGGCCACATTTGCAAAAGCCATTAGGGAAGAAAAAAAAGAAGTCCACATAAAACAGGTGTATTGTGTATGTGAAGCCTGAGGAGTCAAATAAATGGCAGAGCAAATCAAATGTGGCAGGTGTATGGGATAGGGATGAGGTGAAGAAAATTACATGAATGAGCATTAGCTGATTCACAAAAAAACCCCAAACCAGTAATGATTAGAATGGCAAGAAACAAAAACAGCAATGCAGGAAGAAGAAAAAGAAACTGCTAGGTCGGCATAGGCATCCCATCAGGCAGCAGCAACCATGTTAGGGTTTACTGATAAAATAAAAAGCATAAAAAGCATAAAGCCCCTCACAAAAATTAGTAACATCAGGAATGCAATCTACATTGCTGCAGCAGGAGGATAGAACTTTGGGAATAAAGGGAAAGAAATTGGAAGACTTGTGGGGCAGGAAAGCCAATAGCAGTTGTAGCCACACACTGACAGGGACACCATAGCAAAGGAGGGCTTAGAATAAACAGTACGACTAACAAAATAAAAGTCGGGAGCAGACTGGGACAACAGCTTGTACCAGCAGGAGCAGGGATGCTGACTATAGCAGGTGGAATGAGACAGGCCAGAGAAAGCAAAGCTGGATGATATAACCACAAATAGAAGAATAATTTTCTTCATAAAACCTTCCTCATCACCGAGAGCCAAAGAAAAATTTAACAAGTATTATTACAAATGCCAGATAAATCCTGAAAGTCAGATACCATTGTAAAAAATACAAACTGAGCATATAGTCAGTCCACGTAACAATGTGACACCTTTAAAGGTAGCACAGCACATAGTTTAACAAAAGGGGCTCCCAAGTGCCATAACTTTGTTTACACATACAGACACACACTTCATCAAAGGCTGTAATTGGGGTGGGGGGTGGGGGTGTGTGTTAATATTTTCTCACACCAGAGAAAAAAGAAAGCGTATGCAGTTGTGCCCAAATCCCATGATGACTCAGGTTCATACCATAAAGTTTCTACAATCAAATTATTTTAACTATTATGGACCTATTGCCTGCTTACTTTCAGTATTATACTTGCTTTGCTAAGAAAGAGTAAGACACTGGGGCAAGGGACTCATTTTTGATGCAGATACATCTGACACCTTGAAAAATCCAGCTTCCAGTTTGGACTTCAAGCCCTGTCAGAACATAAATGCAATAATAGCACAGATTACATTAATGTGAATGGGAGCTGGAAGAACTAGCAAAGTCATCCTCCCAGTGTATTTTCAGATAGCGTGAAAACATGAAGAGATGTCTCTACACCTTCAGTGGTCACTGCTGGCTCAAAAGAAAGCGAGATTTTTAACTCACATGGCACTGTTATCGTAAGATTACCTGCACCTGGCACCTGGACAGCTGGGTGCAGTTTATCAGACCTTTGTGAGGTGAGGAGACAGGTTATGCTCCTCTGTATAACTGGCAGCTCAGAGCATCCTGATGGGCATTCACGTAGTTACACTATGTAAGATCAGCATGAGCAAGGGTGCAGATAGGAATGCCCAAGCTCTCCTCTTCAGGGGGTGTGATGGGAACCCAAAGGCAGACTTTCCACCATCTCCACTCTCAGAAGCATCAAAACCTGCTGAGACAACTCACACGACCCGTATTGTCAAGCAGCTTTAATCTAGGACAAGCACCGTAACTCGTATGGCACTGCCTGGAGTTAATGTGCAAGCTCAAGCTTGGGTGTTGAATCTCAGGTGGAAAACACTGAGGACGCCTTTCTTATTCCTATGTTTAATTTCTTCCAGACCCTTACTCACTGTCATACCTAGTCTTCTCTTTTTCTTTATTCTGTTTTACCAGGATTCCTTTCTCTGCCTCAGCTGATTCCGAGTCACCTATGCAAACTGAAAGGGAGACTTTGTGTGTTGGCCAGCCCTGAGAAATGCGAGGAGCACAGATGTACAGCTGGAAGGAGAGACACTGCAGAGTGAAGGGCTAGAGCAGGGGAAGGTGGATAGGGAGTAGGCAGTCGGGTCTGTATTTCGCCTTGGCATACATGCACATATATACCTTTACACAGTAAGAAGGAAAATATTGAAAGTTTTAATTATGCTCTTCCCTTGTGAGGGGAAACTGGCACCTAAGACAGTTTTTGAGTTCCCCCTTTGCCCTACTTATTCACAACTAAAAATGTCTAGTATCTACATAAGGGCAGCTACTCTAAACAGCTGCCTTTATTTTCATTGTAATCTCTATGTTTAAAGTATGAATCTACCTTTATCATAAAAATTCCTCTGAGGTTAAGACACCTCTATATTTTCCACCTAAAATTGAACACTTCCTGAAAAGAAAATTCACTTCACTATTTTAAACAAGCGTAAAAATACAAAATACCTTCTTAGCTGTGAAAAAACCTGAAATGCCTTTTTATGCTCATGAATTAAATTCACCCCCAAAAAAATTTCAGCTGAAGAAAAACTTGCACATTTTTTTTCTACACCAGGAAACTGTCTTCTAGAGTGCAATCCCTTCTTCATTGTGAAGTATTTTATTACCTCTTTTTCCTAAATAATTAGCATATACCACGTCACTGCAGAGTTTGACAGGTTTTTTACCCTCCCTATTGTAGGGATCCAAGCATAAACAGAGGTGGGAATTTTTTAAAAAGATAGTGGGATGCACCTTATTCTGAAAAAAATCTTTGGGTTAGAAGTGATTCTTCCTGATACCACCACAAATACATAAAAGTAAGTCTACAGCAAAATTAGCTTTCTTACCTGCATTCAGTTTGAAGCCGTCAACTTTTATTTCACAACGAAAGTATCGGTAGCATGCTCAACAGAAGGTGAGATGGATGCTGTAAACCTGAACAACTTCCTGCCTCATGACATATTCTGTTCCTTCCACCACTTCACCCTCCCCTGTAGCTTTTCTAAGAGGGTTACCTGTCAACAATTTTGTTTACCTTGGGTGCACGGGAAGTCTTCTAATTCAAACTTGAAATGTTTCTAATAGGGTTACTTGAATTTGCCATAATACTGGTATTACATGCTACTAGAATATACCTGTTCTGGCAGATGTAATTCTGTCTCTGTGTGTTATTTCTTTCCCCTTCTGGAACTGACTGCCTAATGCTTTTTTATGTTCTATTATTAGTTAAACATTTCTACAGAGCAAACCATCTAGGACAGCCTTTCTGCTGGTATTTTTTTGGGTTGCTTTATTTAGGAGAATTGATGCTGCTAAGAAGTAACAAACTGGTGCTGCTCTGCTAAATTCAATACCATATACAGAGTAGCTGTGGTCTTCTTTTAAAACTGATTACTTTTGTAATTAGTAATGAGAAGACCCTAAGTGCATTTGTCCAGCTGGAACAACAGTATACAGGCATATTGACTTTCCACAGCTGCACTTTTCCCCAATCAATACATTATGAACAAATGAAACTATATGCTTATTATCACTTGATGATTTTCACCCACTCCTGAGTCCTGTTTCATTGTAAGTGGACTCAGCAGGCTGGTCTAATTGTCTGTCATATGTGCCAGCACTGACTTTTTATGAAACTGTTGTAAATGTATGAGTGGAGTGATGGCATATTTGATTGAAATGGAACATGGGTTTACATAAAGAATGTCAATGTCCTCAGCATCCTCAATGGATCAGTACATTCTGTACTTCTGTTCATTTGACATTCTCATGACTGCTGTATTTTCAAAGATTATCACAGAAAAACTAAAATGGAGAGCACAGGATAAATTGGTGATGAGGAACAGAGTACAGTTTTTCAGCCCTAATTGCAATTTTAGATGACCACTTCATTCTAGAGCCTTCTCTACAATGCAGCTTGTTAGCGTCATATGGGAACAGGAACCTAATTTTCTCTTATTATTTGGAAACTTATCCCGTAATATAAACTAGCACACCACATTCATTAAGCTCTAAATATGCCCTTGTAAATGGAAAGACTATAAAGTTGTACTCATCTGTGGCATTGAACTGTTTTCTGATGTACAGGAGGCTGTGGGTTTGCTCAGTTTTTTAATCTTATTTTTGTCTAATATGAATTCACAGACTCTGTAGCATTTAAAACAAAAAAAATAAAGAGAGTCACAGGGAGAATTAGAAGCATATACTATGTAAAAGTCCATTTAGAAGAGTATTTCAGCTTTCATTATCAAACACAACTAAAAATATCAAAATGTTCCTCCAAAGTTCAGTTATTTCCTTTTGAGCAGTTATTTACACAAGCAGCCAGTTAAATGGCTGCACTTTTAAGCTCACATTTGAGGAGCTACAGAAGAAGTGATGCATCCTTTGACTTCTTCTACAGAAGCTGATTTTCTGACAGAGCACCCAAGGCAGCAAATTCACAAACGCAATTCTTCAACCAACTTTATCTGACCTGAGAAATAAAATAAAATGTTGTAACGTGTGTACACATGCAGAAATCACCATACCAACCAGTTTCTTCTCTATGTTTCCATTACCCTCTTCCTAACAAACAACAGTGAAAAAAAAACCAAAACCCAACCTCCACTCACTAATCCTTGATTAAAAAAGAAAGGCTGTGGAGCATTTGTGAAGTGAGAATTACTTATTTCAGTACTTTTTGGTATGAGAAAGAGAATTCTTTTGTGAGAAAGTGATTTTTATTCTACCTCAAAGCAGATACTCAACATTTTTAATGTGTGATAAATTCCCAGAGAAACAAAGTTGCAGGTTAACCACACAGTTAATTGGAAATGAAGTTGTTCTGTTTGTTTAAAATGAGAGAAAAGACAAATATATTCCAGGATGATGCCAAAGGAGATGTCTCCAATGCTTTTGCTTCATTAAAGCCACTGTACAGCAGGGAATAATAGTTCAGCTTTGATTCACATTCACTAAGTACATAACTATGACAGGCGGTAACTTTCCTGGCCTTTAGCACCCTACTGCTGCTGTTTGCCATAGCAGGTAACCTCTCCTCCACCTGGTGATGAAGGGTCATTGCTAGTACTGGAGTCGACGAAGAAAAACCTACTCAGGTACCTCAGCTCTGCAGGATGAGACAGGGGCTGCTAAACAGGACGGGCAAGGAGGAACAGACTATGGAAACAGAGGATCCACACCCGAAAAAAAGAGGCCTGGCACCCATAAGCCAGAGATCCCATGGCCCATTAAGCCCTCAGGCGCTGCATTAATGAGCCCTGTGTTTATATACAAATATGTGCACAAGGGGTTTCTGCAGCTGACAGCAAGTGATGTGTATCCAAGGATCAGGTTTCTCAGACACACCAAGCAGAGTTATGGTAGTGCGAAGGGTTTGTTTTATTCTGAATTCAGCCCGGGAAAGAACAGCTCTCCTCCTACAAAATGAGTTGGTCTTTTATGTGTTCACTCAGTTGTAAGAAAACATTAATAAATTATGCTGGTGTTTGATCTACCACTATTACCTTCAAACAATGTAAAAAAGTGAGGTTTCCAAATAATTTTCCACTTAGTTAAAGAAAAATGGTAACTCAAGAACAGGCAAGATTATAAAAAAAGATGTTTCCAAAATACCTTCTACAGGATGTATAGTTATTTAAGCATCCTGTAAATTACTTTGACTATTAAAGTACACTGTCATCTGAGATGACAGACACTTAAATTAACCCCTGAAAGGCCTAACCTAGGGAGGCCAAGAAATATGCTTGGCTTTTGGATCTCCCTCTCTGCTAGGATATGTGAAGAAAAGTTGCTCTTGAAGTTATGCTGAACTGGACCCTCCAGTCAGAAGGACTAGGGTATCATGGTCCTTGCTTGAGAGGTAAATGCGCAGGGGTAAAGGTAACTAAAGGTTTTCACAGGCATAGATAGGCATGCTGTTGTTTTTCAGCGTAGTTTGCGTGCTTGTTAAAAGGACTTCTTTCTATTACAGCTGTAAATGAAAATGCTGTAAGCTCTGCTTTATTTAATGCTGAAACACTTATTCGCTTTTCAGCACAATGAACAATTTTAAACATCCTCATAGCTTTGGGGAGTTTATACCTGACCTCAAATGCCTTTATTATGTGTTTCTATTGCTTCTTCAACAATTCAAATGAATGCTAACAAAAGATAGTCAGTATGTGTGCTACGCTAATATTTCAAGTGACTGCTTTTAAAATGAAAAAGCAAACAAGTGGAGTGGTAAAATTAGTTATTTTCTTATTTTTTACCAATAAATCAATTTAGAGAGTCAGCCTGAAATAGCTTAAATCAAATTCTTAGTCAAAAAAATAGTCAACATAAGGAATTGGCCTCACATTAAAAAAAAAAAAAAATTACGTTTATTTATAAGTGAACAAGTCATTTCACAGAGAAACAGAAAATTAGGTGAAGATGAAACAATAGTGGTCAGCCATTAAAGAGCAAAACTGAAAGAGAGGTTAAACAAAGAAAGAGATATTTATTATCTGAACAAAAACCCAGATGACATAGTATCATCTATGAAAAGAAATGCACTTTAAGCATGTTGATGAGTTGAAATAATATTTGAAAAAGATAGCCATTCAAAATGGATCAAACAGGTTGCTGCAGAGATATGGGAGATATGTTCAGGCATAATAATATTTGCAATAAAACTGAAGGTGATAACAGAATTAAGCAAGGATTTGAGTTATAGAGGGGCAACACTGATCCAGTGAAATGAATACACAACCTATCATGAGACTTTTCCTACACTATTGGGGTGTTTCAGCTTTTATAAACCTTTTTTTAGCTCAGTTAGGGACAAGATTATCTCAAACCAATCAAGTGATCCACAGCTGCTTTGAACAAGTAAATAAAGAAATACTGTATCTTCCCCAAAAACAACCTAAGGAAAAATCTCATTAGGCCCTGGTGTTCAGGCAGTTGGTTAGCTGCTGCTTTGGTGACACAAATACTGCCACAGGTGGATAACAAAATGTTCACAAGGCTAAAACTGAAGCCCTACTGAGACTACGCACCGTCGTTGAGTGACATCCTGTACAGCAGTAATTCCAACAACTGAGTGAAGTTTTCAGTTTATTACCTTTGGACCTTGGCGTCCCGCTGCTTCTGCAGACCTGATCTACAGTGATATGAGGAAATTGCTTTACGACTGGTTTTCTCTCCAGGATATCATGTCAGCATCCCACTTGTTAAGATGGTAATTTCAATGGTAGAATAAGTCTAATTGACAGAAGGTCCTTCCCACATGCAGAAAATTCTATCTGAAATCAAGATGTTCCATTAAATCATTATTTTTTATGTATCTTTCAGAGAAAGCTAAAGGAGGTTTCCCTTGTCTTTCTGACCGCTTCCCCAACTCCTTTGCAACATGTCTGGTAACAAACTATGCAGGCAAGGCATGCTGCACTCCCATGTTTCCCCAAAGCCTCCATACTGAATAACACAGTTCACTTTTTTGGGCAACTGAACCTCAGAATGTTTCAGACACACACAAGAAATAACCAAAAAACACAGAATACAAATGATAAAAAAATTTTACACTCTTTTTAAGCGAGAGATTTGACATTCCCAAAACATTGTCTGATTTCGCTTCCAACAAGTTTTAAGAGCTTGTATTTGCATTCAGAGTGGTGGTAAAAGATGTTTTGAAAATATTCGTGCTATTTAAGACTAACCAAGAAAATTTTCATGTTATTACTATAAAGTGCGGTTTGAAAATCAGTGGAACCAGCCTAACAGCGTGCTGCCTTGAAGAACAGCATACCCTGGAGATAAAGTGTGGCAAGCAATCATCGTTACAGTACACCTGACAAAGACATAAGTGCTAAACAGAACAACAGAAGCAAAAACGGTTGGGAACAATAGCTTCAGTAAAGACGTTTGTGTACGTCTCCAATAGCAGATCAGTTCTGGGCAAGTAACACCAAGAGTTTTCCACTTCACTGTCCTGTTATGGGCATTACAAATTTTAATAAACGTTTCCTGAATTACTCATTAGGGGTTGAACATAACTGATGTTCACACATGTGTACATCAACCACCACCTCACCCCCCGAGAAAAAAAAAAAGGACATCTGGTTCTTCTGTGATCCTGTACCCTCCTGACAGATATTTGTCAGGCTGCTTCTTCAAAACCTCCTGTGCTGATAATCCACTACTTTCCAGACAATTTATTCAGACTTTGCTATACTTAAAGTTAGAAGGATTTTCCTGATACTTCCAGTATTTGCTGCAGCCTAAGCTCATTAGTTCCTGTCCTTTAAACACAAAGATAAATTGTTCTCTCTTTATAGGCATACTTATACACATTTCAAGACTCGTGTCTTTTCCTAGGTCCCATTTTCAGTGTAGTAAAGCAATTTCATGTCTGTCTTTCCTTACTGGTCGCTTTTTCTATGTTGTGATAATTATTCCTGCTTTCCTATGACTTCTGGTTTTCTTGGCCTAGTTGGTCCTCTTCTTAATCACAACTTGCCACCACATTCCAGCTATGTTTTTACCAATGTTCAGAAGTATTTCACATTTTTCAAACTCTTTAATTTCATTTACCTGTGCCCTTCTGATAACTGTGTTACACTGTCAGCTCTTGTTCAGCTTTTGAGCCACACTACCTCCCAGATATTTTAACTGAACTTCTACCTGCACAGTTGTTCCTGTGGTTATATAGGAGTGTAAAACTGAGGAGTACCCTCAATTTTATCATCTTAGTAGTTGATGAAAACATTGAATTGTACTTCAGCCAGGAAAGATCCCTGAAGCATCCTACTTTGTTTACTCATCCATTCTGTCCCCATACTACTGAAATTCATAATTTTTTTTTTCATTAGTTACATTTAAATGTGTTAATCTAGTTTGCTCATGGGAATATTGTGCAAATCAGTAACAAATCTTTACTAAAGGTATACAACATCTGTTTCTTTTTCCTATTCAGAAGCCCTGTTACCTTGTCACTGAAAGAAATCAGATTGGTTTGACATAACTGTTCTCAACAAATAGACATTGGCTGTTACAAAGTAGAAGCTTCCCAAACATGTCATGCTGGTTAATAAGGTGACTGTGAAAAAACCATGTATACCTGTAGCTTTTATCCAAAAGGTAATTAAAGACATTTTCTTAGCATTATAGAAGTAGCATCCTACTACACATTGCATTTTAAATAGATTTTAAAATGGTCCCAAATTTCCATATCTAAAAAAAAATGTCTGTAGGAAGACAAAGAGTTTAGTACAACTAAGCTCTTCCTTCCGCAAGTATTTTTACACAGTTTTAAATAGTAGCCATGCACAACAGAGACCTTGTAAAAAAGTGTAGATTTTTAGGACATCAGACTCTCTCTGAGGCAAGGGAAAAAAGTATTCTTCTCAAACAGTTGAAAGGTATTTAAAATATGAACACTACCCGTCACCACAGTGGACGCTAGCTTATACTTTCTGACAAGCATCACCCCGATAATCCAAAGTCATTAAACTTATCAAAATTTTAAACCAACAATGTGTTCCGTTGACATCAGTGGTCTGATTACCATGTATGGGGAATTTTTTTGTTTTGTTACTTGGTTTTATAATGGGTTTGATTGTCCTTTGGATTACTTAGCATTGAGTTTTATATCAACTGTTTCAGGAAGTTTCACTGAACCCATTGTTGATTCATATTAATATGAAAAAGGGAGAGAAGATAATTATAGTTTTTCTGAGACAGTTCTTTGCCTGCTTTTCACAAAGATCAAGTGAAACATTGTGGGGGGGCCTGAAGTAAACAGAGTGTGCGCTTTCCTTAAGCGCACTTATATCAATCAATAAAGAAATACAAGATTTTTTTGGTACGTAACAAATATTTAAATTTTAAAAAAACCCTACAGGATCTGCATTTGCATTTCTAGAATCAGATAGTCTTTCCCTAACATACCAGCAAAAAATCCAGCTAACAAGCCCCTCTTGATGCAGAGATCAGCAGATTGACCTCTTTTTCCCATCAGAAGAGAGGCTAAAAGGTGGGGAAAGAGAAGGAAATAAAAAAAAAAAAAGCATTTCTTGAGCGCAAAACATTTCTGATTACTCTGGAAGCACATCCTGAGCACTGAAGAGGAGCCTGTTATTGGAGACTGCCAGCAGAGGCTGGGCTGGATGCACGTAAGCACCTTTAGCTCCAGATGCGACTGTGAAGGTAAATAGAAACACTTTTCTTTGCGGTAACACTAAGCTGGCTGACAATACAGGTGACAATTAAAAATGAGAATAGCCTTGATAGCAAGGCTCATGCTGTTGAGATAAGAAAATTGGCTCTTACTCCATCTTTCAGCTTATACACCAGTAGTGGAATGGCTTTCAAGGCTGTTTTATCCAGCTCCCTACTGTTCCCTCCTCAAGCTTTACCACTTCTAGCAAACACACACAGCATTTTGCCTGCTCTGTTGAACAGCTTTTCCCTTTGTTTCTAAATTGCCACATACCTTCTGCAATATTTTTTTCCAGACCTGGAGATTATTTTGCTTGAATAAAGCATTCATCAGCATGGGTGGTGGGGGAGAAGGGGAAATATTCATGTCTTTGCAACTAAATATAAGAGAAGATTTCCCTCACCTCCACCTCTCCTCTCTCAGTCAATAAAGGAAGATAAGCATCCCTGGAGAGCCACTGGGAGTACCTCCCTCTCTGCGGGGATTATGTAGGTGTGTAAATTAAGAGCCAAGGCTCACTTAGTTAGATGAATCAAATCTCACAGTATAAACAACCCTCTTTCCTCTTCAGAGACAAAAGCTGTTTTAGAGCTGTATGAACAACAAGCAGATTTACAGCCATTTTAGGAGAAAACTCGGAGTCTGTTTCACCTACGCCGTGCTCCTGACTATGTCTGGTTGTGCCTTACTGGCACTGAATAGCAGAATTGTGTAAAGCCATGTAATTTATTTAGATAGTACTGTATTATTAAACTAGACTATGCATTTCTCTGCAATCCAGCTGCTCAAGAACCAAGACCAAGTTACCTAAATTCACTAACTGTGTTTAGCAAACACATTCACGGGATGTTTTAGGGTTGAGGGTTGAGGGTGGGTAATCTGCTTTCAGACTGTAATACATAAGGCCACCTTTTCAAGCTTCTCCCTATAAGCATAAGATATTTCTGCCCTCTCCATCAAAATTCTTGCTGTTTCTAGCATGAATTCTCTCCCAGGGAAGGCACCATCACGCACAGAGACTTTCAGTAAAATTGCAAGAATTCCAGCAGGCAGACAGCAGTCCTGACCAGTAGGTCACACTGCCCACAAAGTGGAGACCAAATGCAAGGGATATACTTGGAAGGGGCATAAGTGAAGGGGAATCTACATTGGATGCTGCTATATTGCAGAATGCCACAGCTACAGCAACAGTACCTTTTCTAGGGTTTTGAAGGCAATTACCAGTGAAATAAAATTTCAGATTACACAGGGGACCAAAGTAGTTTTTCCACTTTCATCTTTCTCTTTCTGTTTTTATGTCAGGGGAAAGGATAAGTTCTCCCTTTCTTCCATGACTATACACTAAACAGATAAAGTTTCTTTACCAGATAATACTGCAGTAGATAATTTTAAAAATCCCAATATTCTTAGTCTGCTAATAGTGTACTGCAATTCATTTTGAACTACAGGTGTAGTAAGACAAGCCTGGAGGCTGGCAATAAATTTATGTAAACACAGAAACTTAGATTTCTGTTTTATTAAAGGAGAATGCCAAGGGAAATCCCTTCCTGAGTCAGGCTAGTGAAAACAGGAATGAGTGAGAACAAGCTGAGCAAGAGCGAGTGAGGAAGGGAGGCAGAGAGAAAGGACCAAGCCAAATGCTTTAGACTCTATTCTTTCACTGAAATCAGTTGAGAACTCCCTGCTTGTACTTCCATTCACAAGTAACAGCCTTGATTATGATAAGTTGTGTTTGCTTTTCTGTAAAAAAATAGCCTAGTTAATGATGCTTTCCTATCCTTTCCCACCCCCCTACTTCCCTATAAAAGCTGCCATTCTCTTGTTCAACATTTTTTTATCTTCACCAAAACAATCACTATGATCTCAACCTTCAGTTTTTACACTGCTTACATGGAAAAGCAACTACAATAAAGCTTCTTAAAATGTTCAGGTCTGTAAAAACCTTCCTCCTCTTCCACAAACAGCAACAAACCAACCACGAAGTGCAGTAGTCCATATATCAAACATAAATTTGTAACTTCCGTTCATGCTAAGTGTTACTGTACTATTTTAGTAGTTTTAATAGAAAAACATCTGTGAAAAATTACCATGAAGATGCCATAGGATTAGCTTTATTGTCTTCGCACTGTTACATGCATTAAATTACAACAGACAACAAAGCTGAAGCCATTGTCCTCCTCTTTCGCATTTGGAGACAAGTAAAACATCACCGGCAAGACTCTGAACTTTACTCCATGTTGCAAAGACCCTTCTGCACTGCAGCTATTGCATACACCTGGGGTTTTACTAGTTAACCCACCAGTTTTGTTCTGAAGTCTTGCCAGCCACCCAAGCCAAAATACCATCACAGGTCCCATATCAAAACATCACAGTGCTCTTGCAAAATCAGACCTTGAGGTATCAACCATTAAATTTCAATCTTTCAATGTTTCTATGGAACAACTGCAAGTTCGAAGTTTTCAGGCTGATGTACTGTAAAATACACATGCGGATAGCCACAACATACAGGAACCAAGAAGCAATGAGAAAATGCAAGCCAATGAATATATTTTTTCAAAGTATTTTTTCAAACAGGTGAAAATACAACAGTAAGCTTAAAGGGACACACCTGCAGTTTGCATAAAAGGCTGAAGTTAGTGATAAACTGTTAATTAGCAATTGCAAGGTAAACAGCAGAGATTGCTTGCACAACAAAGAACAAAATTAAGCTGTGGTTCCATTAATGTTTTCTTTTGAAAGATAGGGAAGATGTCAACTTTGTATTGCTGCTAACTGTCCACCCCCTAAATAGCACAGAAACAATCTAGTCAGTGGAATAATATATCCACTTTCCTTCCATTCACAGCATGAAAATAATACTTTTAAATATTTTCTAAGTTTGAGTCAGTTCAGTTTATCATATGGCCCCACCACCAGTTATTTTTGTATAACTTCAGTGCAAGAATGGGAAAGAACAAGTGAGGTCAGAAACCTCTTAGGTCTTTTCTGTTGCTAAAGAGAGCATTCACAGAACCTCATCTGCAAGCAGAAGCAGACTGAAAGAGCATTAAGACTAAAAACCTTTTAGAAGCATTAGTAGTTTTTCAGTATTTCCCATACACACCTCACTTGCAGACTTTATCAGAAACCTACACCCATTCCCAAGTGCACAATTAACACCAGATGTACCTTTCTCGTAAGTAAAGGCAACCCAAGCTGTGAGCATAGCACTGAAATAAGTGGTTCAAGGCCATACAGCCTGGAGAATTTGACACACCAGACATACCTGCCAAGAAGTAAGGTCCATTGCTTCCCTCCCTATTTAGCAGGCACATGGCAGTCTCATTCCTTTCTCCTACTCTGTGTCTGCCTTCCCCTTGCATTACCCGCTCCCTGTGGCAGCCACAGTAACTATGACTCTGCAGTGTGCTTAAAACAGCAACATTTTATCCCTCAGCTAGTCCCTGGGGGGCCAATGTAAGTCACAAACACAACATGAGAAATATACATGAAGGACAACTTCATGAGCAATATCCATTTGAGCCTCACTGACATTAATTGATCCATTCTCCTCAAAGCTTTAGGAACAGAAGTTCCCACAGGATAGCGGGCTGGCAAAAGGTGTTTTCTCCACAGTAACTGCCCTTGGTTGTTTCTGTTTTGTACTTAGTGCGGTACAGATGATGGGTAATAGTTTGCTCCTAGGTCAAAGCTGCAAGATATGAAAATGACTAGCAATATTCATTTATGGTGCTACTGTGTCTTTATCTTCCTTTCTCACCTGATTTCATAAGAGAAAAATACACAAGAGTTCCAGGGGGATGCTCTCTGGCAGGTAAGTGGCAGGCAGTAAGGCTGCTCTGTCTTTCTAGCTGACAAGTTATTCTGGCAAAGGCAGCTGTTGGAACTAAGCTGGAAAATCAAAGCAAAGACAGTCATGTTGTGCGATTTGGTATACTACTTATATAGAACTTATTTAGCATAACTTGCTTAGCTTTAGTAGCTAAAGTTGCTGAAGCCTTAGACTGCAAGCTGTGAACTTTCACCTGGATATGTTGAACTTTTACCTAGTCAGGTAAAAGAAGGCCCCAGAGCCAGTTCAAGCCAGAAGATAGGAAGATACATTCATTAACAGAAGCTGCAACCTTAGACGTAAGAAAAGAAATGGCCTACCTAGAGATAATGAAAGGACCCAGTGAAGAACGGGAAGACCCCAGACCCTAATATTACTACTGGTCTGAATTGTTGCATGAGGGGTGGGGAATTTAGACTGTAAGGGTATAATTGCCCAGGGATTTCTTGGTTTGAGGTCCTTCTTCGGAGGCACCCAGCTCAAGCTGTAGTGCTATTAATAAAAAGGACTTTATAGAAGAATCTCTTTTCAGTGTATTGATTCAGCGGAAGCCTAGAGTTGAACCTTGTTATGGTGGCTGGCATGCATAATTTCCATAACAGTCAGGACAGTGCTTGTGATCACATAATACTGAGTAACTTCCAGAAGCTCAGGTAGGAAGAGAGGCCAATGCCTTTATGTATGGCCTGATCTTCTGTTCATAGCAGGTCAACAGCAAGCAATAGATTTCAATATATGTTTGCATTGTCATCAAGCTAAATGTAAAATGAAGGAAGTTTAAATAGATGCATATCCTACCTCCAACGGTGATGCTCACACAAAGGGCAAGGTTTTGTGGGTTTGTTTGTTTGGTAGGGTGTTTTTCTGTTCTTCATCTCATCCATATATCATCCTGCTCAAAAGGGAAAAAAAAGTCCTCATTCAGGTTGGGATCAGAATTTAAACTGGGGAGACTGGAGTGCTGGGGGACATAATTTGAGAGAACTTGTCAGAAATGTTCTGATGCTCCAAGTGTTAATTACTGGAGTATTATTTAAGCCATCCCACTGCTCAGTTTGTATACTGTTTCCATTATGCCTCAGAGGAATGACACTTCTGGGGTGCCAAATTCTGGAAATTCTAAGAAGTGACAAGTGTCAAACCAAGCCACTCACCTCCCCCTTCTGCAAGTTCCTCCTCTGCATCTCACAGGACTCTCTCTACAGCAAAGCTACCTGTATTGGATTGTACCATTCCCCAAAAAGTTTCCTCCAGCTTATTGACAGGATCTCAAACAATGGCCAGACAGTCCCTTTAGAACCCAAAGCAATTTCCATTTAATAGCCGTGAGCTCCAGTGAATAAGACCTTCTTAGTCCCGTTGCCTAACCTACCTAAAGTTTATGCAGAATACCTCAAGACTACACAACAGGAAGCAGGGCAGTTACCTGAATTTGTAATTACTTCTCAGTCAGTGATCCAAACCAAGATGGGTAATAGGTATTTCAAGTGCCATACATATGGACCTCACCTATCATATCATCAGTGAGGCATCCTACATGGGTTTGACTTATTCATGCATACGGTGTGAGGGAATGAAAGGGTAATTCTGCAGACTTAGGCAGATGGCACCCAGAAGTATAGCTCATACGTAGCATACTTAGCCTTTTTGCATGGTCATCTACAGCATATTCTGTTGACACGTAAATTGAAGACCATTTTATATTAAGTTTTGGGAAAGGGGATATTCTCAGCCTGTTAACAGCTTGGGTTGTAAGTCTTGACAAGCAAATATGTCTCCCCAGATTATAACGAAGGCAGTCTCACTTCACAAACCTAACTCCTGTAAGATGCACTTGA
>WEKW01031747.1:10548-29024 GCA_013389905.1 Sula dactylatra | reverse complement strand
TTTGCCCTTTCTTGCTAGGGTCTATTCCCAAACTCTCCTGCTTCACTAGCACTGTTCAGAAAGCCAACAAATTTGGAGTAAATGCATTTCCGGTACAGTGAGTCCTAGAAATCTGATTTCTCCACTGTACCTGCCTTTTGGTTGATTGTTTATATTTTAGAACACATGGACAAAAGATGCAGTGATCCATCAGATGTAAATTCTATGGTGCTCTAAAAAATGACAAAAAGTGACATTTTTGATAGCAGAATCCTAACTTCTTTTAAACTTAATGGCTCACAACAAATGATAGAGCATCAAATGTAAATCACATTAAATTTGACTAATGGAAAAATGTTACCTCTTTACATTAAGCTCGTATTTCAACAAAGAAGTTTAAACCAAATTTGAAAATATCTAGGAAAAGCTTATAGATGTAATGTGAGTCATTTCTAGCTCAGTCAGAGAACTAATCCAGGAAAAATATCAGGATAAGAAAATCCATCAGTAAAGACTGGATATGTACATAATCACAGAAGTAGCTTTCAATTTGTGTATGACATATTAAAAGTGAATTTATGGTCAGACAATACAGGCTCATTCGTTTTATCACTGGGAAGAGAGAACTCCAACATCAAGCCATGCACTAGCATAATAATATTCCTTTTCTTTGTACTATAGCAAGTTTTAAACTGAATAAATATTAAAGAAAAAAGACTAATTAAAATTGTGTTTGCAACAGAATCCAGTCTATCTATGATCATAGAAGAAAGACTAATTATCATAGTATGATTTAATAGTAAATGGTATTGATCAAAAACATTATTGACATCGTTGACTGTGTTGAACTGTAAATTAAAATTTTCCTGTCCCCAGACTGTGAGTGAAAACCCTATTAAAATATCAGGGAGATTATGTATCTACTTGTTTCCTACTGTCAAAGATTTTTCTCCTGTTCTTTGTTACGGATTCACGTCCTTACCCTCAGAAAGAAGTGTTTTCAAGGAAGAATCACAAGACAGAGTGTAAAAGTCACTTTGATCCAACTCCCACCTGGGACTAGATTTGCCGTTTTAGAAAGTTTGTTAGAAGTAGTTTTACCTTCACTCTCCTCACAATTTATTTGGGACATTTTTGTGGCCATCAGTGCTGCTCCATTTCACCCTTTGTTGTTCGGTACTGATCCTCCACTGGAAAATCAATATTGTAGGGAACATTCATGCATTTTACTCTTGTGGGACAACAGCAAAACCTAAGAATGACAGTATTGAAGAATTATGTATCTCTGTATCTGATAAATACGAAGTGTAATATACACTGCTCTTCAGAATGAATGAAGTATGCCTATCCCCAATATGTAAAGAATAATTTTCCACGTGGCCTGTATTCAGACAACAGCTACTACAATAAAGTTTAAAAACCCCCTGCACCTATGATGATCAATTGTGATGATAAGGTACCAAATAGTGGGTGAAAAATATGGCAGTTAAAATCATTATGCAAGACAAGTCCATACTAAAAAAAATTTTCCGTATTGTGTATAACAAACAGTTTTTAAATGAATGAGTAGAATTTGTGTGAATGTATCAGCTTCTATAATACCCAAATGCTGTATGACTCCGTGGGAGTTGTCACAGTAAAAATTGTGCTGTCTGCCTTTCCTAGGAAATGGCAGGAAGCATATCACTTTGCTTTGTGAGTATATTAATAATGCTTTTATTTTCTTTATTGCAAAACATTTCCATGCTCCAGTTGTAACTTGTAGGAAAGACTCTGGAAAATGAACTTTTTTTGAGTATCAGTACAAGCATTTGACAGCAATTTCACAATGGAAGTATTTTCATGTATGGCTTGAAAAAGGTGATATTTAGTTTCTCACAAGCATTTTTTTCTTTTGCGCAATATGAAGATACAACAAAATAATTGTGAACCACTTGTGAATAGCATATTTTCAGATTTTAAGAAAATTAAATTAATAACAGGTGATTTAAGTAATGAATTGGACAGCAGAAGGAGTAAATGATGGATAAAGAAAATTTTAGACAGCTATCGAATGAAGTTATGAATCAGCAGACATAATTTAAAATTATGTTGTATGAGTAACTTTTGAAGTGGTTATCTGTAAGAGTTACATTTATTTATTTAATTAATTATTAAATTGTGATGATAGATACACATCTATTAAATAAATGGTTATATCTAAAATAACTTACCTCTATCTCCTATACAAAATATAAAGACAAAATAATAGCATTCCTGAGAACAGTCCTCCAGCTAATGTTGATTCATTGTGTCACTTTATGCATGGGTAGTAGAACTGGGACCATTTTATCTTTTCCTAAATGTGTTTTGAAGTTTATGGTCATTGAAAAATCCATGTAAATAAATTGGTGAAGTAAATGATATATACAGCTCTCATACAGAGTATCAAGGCATTATGGTGGCTTAAATCCCTCTAGAAACAACAAGAGACAGGATGAGAGAGTTTGCTAAAAAATGACTAAGGTATTTTTTACCATTCAGATTAAAGAGTTCTTAAAAAGAGAAAATAATATGGTAAGGTCAATTTATAGTAGCTCTAATACTTTATGTTAAGGGATATTAGGAGCGAGGGTCCCTCCAGAAATGCCAGCCCAGGACTCCTTCATGCCAGCCACTGGAGCCCAGTCCCATTCCCTCAAGGGGTCTCTGCCCAGGCTGAGGGATGCAGCTGCCACTTTCCTGTTTGCAGGTTCAACCAGTAGCAAAGCTCAGCACATATCCCAGAGAGACAGACAGACACAGACAGACACACACAAGCAGGACACTGAAATGGCTGGTCTCACAGACTGCTGCAGACAAGGCGCTGCCCTCAGCAGCACCTACGTAGAGGACTCACATAAAACACAAGCACAGACAGTCAAGTGCCCTCCTCGTCTTGGGCTGGCAAGAGATGGGAGGTCACTAGTGCAGGCACACACATGACGCTCTCCAGGTTCACAAGCACATAGGCACTTGGATGTGGATCCCCTGAGAACTGGCACTGCCCCTCTTGTCCATCTGGCACCTTTGCCCACATTCTGGCCACCTTACCCACCCCATGGGTCCCCTACTCACTCATTGGTCCAACTCGGTGCTTGCTGCACACATGCAGCACTCACACACTCATCCCACGGACACTCCATAGTCATGGGTCCTCTGGACACTAGCATGGATCCTCCACCCACCTGATACCTCTGCCCCAAGCTGAGGCCCCCTACTCACTTGCTGGTCCAGCCTGAGGTTTGCCAGTGAATGCATATGCACACCCCAGGCACACCAGGACTGGGGAAGATAAAGATGGAGCCCTAGCAGCTGGCACCCAGCACGGAGCTCCTCAATAACATCAGTCCTCCCAGTAGCTGGTTTTCAGACACACGCCATTCCCACTCCATGGCTGGAGGCTGAAGGCCTCCACTCACTCTAGTAGCTGATGCTGAGACCTGACTTACTCCTGTAGCTGATACAACAGGCCAGAGGTACCCACACCCCTGGTCTGACTCCAGTAGTTGCTACCACTTTTCACTCACACACACAGAAGTCTCACCAGTAGCTGGCACTCAGTCCTTGTAGCACACACACACGTGTGACAGAGAGTGAGATTACACAGAGAGGCTTAAGAAAATGTTTAAGAAGAAAATACAAGAAGACTGTGGTGGTCAGACACAGAGCTCAGCCAGACAAGTGTACTGGCCAGTTCCATTTGGCATGCAACTGGACCCTTTTATAGCCCATTCTGTGTGTTCCCCCTTTTGTTCCTCCCCGATTTGCTTTCCTTGCATGTTCCCTGATCACAGTCCCACTGATCCTCTCAAACATCCTGGTCCCTTAGGTCTGCATTCTTACCATCTGCAAAATCCTGGTTTGTCTGCAGTTTCATGGTAGCCCATGAATTAGTGCAATTGACCAGGTGTGTTTCTTGTCTTTGCCTCCATATTGTTTGTCAGGTTTGTGTCTCTATATTTTGTCTATGGCTTCCCCCTTTTCCTTAGTATCCCATTTGACAAGGTCCTCAACCAGATAATTTTACTGAAATAAATATTTCTGTGTTCCACCTACTCTTATTAGCCAGTGTTTCTGACCATGTTTGATTCTCATTATTGCTTGGTTAGGTTTGCATTGCTTTATGATCTTATTTATGGTTTTCCCCTTTTCTTATTATCTCCTTTTGAACTGTAAAGGCCCTTGACCAGACTCTCTTAAAGGAGCAGATAATCTCGCCTTCCACATATCCTTCTTACCCTTTAATACTGCTGCAGTGTTTCACTTATCTCCTCTAAGACAGCATATTTCAGCCTAATGCTCTTTCTGCGTGCATAGTTCAAGTGTAAAAATATTAATTTTTTACAATTCTATTCTCACCTTCAGATAATTTTTGAGTATTAATAATGATAGCTGTTGTGGTTTAACCCCAGTCAGCAACTAAGCCCCACACAGCCGCTCGCTCACTCCCCCCTGGTGGGATGGGGAAGAGAATCAGAAGAGTAAAAGTGAGGNGAAGACAAACGCCATCACTCCAAATGTCCCCCCCTTCCTTCTTCCCCCAGCTTTATATACTGAGCATGACGTCATATGGTATGGAATATCCCTTTGGTCAGTTGGGGTCAGCTGTCCCGGCTGTGTCCCCTCCCAGCTTCCTGTGCACCCAGCAGAGCATGGGAAGCTGAAAAAGTCCTTGACTAGTGTAAGCGCTACTTAGCAACAACTAAAACATCTCCACATTATCAACACTGTTTTCAACATAAATCCAAAACATAGCCCCACACTAGCTGCTATGAAGAAAAAATTAACTCTATCCCAGCTGAAACCAGGACAATAGCATAACTAATTTTTCTTAAAGTAAACATTTATTTATTTCTTTTTATTAAATTTTATTAAATGCATTCCTTCATACATTCCTGCCATCCCTTCTTCTGCAATTTGAATGAATTTTATTCACTAGAAATTTTTTCCAGTATGAACCTTGGACAGAAATGGGTCAAAGGACTTGACATGCCACTTAAAATCTCCTCCAGTTTAGCTGTGGACTGTACAATACTCAATTACTTTTACTTCTCTCTGAATTTTAAAAATGCTTCCATGCCAAATCAATGATAGATATCACAATTATTGGTTACACTTTATATTCTATGCCATCCTAAATTAGATACAGTAAGTAAAAATATTAACAATAAGGTTAAATACAAGATTAATTCTTCTACTTGCATTTCTAATCAAATACACAAGTTGCCTTCACTGGTACGTCATTACATTTGTGCACAGGTTTGTTGCTTCACTGGCTAGCCACTGTATCTTGTCTGTGAAGGTCTCTACAGGATGTGGCATTAGATTCCCAAGTTGAAAAACTTTAGACTTTAAGAAAAAGGAGACAGGAGTTTCATAAATTTAGTTGTCACATATTTTTATTATACATTGTTACAGTGACATTGTATGGTTTCTGGGGGGAAAACAAACAAACAAAATTCTAATATTTTCCTCAGACTATTTGATTAATCTTTCTGAATTAATTTTATCTTACTATTTTCTCATATTAAAACTAAAGGAATTAATTGAAATGTTCTCAATTAAGTATTTAGTAAGAGTATAAACAGCTCGCAATGAAGTTGGAGTGGGAAAGAGGAATCTTTTCTCTTTTTGGAACTCAGTAATTCTAGAAGTAATACAAATATTAGTCCAAGAACTGGTTTTCCCTGGAAATAATTATAAAAAAAAAAGGTAGCCTGAAGTACTAAGAAAACTTCCTACCCTTAGGAATTTGGGAAAGTAGCTCAGAAAAAGCAAGCTTTTTGTCAGAGACGCTTAAACTCACAGGGCAGAATCCCCTCTTCTGCTATAATACTGAATTAGTTTAAAAACTGGAAGCGTTTAAAATTACCATTCCAGACTAAGAAAGTCTCTGCTCCCATTCCTATATGAATACAAAGAATAGTCATATGTGTACACTTCTACAGAAAATATTCATAGAATCATAGAATAGTTTGGGTTGGAAGGGACCTTTAAAGTTAGTCCAACCCCCCTACCACAGGCAGAGACATCTTCAACAAGATGAGGTTGCTCAGAGCCCCGTCCAACTTGACCTTGAATATTTCCAGGCATGGGGCATCTACCACCTCTCTGGGCAACCCGTTCCAGTGTTTCACCACCCTCACTGTAAAAAATTCTTCCTTATATCTAGCCTGAATCCACCCTCTTTTAGTTTAAAACCATTACCCTTTGTCCTATCTCAACAGGCCCTGCTAAAAAGTCTCTCTCCATCTGTCTTATAACCCCCATTTAAGTACTGAAAGGCTGCAATAAGGTCTCCCCAGAACCTTGTCTTCTCCAGGCTGAACAACCCCAACTCTCTCAGCCTTTCTTCACAGGAGAGGTGCTCCAGCCCTCGGATCATTTTTGTGTCCCTCCTCTGGACCCACTCAACAGGTCCACGTCTTTCCTATGCTGAGGCTCCAGAGCTGGATGCAGTACTCCAAGTGGGGTCTCACCAGAGCAGAGTAGAGGGACAGAATCATCTCCCTCGAACTGCTGGCCATGCTTCTTTTAGAAGCTTGGCTTTCTGGGCTGCGACTACACATTGCCAGCTCGTGTCCAGCTTTCCACCCACCAGTACCCCCAAGTCCTTCTCTGCAGGGTTGCTCTCAATTCCTTCATCCCCCAGCCTGTATTAATACTGTATGTTGCCCTGCTCCAGGTGCAGGACTCTGTACTTGGCCTTGTTGAACCTCATGAGGTTCACATGGGCCCAGTTCTCAAGCTTGTCCAGGTCCCTCTGGATGGCACCTCATCCCTCAGGTAGGTCAACCTCACCACTCAGCTTGGTGTCATCTGCAAACTTGCTGAGGGTTCACTTGATCCCACTGTCTATGTCATTGATGAAGATATTAAATAGTACTGGTCTCAATATGGACGCCTGAAGGACACCACTCATCACCTGTCTCCATCTGGACATCAAGCCATTGACCACTACCCTCTGTATGTGACCATCCAACCAATTCCTTATCCACCAAACAGTCCACATATCAAATCCATATCTCCCCAGTTTAAAGAGAAGGATGTTGTGGTGGACTGTGTCAAAGGCCTTACAGAAGTCCAGACAGATGACATCAGTAGCTCTTCCCTTGTCCACTGATGTAGTCACCCCATCATAGAAGGCCATTTGGTTGGTCAGGCAGTACTTGCCCTTGGTGAAGCCATGCTGGCTGTCTCGAATCACGTCCCTATCCTCCATATGCCTTAGCATAGCTTCTAGAAGGATCTGTTCCATGACCTTCCCAGGCACAGAGGTGAGGCTGACAGGACTCTAGTTCCCAGGGTCCTCCTTTCTACTCTTTTAAAAATGGGCACAATATTTCCCTTCTTCCAGTCTCCAGGGTTTTCACCTGACTGCCATGACATTTCAAATATCATGGAGAGTGTCTTGGCAACTACATCAGTCAATTCCCTCAGGACTCTGTGATGTATCTCATCAGGTCCCGTAGACTTATGTATGTTCAGGTTCCTCAGGTGGTCACAAACCTAACCTCTTACAGTGGGAGAGATTTTGCTCCCCCAGTCCCTGTCTTAAGGTCCATCCACTCGAGGTGTGGGAAGATAAGTTGCCAGTGAAGATTGAGGCAAAGAAGTTGCTGAGTATGTCAGCCTTCTCCTCATGCATTGTTACCAGTTTGCCAGTTATGTTCATCATGGGGGTATGGTTTTTTTGACTGTCCTTTTCTGGCTGACATACCATTGGAATCCCTTCTTGTTGTTCTTTGCATCCCTTGCCAAGTTTAGCTCCAGCTGTGCCTTGGCCTTCCTGACCCTATCCCTACACAACTAGGGAGCATGCCTACACTATTCTCAGGATACCTGTCACTGCTTCCACTGCCTGTGCTTTTCCTTCCTGCCCTTTAGTTTGACCAGCAGGTCTTGATTCATACATGTTAGTCTCTTGCCTTCCTTTCCTGATTTCTTACACCTGGGTATCAAGAGCTTTTGCGTTCTATGAAAAGCATCCTTAAAGATCTGCCGACTCTATTCTACTTCCTTGTCCCTGATGGCAGTTTCCCAGGGGATCCCACTGTTTAACTCCTTGAAGAGCTGGAATTCTGCTTTCCTAAAATTCAGGGCCTTGACTTTACTCTTCACCTGACCCATATCCCTCAGGACTGCAGTCATTCACCAGTGCATGATCACTGCAGCCTAGGCTGCCTCCAATCTTGACGTCACCAATTAGCTCACTTGTGTTGGTGACCAACAGGTCCAGTATCGCATCCCTTCTGGTAGGATTGTCTATTATCTGGCTTAAGAAGTTATCCTGAATGCATTCCAGGAGTCTCTTGGATTGCCTATATCTTGCCATGCTACTTTTCCAGCAGATGTCAGGGTGGTTGTAGTCCCCCAGAAGGACAGTTCATTTAGAACCCAGTTCACTGAGAACCCGAACAGTATGTGTGTCCCAATGGAAAAAAATACTCTCTGCTTCCATCTACTGGTGGAGAGAGACAAACAGAGATTCATTTTTGTAAAATTTTTATTCATAATTCCTTCAGTGACACATGGGAGTGATCATCACTATACACAAACTCATAATTAGTTGAGAGTTGGAATTGCATGGGGAGAGGTGACAAGGGATTTCTTTCATGTAGCTGAAAGAACATCTGTGAGGTAAGGACTCACAGATGTTCAAGCATCCTACAAGTTATTACTTGTCAGGCCTTGCAGACTATGTGCTGTTGAGAGGTGAAATATGGGTGCCTCCTTAAAAGAATCTAGAGGGCAGAAGAAGAGCTAAGTGAAATCTAGTGATTTTTTTTCCTAACAGGAAAATAAAGCTGCATTTCACAGCTTCAGGTCTTGCTTGTTCAGCAAAGGGAGCATGGAGCTTAGGTGATCATGAAAGGTATTTGTTTCGTTGCGTTTTTTTGCAATCTAATAGAAATTCCATGCTGGATCAAAAAAATCTGTCCAAGTGACATTTCCTTTAGAACACTTCATTTTGAAAGAGAAAATTAGTAACTCAGACTTTCAGAAAATTTGAATAGAAGGTCCTCTTGCTATGAGTTTTAATATAGTATTAGCTTGATCTTAGGTAACAGTCAGCATCTTATGGAAGAATCACAGACTGTGCATCTGTATTATGAAATCATTTCAGTCCTTGTTCCAGTGCTGTAGTCTCCTGATCATACCTGCAAGGATGTGTGTGTGCTCCTGGGCTCTGTTCAGGACAGAATCAAGCTTTTTACTTAGCAGGGAAGCAGACCAGCTGTACAAACCCATATCTACACCCAACAGACAGTACAGATTATTTTGTTTCTCCTGTTTGAAATACTCTTCTAACTGCAGACTTACTTTTCTCCACTCAATGCCATCCTTCACATCAGCAAATTGCATACATTCATGCTACTTCCCATGATATATTCATCCCAGTTTCAGCACAGTGTTGTAAGAAAATAATCTGGAGAGTTGCAAAAGCCTTCTTATTCATTTTACTTTCTCAAGTATCAGCACACAAAAGCTGGAAGATGTCGACTACCTGTAGGGACCTTGTGTTGGCTCAAAGGTTTGTTGTCGGGAGGATTTCCCAACAGTATTACAAGGAGGTCACTTGCCATCTCTGCCATATGGTCAACATGCTGCAGATGGTTACTGTTACTCTCAAAATCTTGTTATGAGCACAGGGGAACACACCCTGTATGCAGAGCCAAGCATTTATTATTAGTACAATTAATGCTTTAATGGTGTAATCAAAATACAGCAAACAGCTATTATTAGTCCAGTTACAATAATACTACTGTCATGATTTCAAGGTTAGTAAGCAATACTGTCCTAAAGCAAGGGGGAAAGTGTGTTTCTGTTCTTCTTGTTTTGCAAATAGAAAGAGGATAGTCGTGTTTTATATAAGGACAACAGTGCTTAAACATCTGGTAAGGAGTGGTATCCCATGCAACAGTGAAGGAAGTGTTTGAAGTATTGGGACCAGATACATATTTATAGGGTGATGCAGGTATGTGTTCTGTATGAATTCCAAATTGCATGCAAACAAAGAGCATTATGCATTTCTCTCCCACCTGGCAGTCTGGGATGTTGATGACAAAAGTGGTGGCAGGCAGACACAATCTGAAAATCTCAATCTTTCTGGGGACATTCCCTGTGAAAATGATTACCATATTGCTTGTATAGATTGTTTAAGGCATAACAACATATAACATAAACTGTAACTGAATACTGTCTTTGTTATTCTAGCTCAGATTCTGTCAGTTGATGACAAAATCTCAACAAAACCTCTAACAACTCAGAAAATGTCCCAGTGAGTTGTTCAGTATCTGAATAAGTCTTCTTGATTCAAGTTAGCCAGATGTGAACACTAGTAGTGTCAGCTGATGAAATCATCACAGATTACATGGGCAACAGGGTGCCAGCTGGCCCACAATGGAATCTAAATGATTTGCAGAAGATACGATCACTGTGCAGTTAGCAAGTGTAGCTGGTTATGATGTTCATAAATCTGTCTCAATGATGCAGAAAATCTTTATGATAAAATAGTATGTTTAACAGAACTCAGTAGAGATGGTATATGGAAAAAAATCTGATGACTAGATAACCCTTACAGGAACACAGCTGTTGGAAATTGTGAAGATGCAAATGACAGTCTACAGGATGACATCACAGAAAGTGACCATAGCCCTTCCTCAGAATGACTCCACCAAGCACTAGGAACCAGAGGTTGCTAAATTCCATATGATGGCAAAAGATCTCCTATCCTTATAAGTAGCAGACAAGAATATAGTATACCTTTTCCATAAGACAGTTATGAGAAGGAAGCATCTAGTCTGACCTTTTACATCTTAAAATTCCACTTTTCTTTCCAGTATCATACCACATGAATACCAAATCTCATATGAATCATCTTTCTGTTGCAGGGGATCAAGAATGACACACTTGATAGTGACTTAGCTCATTTGGATGGCTTCCAAATTCAACATCTCTGCATTAATAGTTACTAAACAGTGACTACTAACTAAAAATTAAAGGAGGAATTCCCTACATGGAATTAGTCTGTTTTGTCATTAAGTTGTACAAGAAAAAATCATGGTGTAAGATAGGCCAAAGGCAAAAGGATTTGAAACATTCTTATTCAAATGTGTGCTGACATGCAGTACCGATTTGATCTGTCAATGTGCAGAAGCTGTAAGTCAGCTCTCATCTGTGATATAGAAGACTGAGCTCAATCGCTGAGACATGCAACAATGACAGCACAGACATTGTCAATGAGTACTCAAAACCAGAGCTGGACTGAACCTCATGAGTGCTTGGACAGGATGCTACTTTGATATTCTTTCTCTAATTATTTGCTGAAACTGGAACCTCATGTAATATATTCCACAAGGCCTCATGAACAGCTAAGGAGAATCACAATGTTAAAATGGCATTTTTTATTAGGCAGAAAGGATGATCTACATTTGAAAGAGAATAGACTTCCAGACTTGTTAATCTTCAAAATCTTCCTAATCAACAGCAAAGCAAACTAATGACAAGAAGGAGGCATTCTCCTCACCACTTCAACATTAGGCTTTCTTTTATAGCCATCTATTTATAGAATTTGTTTTGGAATTAAAAAAAAAAAAAACAAAACCCAAACAAAACCAACAAAGAAATATAAGATTAAAATACCTAGAAAAGCAAACAAATAGACCAGCAGTGTCTAAATTTGGAAGCAGAATACATGTGAAAAACAGTGAAGTAGAAATAGAAGTGTAGAGTCTTAGTAGACCAGAAAAAAAGGTTAGAAAATTCCAAAACCCAGAACAGATAATATAATACTTATTGAAGGGTTAACAGTAACATAACTTTTGGCTGAAATTAGTGAAAACTGAGGTGGTTTTATTTTTTTTCCTTTTCAGGACTGAGATAGTGTGTTATTAGATATCTTAATAATAAATCTCTCTGATAGAAAGTTGCACCTTTTCACTTCCCTTTTGATAGGGTTAAAATATTTTAGCAACAACAAAGTCAGATCCAAGCATCTGTAGATGCTCCAGATGGATTTCGGTCAATGGTGGTGTGAGGAAATGACTTCCAAGCATGCTCCCTTCAGTTCTTTCACTCCACAATGATGAAAGCATCCTGACAACAGCAGGCAGCTCCCACCATACTGTGCATGAATAGAGCAGTCACAGAAGATGCCCTGAATATTCAGGGTGTCTCAGGCAACACTTGGGGTATGAAGTAATTCATATTACCTCATACTACTCCATAGTAATGAAGTAATAATGCCTTCTGAAAGACACTTTTAGAAAACTAATGTGAAGATCATGTGATGCCCAGAAATGTAAACAGAAAGAGATACACTACTGGATTAAGATAATCTAAGAATTTTGTTGTATAATGCATGTTTGCCTAGCTACAGAAAAGCCCACTCTGTGGGCCAGTGCTTTGGCCTCATTACAACTATAGAGAGTAACTTCATGACACTCAGAAAGGCCATCCGTTCAGTTGGATAGTCTGCAAAAAAATGTTTTAGCCATAAAAGCTCCCCTTCCAAGGTCTTCTCACAGTGACAGAACTGTGATGCAATCGTAAGAAACCCTCTTTCTCTCTATTTTCAGGGGTATAGATTTGTAAAGAAGTGAGATTTTCCACATGATTTAAATGAACTATATCAGGATCACTGATGGCTCAGGAAGATAACAGTGCTGTGCACATACCTGGCTGATGTTTCCAAATAATTCTCCTTTTTAAATAAAGCAGGAAATCTTTTAAATCTTATATATTTATTTTTTATTTTTGTAAATAAAAAACAAAACTTAGATGTCATTATGCTAATTCCAGGAGTCAAAATTTAATAAACATCTGCCCACAATGTGGTGTGGTCTTGGTTAGAGAAAGATTACACTAAGGGGAACTTCTATGCTATGGAATTGAGTGTGTTGTTGAAACATTTGAGACAACTGTAAATGAACAAGCTCATGTACGGAAAGCATTCTAGCCAATCTATACACACAGCCAAAGAGCTCCACGTGGCTTAATTTACCCAGCCAACCAGTCCATGCTGCAATGGTTAACATGCTTCCAGTACTCAAGTTAGCTCATAAAAATCTTGCTCAGCATTCGTGAACTACGCTGCAATTTGCAAAATGCATATAACTTGAGAAGAAATGGTCACTATAGATGCTAATAAGATTTTTATTTTTCAGGTGTTTTTTAGTTGCCTTACCTACTTGTTAGAAAACTTCTTTTCACATTTAATGGTTAAAGTGCTGAAAGCAGTGTGGGCTTCTTTGCGGACATGAATAGAAAAGGTTCACTAGCAGGTGTACACCATAAACCATCAGTTGGTAGGGAGAAATCTTTTTGCTCTTCTCATCCACTGCTTCCTACTTCTCTTTTGTTGTTAGAGTTATTGTCACCCATGAACACATGGTGCACAAAGAAGGTTTTGTTCATGTGATACTACCTCTGTAAGGGAATTTTTTTTTTCTACGTCACCCTGTAGGTTTTTTTATCACCTACAAAGATCAGTAGAAAAGCTGCTGTTTAACAGCCATTGTAAGTGAACTATTGTAAATCACAAAAGAGAACTCAACTCTTTATAATTTTAGGCAAAAGTCATTGACTTTTCTTAATCATCTCTTCTTCAGATCTATTTGGATAATGATAATCTGTATGATGATAAAAGAATGAAAATATCTTGCTTTAGTTCAGCCCCTTATTTGTTTTAACATGCTTAAAGAAAGTCAAGAATGTAGCCGCTAAATGACAGTTAGTTATGTGAGGATTTTCAGAAACAAGATAATACAGCAGCTTCAATATACTTTACAAGTGGTTTTTTTTCCTCCCCTAGATTTAACATTGTCTCTTACTCACAACAGGATTACAGTTATAATCACTGAAACATTTCATTCCTTCTTAATTCTGTGTTTACATGCATTGTTAGCCCAACTTTAAAACTCACAGCATGGATCTCCTTCATATGAATAAAAAACATAGTCACAGAAAATTTAGTGCCTTCTTTCTTTGATTTCACTTGCTTTTGTTATCAAAAAACATTTTTACATCAACAATCATATATTAAGCCACCATGACATGGGAATTAAAAATGAATCACTACAAAGTACTGCAACTGTTCATTTTAAATGGAATTAAATGAACCTTCATGATTAGGCATTCTTTCTCTGCCATGGTATGTGAACTTAAAATAAATATATAATAAACTATTCTAATTCTGAACTTTAAAGTTGTGCCAAAGTGATTGATACAAAGCCAAAAATATATCAGTTGTTGCTGGTAAAGTAAAATTATTGCAGCACTTCAAAAAAAGGTGTTTTGTGTCAGAATAAGATTTTTATGATTAATTGGTTTTTCAGAAAAAAATAATTAAGGTTTATAAATGTCTTAGGATTTGTTGTGATTTGCAACATTTTGTCTACAAAAAAAGTTATTCATAATAGTGTATCTACATATTTTATTGTCCCAAGTATTGCTGATCTTTTATTATGTAACATACAGGCTATTAGATGAAAAAAATCCCTTTAATATAATAAATGCATAAAAGCTTGTGTTGCTGGTGATTATATAGCTTATATGCAAATAAGAATAAAATGCATAGCCCAGTAAATGTAATTTTTGCCATCCTAGTAAAAAGCTGTGGGAAGGTTTGGACAAACTCAAGGGGTCACTGCCCAACAAACAAAATCCCCTGGGGGGCTAAGCCTGGGGGTGGCTCTGGGGCCACACTCACACTCAGCTGGGAGCAGCCAGAAGGTAGCAGCCCATTGTGAGGAAACATATAAAGGTAAACCCAAGCAGATCCCAATACTGAGGAGTAGGGGACCCCCACCATGAACATCATATTTATCTCAGGAAAGGCTTCAAGACTCACCATAGCCCTCCTTCTTGAGGAAGATTCCACTGTCACCTTCAGGACGCCAGGAGACTTTGGAAGGGTGGGATCTAGTAAGGGCTTTTTGATATAACAATTTGTACTACATCATTATTGAGGCTTTTCTGATTTGGTCTATTAGTTCATTACTGCATAAATGACACCAATATTAAATTCTTAGCTTTGTATTTATCTGGTATGTTCTCTTTTGCTCATAAAAAGAAAGATTTTGAGAGTTACAATGTGTAGTTTAGTCATAATCTTTCAAACTTGAACTCACTGATGAAAAAGTATTTTTTAATGTTAGGATTCACAAAAACAGAGTCAATTGGGCACTACATATCCAATAAATGTCTAGTTTCCCTTGGTCATGAAAACTGCTCATCAAGCCATTTTTAGATGATACTGCCTGTGTTGGGAGCAGTGTGAGTGGGGTCATCGAACAGCCCCCAAGCTGATGAGTGGAGCCGGGGGTAGCAGCAGCAGCACCCATCCCCAGTCCAGTCATCACTGAGCAGCAGCAATGCACTTCTGGCCTGAGATTAGTCTGGGAAGGTGGAAGGACAGTTTTGTAATAGCAGAGGACAGGCTGGAAGCAAGCAGTAACAGCCAAGGTGGAGCTCCTGACTGCGGTGGGTCAGGGCAGTTATGGCCCAGGAATGCTCCCTGACAGCCTGTTAACTTAACCCCGAGATTAAGAATACTAACTTAAATGATTAAATTTAAAAATCCATGCTATTTCATTTAAGCCTACACAGTGTTACACTCTGACACTTAATAACGCTTCTGTCTGATTGGGTTGATTTGACATTCTTTGCTCAAAGTGTGGCAGAACCTGCCACAGTTTTCTAGAAAGCAAACACAAAAATTGCAGTTTCAGTACACGTTGGTCACTACAGTGAATTAATTTGTTTCTGGTTCTCACAATTACTTATTTTCAGAAAAATAGACTTTGAGTCCTTAAGGTATTTTAATACCCTTAAACGGTTGAGTACAACCGATGATGTCAGTGGAGCTACCACTACAACAAGCAATTACTCTATGAACATTTTGTTCTTCCTCATAAATGTTTTTCTATCTTTGTTGTCATCTTTGAGCCTGGGCTTCAGAACCTGACTCTTCATCTATATTTTTGCTCCAAATATTCAGTCAGTTTTATCTTCTTAAATTATCTTCCTTCTTGCTAAAACTAAGCACATAGTTTTTTTGAATGTCTATGCTCTTGAGAGTATATTAAAACAGTTCAGTCTATGCATGTGATATATTTTCTGTCTTGATAAAGTTGGTAAATGAGAAAAAAATATTAAATATTATTTACTACAATCGTATGTGTGGGAGTTCACCCACCTAGAACCTCTCACCCATGTATGTCTTATAACAAAGATACACGCTATCAGTTGTCTAGAACATTTTAACTCATCCTCTACATTCACTATTGAGCTCTTCAACATGAAAGACTTGTGAGTTATTTTTGAGTGCTAAGAAGTGTCTTTCCAGAAAGATATGTGCCTAGTGTTTGTAGAGCCCTGTGGCAATCCAAATTGTGATTTCCTAATTCCCCAGAGAAGCTTAATATGCCGTGGTTCAGGACTAAGAACTTTATTGGTGCTGCTGAAACATTTTTTGCATAATAATCTAGAGGATATAGTGCTTATGTAAGATGTGGGCAACATGGATTCTAGGCACTTTTCCTGCAGATCAAATCTTCACTGTCTCAGTCACAGCGCTGAGAATCCCAAGTGGAAAAATGTGGGCAAGTATTTTCTAGTGGTTTACTGTGCTCATAACGGAGAATAAAAAATGTCTAACTTAGGAAAGAGAATTTCCCTCTACAGATATTAGAGGTGTCTTCCTGTTCTGTGTGAAATGTTTACTCATTTTAGGGGAACAAGCTTATCCTCCATGGCTAGACACCAAAAATTTAGTGGACAAAGTGCAGAGATTAAAGTTTGAGTATAATAGACTGGATCCTCTCACTTGTTATCTGCCAAAATATTGTTGAACTCCACATATTCCTATATAATATTTCAGTTTCCACAGACCAGCTTTTTCTCACAGCAGCTTATTCTGAGAGAAAATTGCTAGCCATGTTTTAGACACAAAGTGTAAATTCATATTAATAACATGATAATATAATAAAGCAAGAATGCCCACTGAAGAAGCAAGATCTGCAATAGCACAAGCAGAGAAAAAAATTCAGCTTACTTACTGGTTTGAAAATACAACAAGAAAAATTAAAATAATGATGATGTGGGAACTAAACAGCACACGTCATTAGTTATATGTACAGTATACAACATAAATACAAAACTTCAAGGGTTAACTGTAAGTTATCTGAGCAATTTTGTTATAAAAGGAACCACTACTTTTGCAACCAAGTGGATGAATATTTGCTTTTTTTCCTTTATTTTAGATCTTCTGGGAGCCTTGCCAATATCAAAAGGTCTCTGTGGATAAAACACATCATACTACAATGCCTAAAGTGTATTTCCATTCTAAATTATGATTCTCTGCAAATTATATTGTGTTGATACCATGTTTATATGGCCCTTGATGCTAACCAAGGCAACATTTGCTCAATTTCAGTTGAAAGACAATTCTTCCAGTTAATAGTCTTACAGTCACCCTGGAATTCAAGAGTTAATGTATGTGTGTTCATGTCTAATACAAAAAGCGAAAATGAGGCCAGAATTTGTTGTTGAAATTAAAACTTAATGAACAGTTCTGTCGACAATGTACAAGGCACAGTAGAATTTAACTTAATCTTTCAGATTTCCATCAGGTCTTGAAAAATAATATGATTTATTTTTCCACAAAAAAAACCCAAACCAGCAATGACTGCAAAATGCATGTTTGAAACATATACCTTCATTGAGAAATCAACCCATACAACACTTCACATATTAACACTGTCTGGCTGCCTCTACACATTATTCCCAAATATTAAAATGAACTCCCTTAAATGGTACTGAGAAGAAATGAAATGCAGTCTTAAATGGGGTGTCTGCCTTAAAGCAATTCATTAAATAAAGTGACTGGGTCCTTGAATAATATAAACCTATAACTCCATTATTTGAACAACTGATTAATTGACATGATTTTGGTTTTACCTTGCTGTTTCAATTAGGTGGATAATACTGTACTATAACTTAATAAAAATTGTTCAAAAGCAATGAAGAAAGTATATGTATCAATTTTATTTCCATAATGTTATCAGTGGGATAACTTAATGGATACTGCAAAAATCTAAACTCCTACAGAAGAAAATGGGTTCATCACAATTGTGTAAATTATTCCATCANTATGAGAACTACACTTTGACTGTGACTGTTGAATTCACTTCACAAATGAATTCATTTGTGACCATAAGTATTTGAGAAAAAGAAATCTACCAGCAAATGTGTAAAAAAGTGAAAACCTCAAGCCTTCAAAGCCTGCATTTTACTACCAGCTACATATGCAAAATACCTACTAGCTTTTGTTTCAATGGCAGCTGTTAGAAGCAATTCAGGAAGATGCATGCTTAGAGCAATTCAGTGAACCATGAAAAAAATTACTGCTGGCTTTAATAGGCACTGGGTTCAGGTTCTCACAGAGAATTTCACAGATTTATTTTGAACAT
>WEKW01031745.1:107466-181301 GCA_013389905.1 Sula dactylatra | reverse complement strand
CGGGGCGGGGCGGGGCAGGCCGTGCCTCGGCTTCCCTGGCACGGGGAGCCCAGTCGGGGAGGCCTGGGAGTCCCGGGCACAAGGGGCGATTCCTTTGGGTTTTTTCCCCGGTTAAATTTTCCAGGTGGAACGAACTCAGGACGTTCTATGAAATGCAGCCACAGAAGCCTCTGTTGCGGAGCTCTCATCTCAGAGATAGAGGTGTTTGTCAAGACCTTAACGGGAGCACAGCGCTTACAAACTTAACATTTAAACTTGAACTTAGTGATCGGCGGCCTAGACTCTGTTTAAAATCCTGCGGGAGATGTGGCTTGCGGGGAGTGGCGAGCTGTGATCTTCGCCGGCCATACCGGAGGGAGCGGGGACCCGCTGCTGCGGTCTGGGGCCCTCTGGGACACCCCATTTCTCCCGGGGGGGGGCCGTCTGCTCCCCAGCGAGCCTGCAGGGTGTCAGGAGGTGCCTTTTTTTGGCAAGAAATACTTCCGGTTTGTTTTGGGGTTTTTTTTTGTTTACCTGGTTGCTTTTGGCTTCTGATGGTTCAGGCTTTTATTTAAGGCAAGGAAGTAGAATGGGGAAAAAAAAGAAGTGTTTGGTAGGTGAAGGGTGACATTAGGCTGTAAGAACAGGCCTCCTGCTCCAGCAAAGGTCATTTACAGAGCTCCCGAGGTTGTCCAGGGATGAGGAGCTGTTTCTCACTTTACCGTAACTTACTGGAAGACTCCATCTATAAAATAGCATATTCATAGATGCACGTTTCCTGACAAAATACCGCATTTATTCTCAGGCTGCTCTGCCAAGCCCAGGTCTCCAAACCGAACCGCCACACAGGTGTTTGCGAGGGCTAGGGCTGGCCTGGGGCTCTCTGCCCCTCTGCCCACTGCTGGTGGCTGTGAGGGGCAGTGATCGGGCCCTGCCAGTGCCGGGTAGAGCTTGTGCTGATGGTGTGTCCTAGAAACCCGCGTTTTTCTATTGTAATCTAGAAGCACTGACCTGAAAAGCAGCTGCAAAAAGACTTGACTCTGCTCTTATCTGTTCTCTTACATAAATCACCTCAGTCCCAAAAAGCGTTTTCAATCCTTTGTTGTTGAGAAGCTCTGAAATCTTACTAGAATGTCTTGTATGAATAAATTCTCTAGGAAAAAGCAATATTAAATAGCATAAAAAAGAATTTGACTTAATGCTATGGGCAGACATTATGTGAATCTTCTCCGCATAGTTTCCCAGAACCGAGATTACAGCTTGTTTGTGATCTTCCTTTATAAAATACTTTCCTGACTCTAATAAAACATAGTTGTAAAAAATGAATGTAATCTACAGTGACTAAGCATACAGTGCTTTTATTTCTGGAAACCTGAGATACAGAAGTAGAGTAAGCCAGACTTCTTGGTTTCTGCGGCCACCTGGATTACCTTGTGCTGTGTGTGCATTTCCGTGGTTGTTCCTTTCCTTTAGTGGGTGCGCTCATCGAACTTTGCTACAAAACCGGGAATCAAGCCTGGATTATAACCCTTCCCTAGTGTTTCACAAAACTCCGGGCAGTTAGTTGTAGCTCTTTGGAAGCTATTTTGCTCTGTGGAAATTTTCAGCAAGTGTTTTGAAAAATGACAGTAGTTCCTAGTTGTAGGTAGCTCTGCCACTCTTTTTGCGGAAGGAGAAAGTCCTGTCTTGGGACAGGGCTGTAGTCTGAGGTTCAGCTTTGCGTGATCTTTCAGCTCTCCCCTGGCGATGTGTGTTCCTGGTTTGTGTTCCCGGTGCAGGCGTAAGCACTGCATGGCCCTGGGTGAATGGGAAGGGGGAGACGACTTTAAATGACCCCGTCCTCCTGGCTGCCTGACTTGGGTGAAATGTTGTATATAACTATGTATATATTTGTGCACACGATTATTTTTCTTTAATTTTCCTCTTTCTTCTTCTCTATCTCTTCCCTTTAGTTACTTCTAGTCGTGACAGAGATGTTTGGCGGTCAGTGCCTTGTTGGTGGGTGTATTTTGTTTAGCAGATTTCTAACTCTTTCCTTACTTGCTTTTTTTTTTAGTTTTGGTCTTTAATTTTTCTCTGTGTATGTGTGTGTGTGTTTAAATCTTTAAATAAAGGTCTGTTGTTACCTTATATGAAAAACGCTTGATTTTGTGAGGAGTTTCTACCTGTTGGAGCCCAAACACGTTGTTTCATTTTGGGAGAGGCTGTGAAATTGCACTGTTTTCCCTTCCTTGTGGAGAAGGAAGGGAAGGTGGCTATGGGCAGCCAGGTGAGATGGATTTATTTTTTGTCCTCATTTAGATCTTTGTTTGCATGTTTGGAGTGTGATGACATTTTGCTGGCTCATATTTATTCAAGTATTTTTCTACTCTGCCAGAACTAATTTAGATAGAGTCTTTCAAAAAGATCAGATATAAAAAAGAGCATAATTTCTGGTAGAGCATATGTTTGTTATTCATTCTAGATTTAGAATATTTAGTAGTATTAAAGCCTGAAATTAGTCTCTCAATAGCAGCTTATGCTTGTGAGAATTAAGAGATGGAAATCTTTTTTCTGCATTTATTGTTTCATGGCTGCATGATCTTGAAGACATTACTGGCTGGACTTTTTACATCTAAAATGGGTTCTTTTGAAAGTATTAAATCTGTAGAGATGCAAATATTGTAGTGGTTAGTTGTATGCACTGTATTTCCTTTCTGGTACGAATAGGTAACAGAGCAGTGGACTGTAATGCCGACAGGAATCATTGGGAGTGCTGTTGGGTTAAAAATACGAGATTTAAGTTAATTCTGAGAATTCACAGGAAAAATACACCTTCATTGTACAGAACAGAATCTGGCAGCACTTCAATTGATGCTTCCTGTGCTTATTGCTTGGAGAGAGGTTGTGTGAGCTGGAAGAAAACTCCCACTGCGGTGCGGTGGGTTGTGATGAGCCGCTCTCTCCAGGTGGGGGAGAGAGGGATAAATGTGTGCGGTAGGCCTCTGCAGCTGTCCCTGTTAAACCTGCTTTGAAAATGCTCTTTCCTAAGCATAACCCTTAGAAATATCTCAGACACATGCTGTGCCGTGTGTCTGCTTGAGCTCAAACTGCCTTATGCCAATTAGATGCTACGTCAGAGAAGAGAGAAGAAAACAGAATTTCTGGCAGAGTAGAAAGAACAAGATTCTGGTTTCAAGCATCTCAGTCCAGACGCTGTCAGATACTGAAGTGTGTATGTGCCCTTAATATTTCCTGAGTCTTGTGCGTTTAATCGCCTTGGAGATATGCTAAATTGATACAGTTTTTAGAAAGCAGGCCGTGAACTTCTCTTTTAAGAATGCGATTAGTCTTTTTATTAGCTGCTTTAACAAGAAGCTGTGTTTTCAGTTCTCCTCCTTTTGGTCAAGGTGTAATTGGCCTGTAATAACTCCATAATGAGCAGTGAAATGAAAAGGGAGGCATTGATCGTGTGTGCACCCAAATCTGCCCCAAGTTCCTAATAGAAGCGCTGCACTTCACTAGTGTCAGCTCCATTTCATTCAGTTTCAGCTTACAAGCAAAGCTTTAAATTACTTTAGCTATGTTTAGCTAGGTTTAGCTATGGTGCTACGAGCTGGGACTTCGTTGCGTTTCAATTTGGAAGCAAATCGCCTGACTGCGTGCAGCAAAACCACCCTGCAATCCGAACAGGATGCCTCGTGGAAGATGTGAAGATGGAAACTGCTTCAGATGTTCTCTGGTGCTGAAGAGAGGCATTGCTCTGAATCAGGCGGTGGGCTGCACCGCGGAGGGCTCCTCCAACATGCACCCAACACGTGTCTGAGTAGAGAGCTCTCCACAAATCCCCAGACCCTGGGGCACCCTGAAGTGGTTGTGATGGTGTATAGGTGACCTGGTGCCTACACATCACCACAACCTTCCCTTTCAGCAGCAGCTGCCAGCCTCAGCTTCTCCTTGTGACACTGCCGCTCCTTTGTTTTCTGCAGAGACTTTTCTTGGCCTTCCCCTTTACCTCTTTCAAAACTGATTCCTTTTCTGGGTTTCTATTTTATCCTTTTTCCACATTGACTGCTTGTCCTTCTGCCTCTCGGAATCCCTTAATAAGATGTTGCTGCTCATGCGTTGGCTCTGTAGGAACCCTGAAGGCTTGCCTGGCTGTAGGGTGCTCTGTAGGCACGTGGGGAGGCTTTATCCCCATGGCTCCTGCTGATGACAGCTCTGGTAGTTGGCACTGTGTAGAATACCTGCACAGGAAGGTGATGGCCTGGCTCTGCCTGCCTCAAAGAGGTTATCTGCCCCCTGGTAGCAGGGGGGAGGTCGTGATGCTCTGCAGAATGGGGGCTGCTCTCCAACACAGGCGTGGAGTCCGACGGCTCAAGGTGAGGGTGATGGAGCTGCAATGCCAGCACAGCTGGAGGGCCCCTCTGCCTGACGGCTCCGCTCCCACCTTGGCTGTCCCACAGATGGTGAGGTTCCACTCCTTGGAGATTTTTTTTCCTGGATCCACAGTCACTGGTCAGCCATGGGCAAGGAGCTGCTGCATCAAGGGCTCTCCTGCAAAGTCTTTCTGCTGATCTTGCCAATTGGAGAAAGGGGATTGAGGGAGGTGGCTCTCAGTTTGTGCAAGCTGCCTCTCTCAAGTTAGCTGGTGTAGCTTCAGGATCCCCATTTCCCCTGCCAATGCCTTGTGTTGGATGCTGTCCATGCTCAGGACGGCCAGAGGGCTCAGCTCCTTGCTATCGCTAGGAAATAGTGCACACAGGAATGGCAACGGTACATCAGTGCTGGAGGCCGTTGGGTGATGGTGTTTGGGGTGCAGGTGTACGCTGGCACGCTGCTGTTGTGGGTGGACAGGTGAGAGGACAGCATGGCATGGCACTTGCAGAGCGGGAGAGCTTTCCTTGGAAAAGCTTTAAACCATGCATGCAAGGCAGGGGGAGGTGGGTCTTGCAGGCCAGGAGGCCAAACTCGGGCTAGACAGAAGTTACCTCCAGGCTGGATGCCCTGGAGAGTGGAGGGCGGGCTGTTTCATCTGCTGACATGCTCCTGTTGTGCCATGCGACTTGCTTCGGAGGGCGGGCACAGAGGGTTGGGGTGGCAGAGGAGAGTGGAGTAGGAGACTGTTTGGCCTAACTGACTTGTCAAAGTTGTTCTGCAGTGAAAGGTTAAGACAAATGCCTAGATCACATCCTTTCTGCTGCTCACTTAAAAATATTTGGAAAAAATCCCCCCGACATTCCATTAAAATTACCCTATTTTGGAGGCTCTGGTAAGACTGAAGCAGCTGATGCTGCATCAGCTACTGGCAATTCATGCTGTTTAGCTCCCGAAAGCTGTGCTCCCAATTTCCCTTTGAATGGCTTTAGACAAATCATGGTGTAGGATGTGACCATCCCATGCGGGAAAGGGGTTTTTCCTTCCTCAGTGACCAGGTATAGTAACAGCCACACAAAAATCAAAGCTCACGTGCCCCTGAGGTGCCCAGTTACTGCTTTGCCTGATCCTTAAGGATGGAAACCTCTTTCGCCTATCTCTGATGGGAGAGCTAAGCAAGGTGAAGTGGAGAATTGAACCTCCATCCTCGTAAAGACCCTTTGCTCAGTGGGGTTTGGCTCTTGCTTCCCTTTGCCTGGGTTTTCCTTGGGGTGGAGAGCTGTACGGCACACCTCTGCATGGCTGCCCGCTGCAGGGGACGCGCAGATGCTGCCACCGGGCAGTCACATGGACTGTCTGCCAGCGCAGGGTCTGAAATGAAAACACTCCCGTGGTTTTCAAGGGAAATCGTGGGAAATATCAGAGGGGTTTTCTTCTTAGAGAGAGCCACAAGATGGAGCAAAATGATTCTAGGATCTCCGGGGTTTGACGTCTCCCTCTTTCTGTCTAAAAACATCAACAAGAAGAGCTGTTAGAGACCCACTATCAAGCTGGAAAAACTTGCTCCTTAACGTCAGGACGTCATGGGAAACCATAACACTGAGTTTCAGTCTGCTGCTGGGCTTTTGAACTTCAATCGGAGAATTCTGTGCCAAAGTTAATGGCAGTCTGAGTGAACTGAAGATTTTTGCGAACTGTCCTGTCAGCATATCTCAGCACGTTTTTTAATCCAACAGCGACTTAGCTGTTTTAAGACGACAATCTGTGTGCTTTTTTGTGCAGTGCTACCTACAATTTTCACATATAGCTTAACAGAAATCAGGTCAAGCGTCTCATTTATTGGTTGTGACTTCCCATCTTCCCCAGGTCTGCATTCGTGCTTGTTTTCACGTGTGGGAATGCGCGTGGCATTTCCTGTGGCTGCGGTTTGTGTGATACGGGCCACTAGTAGTCCACAGGCCATCGGTTAGGAAACACTGTTCTAGATAAGCAGCTCACAGCCCTGACTTAAGTTGGCCTAATTACTGTCACCTCCTCTGGTCTGACACCCTCGGAGTGTCACCTCTTGCTGCCGGTCCTGCCGGCTGCCCTGTGTCTCGCTCAGAGCCGCAGGGCTGGTGTTCGCCCCCCCCAGGGACTGCAAGTCTGCTGGTTGCCTGTGTACAGCTGAACTTTGCCTTGCCAATTGCTACCACCCCACAGGGCTTCGGAAACTGGAAACTGATGGTCGTTGCACTAGACAGTAGGAAACCTGGTGATTATTTTATCATCCCACAAAGTGCTGGGCTTCAGCAGGCTTGAAATGAGGTACTGATGCTGAGGGTTATTGTACGAATTGGGAGTTGTAACAGTTTCCTACAGAAAGTGAGGGTTGATGGATCCAAACTTGCTGTGTGCAGCCATGGCTATTTTATTGCTGCTTCATTTTTTTACTCGCATTTTCCAGGCCACACAGGGGGAGCCAAATTGAGTTCAGGGAACAGAGCCGCTTGTCAGATCTCTCTTGCTTCTGCTTCTCCAACTTTTTGCGTCATTTTGGGTTTTGTATTGAGATGCTGTAAAGTACAACCCATTTTCTCTTCAGGCTGTTGAGTTTGTACCTGCAGATACCACAGTGCTGTGTTTCCCATGCTTTGTGGAAAGAGGTTTTTTTCTTCCTTCTCAGTTTTAAATTGTTGTCTCCAGGAAGACTAGTTTTGGGAGCCTGAAAAAGCACAAAATGCCAAACAATTTTGTCTAGAAAACTGTCTTGCATGAAGAAGTTAAATTGTCAGCAGTGAGATACTGGGCCTTCTGGATGTAGAGTTTTGCCCAGTAAAGCATGATCAGAAGATTCCTCCCACAGTGTCCTCAAGCTTTTCTCAAAGCGTGTTTGCTGGTGGGCCTCTGTGCTAAGCCGTGGCCACCCCAATGCCAGCCGAATGCTCAGGCGTGCAGGTCTTATTAACTTTCCTTGTGTTTTTGTTTTTACAGAGCTGACCCTGAACCCACCAGAAGGGATAGTAGCAGGTGAGGAGCTGAGCAGGGTTTGTGCACTCTGAAGTTGTAGCCTTGCGTTCAGGTAGTGCTAAACTTTGTTTTGTTTTTTCTTAATAGGTCCCATGAATGAAGAGAACTTCTTTGAATGGGAAGCTCTGATTATGTGAGTTAATACTGTCTTGTATCTGAAATCAACACTTGCACACTATGATTAGCTTCTAGGAGAACAAGAATTTAAAAAAATAATATCAGTTCTGCATAACATCGATGTTGGGCCTACCTTTGGCTGGGAACTTCTTTTCTGACCCAGACAGGGAATTATATTTGGAAATTTAGAGTGTGACAGAGGCAGCATTGGGACTTACGTGGTCATTTGTAGTACAGGTGCCATTACAATAAGCAACATTCAGCATAAGTAACTTGCAGATTTGACAGGAATCCTCATCTGGGCTCCCTTGGATATACGTTGCATATACAAACACTGTAGGAAAAAATGAATTGCTTGTAGATTACACAAACCTGTTGGGAACATTATTCAACTGCAAAACCAGGACAGGTGTTTCTCATGTTTTAAGTGGAGCAAAATACACAGATTAGCAGTGATCAGAGGAATAAAAATGTCTAAAATTAGTTTACTTACTAATTTTTTCTAAAAAAATGGAAGGGGATTGATCTGAGAAAGTATTCAAATTTAAAAAAAAATTCTTTTTAAATTCTTTATACTTCATGAATTGGCTGGTGTTGTAAAGAGGTTGGGTATAGTTGCTCTATGTAGAAAGCTCTTCTGTTGATGAATAGCTCCGTCGTCTGCCTGTTGTGTTTTGGGGGGTGACAAAGACTTCTTTACAAAGCTGTGTCCTCCCCCTTCCTGCATCCCGCATCCCAAACTGATGCATACAGTTGTTTGTAGCAAAACTTGCCATGAAAAGACAAAACATTCTTGCTCAGCGTCTTTCAGTTGTCTTCTCTCTTGCTTGTGCTCTCTTACTCATGCTGTACCCTTCTTTGGAAACTTTGAGTACATGGAATAACCAATGACTTTTACCAAATAAAGTTCTAAAACAGTAAGGGAGAGGAAAAGAGACCTTTGTCACTTGGGTCTGACAATCTACACAAATGCTATGGATTTAAAAGATGAAGAAGCTCGAAACTGCAAAGTCCGTCTTGAAGCTGATGGTCTGTTGTTAGGGTAGATCCAGGCTCTGTATTTCAAGATTCCTTTAGCAAGAGTTGGTGATTTCCTTCAGCCAGGGCCAGGGGGTCCCAGAGGACAGCAGGGGCAGCAGGTGGTGGCCGTGGCCCCGCTTGCAGCATGCCTCCTGTGCTCTTGGCAGGTTTTCACTGCAACCACCAGTGCTGACTTACGAGATTCTCAACTAGCGTGGGTGGCAGAATTTTCCTAGCTCGGTTTGCTTGGAGTGTGTTGACTAGGGATGAAAATCAAGATTTCTGTCTCTTGGGATCAGGCATGCAACCAATACAAAAGCAGAGCATATCACCTATTCCACACAAGCTGGCTGTGTGGGTGATCCTACTTTATGGCAAGTGTGAGCCTCTGAGTTATTTTAGGCCTTGGTAAATGGAGGTTTGGATTACCACTGCTTGTTTGCTGATTGATATGAAGAGTTGGCAAATGCCTCTGCTTATGAGCAGCAATTTATCCTGTGATGAACAGGTTGTACTTCCTGGTAGCTCAGTCCCCTGAAAATAAGCGCTTAGCATGGAAATAGGTGGTTTGTTGCCTGACACCAAAGATTTTGGCTGCAGTGTCTTAATGCTTTCTGTTCCTGCAAGTGGGATAGTTATTACTCTTCTGAAACATGCTCTTTGTAAAGTACCAAATTTCAGTTCAGACAGCTGTGCATTGCTTGGAGCGTAGAAATCCCAGAGGATTTAATGCGTATCTAGGAATATGGAAGGAAATTCCTGCCTATCAGTACTTTCTTGTAGTAGAGATTGTGTGGTTGAGTAGAGCTTTTTATAGGGGACACACACAAGTACTTTTGGATTTGATTTACTACCTAGAAAATACTTTTTCTGATGTTTCCCATAACAAATTCTTAAACAACAGAGGAGCTGCTTGCAGACTTGAAAGCCCTTTAAAGTGCTGAGTGTTGAGCTTCAGGTCTTTGTCAGCGCAAAATGAGAGGTGGAGGTGCTTTAATTTTGGTTTCTGTATTGTGTGTGTGTCATAATAAAATTATATTTTAAGATCTGGTAAATTCTGAAGCTGTGGTACAATAGAAATATGTTTACCCTAAACATGTTTGGTTACTTTCATCTCTTTACAAAACTCTAGTAGTAGAAGTGTTTGCATACATTTGGAAAGCAAGCTAGGTGACTTGTTTATATTTGTCTGTGATAATCTTCTCGAATGTTTTGTAATCTCAAATGTGCTGTGTGAGAATCTGGGAATGAAAGAAGTGCAGAAAAGGCTTCAAATTTTTAGACAGATGAAGTACAAAAGTTAAGTAAGTAAAGCAATAACGAAGAGAACAGAATACTTTCTTTTTTCCTTCACCCAATTTATATAAAGCTAGAGCACATGTAATGGCAAATAAATACAAAATGAAAAAAAAGAGAGAGACCTAAGAGAGAAAAGACATTCCCCATTTATCAGTTCAGAGGTGGGCATGGTAATGTTACACAGCTTAATATAAGAGCTTGGCTCGGAGATTAAATAATGCCTTTTAAAATAATGGTGGTAATAATTTGTATTATCCAGCAGCAGCGCTGGTTGAATGCTAAACATAAATGTTAAGGCTATATTGACCTGTCTGAATGATAAAACAGTTCTTATGCTCCCAAAGTGAGTGTAATAGATCCAGAACTGAAAATACAATGTGGTAATCTTTCTGAACAGTGGAGGTTTAGAGCCCGATGTAAAATGCACCCATTTGATAAGACATCGAACAGTAGCTGTATTGGAGTATTTATGAAAGCCAAACCTTTGCAACAGTGTGCCTTATTCGTGATGATAAATAGCCCCAGTGTGTCAAGAGAGTTTACTGTAGTGCCACTCGATTCCTTAGTGTTGTGTGAGGTGCTATAGGCTGCATTGTGTTCTGCAAGTTTGTGAATTTAACATTTCAGGACCAAGGTTTGCCCTCTTTGGTTGCCATATAGAAGTGTGTGTTGCTATTAAAGTTTAACCCCAAAAGACACAAAACCACATAGTTGTTAGGAACTTTATTAGCTTAAAGATTGCCTTAAAACTAAACAGTATAAATTGAAGTCAACTTATCAAAAACCTGTCTAGAAAGGTAATTAGATCTATAATTAGGCTTACGACTTTTGTGTAGCATGGAATTCCCCTTTGCTGCATCTGATGACTGTGAGTTTCGGTCGTTTTCCAGCGTCTTTTTACAAGTAAGATGCCATTTACAAATGTACGTGAAGCTATGATTATAGAATTAATTGTCCTTGTCCATGTGCTTTTCCCTTCTATTTTGAGAGATACCTGCCATACTTTTCTTCTCCTTGCCTAAGTAACAGCCAGCTCACAGGGTTCATTGTGTCTTATTTTCATGCTATGTCTTATGTCAACAGAGTTGTTCTTAACGTCTCTCACACAACTTAACAGTCTGGTTGTCTAGCAAGTCATTTAATGCTGTATAGTGGCTGGAGGAGAACTGATGTCTGCTTCTCAATGCTCTAGGGAAGTCTAGAGTAAAATCATGCATGGAAAAAGGTGCAGAGACTGCCTGCTTTGCAGGCTTTAAAGAGTCTTAAAAGGAGCAGGTTTAGGACAAGGTTTTTCTTAGAGTTATATGCCTCAAGCCCGTGCAGAATGAGCACTTTCCATGTGCACACGGTTAGTGATGGCAATCACTTTGCCTTTCCTGAGGTATGGGAGCTGCTTAAGGCAACTGGATTGTTGGCTCCGTGCTCTTTGCTCAGTGGGGTAGGTGTCACCACTGCATAGTCTGGGTGTTTCCTGTAGAAACCCTAACCGAGTGCTGGGGAGTCTGGACTTCAACTAGCATAGCAGCTCAGATGAGATCATAGCATAAGGCATGGAGGCTTTGAATGTGGTGTATGAAATCTTTGCAGGGCAGGTGGTGTGATTGCAAAAGGTGCTGTGCTCTTTACCTCTCTGGCCCTGCCGATGTCCTTTTTGAACTGAAAGTGATGTTGTCAAGTTTAAATGTTGCGGCCTCCTGAGTGTTTTGGAGTTGCCAATGCTGTCTTGGATTAACTTTAATAATTTCTTTGAAGTTGATCCTGGCAGCAATGAACAGCTAAAACAAAAGCATTTTGCGCAAATAATACAGGGCCTAAAATGGAGCGTGTTGGGTTAACATATTTGACAGAAGAGCCCTTAAGGCTGTGTGTTTGCTCTCAAAACAGAACATAAGACACCCACCAGCTTTTCAATGCGTGTATGTACATACTCTTAGAAGTTCAACAATAAGCCTTTAAAATGCAGCTGGAATTAAAATGTTCATGAAAAAATGCATTCAGTTTACTCTCAGATGTGAATTGAATCCTGACTAAATTTAGGGAAAAGGCTAGAAAGGGAACAAAATGGTTGAGATGATTTAGCTTTCATTCTTGCAGTTGTTGATGCATTTCTCTAATCTTACCTGCCAGTGTCAATATTCAGGTTTAAATGATGTACTTCTTGTGTTTATCTACCAGCCAAGTTTTTTGAATCCCAAAGTTTAAGAGAGTGAGCCTCCTAGGGCTTTAGGTTTTGGTGGTCTCAGTTTTCTTTTTAGGTGGGTTACCAGTTGGAGCCTTAACTGTTAGGAGTCCTTGAACTTTTATGTTCTTTCTGGCATGGAGAATGTGGGTTAGAAGGAGGAGCCATGAATATATTCCTAAACCTTATTTCCCAGACAGTATAACCCTTGTTTGAAGAGCTTTTTACTAAATACATGAGGTCTCCTTGGCTAAGATTTTCAGTGATGAAGCTTGTTTCGTGATCTTTCCCATTGGGAGATCATGTTTGTGTTGTAACTTCCAGAGGCTTCATCAAGTTTGCATAAATCAAGTATAATAAACTTTTTGCTCACCTTCCAAAAATGTTTTATGTAGGGAGGGTGAAATAGTTGCCTTTATATTCTCAACTTCACTGCACTTTGAACTAGATGATGAACACAGTAAGGAAACGTTTCTGCAAGAACACTGATGAAACCATTTGTTCTCCGCGTGCACTTGAGGGAGTGCAAACTAAATACCTTAGGTCTGCAAAGAAACATTGCTGTCCTGCATCTAGCAATTATGGTCCCTGAGCTGTGTTTTATTTTTGCAAAACACTGCTGTGTTTTTTGCATCAGATCGTGATAAGTGTTTATGTGTGGTTATACTTGATACTGGCAGTTTGAATCTCCATGGGTTTTATAAATTATTTTTGAGCTACAGCATTTGACATCTCTGTCTTGTGCAGCATAACAGTATCTTCAAAGGAGCCCCACACCTGCCTCTGCTTTCCCTTGACGTGCAGACGCTCAAATCCTGGAACATGCCTTGGAGCCAGATACTCCAATTATATCCAGACACACCCTGCTAATTAAGCAGTGTTGTGACCTTCCCAGTAATTTAGTGTGCAAGCTTTGATTTCCCCCTTCCCTCCCAAACCCCATATTTGGATTTCAGTTTATGAGGTGTGGGGTAAGAGTGCGTTAACTCTTTATTTTCTGGAGAAGATGGTATAACCCAAACCTCAAATGTCTCATTAGACAAGAATTTGGGTGAAAAAACTATTTAAAACTCTGGTGAATAGCTTTCTATCTGTTTCTAGGGGTCCTGAAGACACCTGTTTCGAATATGGGGTTTTCCCTGCTATTCTGAGCTTTCCACTCGACTACCCGTTAAGTCCTCCGAAGATGAGGTTCACGTGCGAGATGTTCCATCCAAACAGTGAGTCTGATGCAGCAGGATGTATGGGGAAGTGGGTTGCTTGTGCACCTTGAAAACAAACTTTTGCAGCTGGAGAGCTGGCATTCCTACCAAGGGTGGCGCTCTCCCTTCCCAGCCTTGAGTATGCAGTAGGGAACGTTCAGCTGCCCAGCAATTTTGCTCTGTCTTAGGATCACTTTATCACATTATTCCTCATATACCTTTTGGTCATAAACAGTCCAATAAAGATTCCAGAAATTCCACTGCCTTTAAGATCATTCCATGAATACTTGTAACTATTGTATAAATAGTCTAAAGATAAATCTTCCGTACATGATGTGCGATTTAGTGAATGAATACAGACTCTTTCCAGTCTTGCTCTGCGGCTTGTGTTTAAGTGGCTTAGTGTTATTTTAACGAGTGAACATTTGTTCATATTGATCAAAGTTTGGCTGCAGCTTTATTTGGCAGCATGGCTTCTTCCCCATTAAGTCACGGGTTTAGTAACATTTCTGATGTGATCTTTCTGAAGTACAGAGTGCTCTGTCCAAGCAGATGACACATTTGCAGGCTTTTAATATTAAGACTTTGCTGGCCTTTTCTCTGCAATTCTGATGGTGTCAATATTATCTTAAGACTTTTCAGTGGAAGTAATTGAAGTACAGCTAACAAGTTTGAGCCTTGGATAGGTAAAAACCTCAAAACCCTTTTTCACGGCCTGAAGCGCTACTTTCTGGAGTCAGCCTTGGCATTCTGTGTAGAATTGTTGCTTATGACATCTGCTAAATCAACATGAATTGTGTAAAGATTGTATATCACCCCCCACATTTGATGGGCTGGATCTGTATTCTGGGCTATTAGGTCTTTGCCACTTGAAAGCAATAAAAGGAAAATGCTGCCCTCCTGCCTAGTGTTTCCTTCCCAGCTCACATTCCTGCATTTGCATAACACAAATCTTAATCTCATCTGGGAATCGATTTATTTTATCCTATTCCAAGGAATTCTGCAATTTCTTGAAGATCCTCTGTTCTTCCCTTCTTAAAACACCACTGATGCAGATTCTTGCCCATTTAATCCGCAAGCGAGCCCATCTTTCTGCTCTCCTGTGGAGGACACACCTGCACGTCACAGTGTAGAACTGTGTGGACGTGCCCAAGGCAGTGTAGCATCACCTCTGAAGCTCTGATGTCTGCAGCAGTGTGGTGTTTGGCACCTGGAAGAAGTGTAGCCGCATTGGCACCTTGCTCCAGCTGGACTAATTAATCCGAACTTCTTGGCAGGACTGGTCTGCATGAGCAAATCCATGTCCACGTAGTACTCTGTGGCTCCAGTTTTGGCCTTGGCTTGAGGTTCACTGCTTGCAGCTGCTTTGTGTGCAGCATAGCTAGGAGGAGTAGGGTGTGGAGAAGCACAAATTGCCTGACTCTCATGTGTTACAGAATGGCTCTACATGTGGGCGCTTCCTTGATGGGGTTAACTGGAACATACTGGATGATCAGCCCAGATGTTCAAAGTCCCGTGACTCTGGGTCCTGTTAATCTAAAGTTGAGATCATGAAAAGTAGACACTGGAATCTTTCTTTTCAGGTGGGATTGTGATGGTCTAGTTATAGCCAGAAAGATTGTAGAAATGGGTGGCCATGCTGTGCTTTTTCTGTTCCTTAAGTGCTTACTCATCTACCTGTGAGGAATTGCAAGGAAAATGTTTTAAAAGTCTGCTGTGTTACCTTATATTTGCAGTTTGTGTTGTGTACTGGGGAACATCATGCTTAACCAACCTGATAGCCTTCTGTGATGGTGTGACTGGCTGGGTAGATGAAGGGAGAGCAGTGGATGTTGTTTATCTTGACTTCAGTAAGGCGTTCAACACTGTTTCCCATAACATCCTCATGGACAAGCTTAGGAAGTGTGGATTAGATGAGAGGACAGTGAGGTGGATTGAGAACTGGTTGAACAACAGAGCTCAAGAGGGTCGTGGGGCAGAGTCTGGTTGGAGGCTTGTAACTAGCGGTGTTCCCCAGGGATCTGTGCTGGGTCCAGTCCTGTTCAATATATTCATCAAAGACCTGGATGAAGGGACAGAGTGTACCCTCAGCAAGTTTGCTGATGATACCGAGCTGGGAGGAGTGGCTGTTACACCAGAAGGCTGTGCTGCCATTTGGCAGGACCTGGACAGGCTGGAGAGCTGGGCCGAGGGGAACCTCATGAAATTCAAGAGCAAATGTAAGGTCCTGCACCTGGGGAGGAACAACCCCATGCACCACCAGTACAGGCTGGGGGTTGACCTGCTGGAAAGCAGCTCTGTTGAGGACCTGGGAATGCTGGTGGACAGCAGGTTGACCATGAGCCGGCACTGTGCCCTTACAGCCAAGAAGGCCAAGAGTATCCTGGGGTGCATTAAAAGGAGTGTGTCAACAAAAGGTCGAGGGAGGTTATCCTGCCCCTCTACTCCACCCTAGTGAGGCCACATCTGGAGTACTGCGTCCAGTTCTGGGCCCCCAGTTCAAGAAGGACAGGGAACTGCTTGAGCAAGTCCAGCAGAGAGCTACAAAGATGATCAGGGGGCTGGAGCATCTCTTATGAGGAAAGGCTGAGAGACCTGGGTGTGTTCAGTCTGGAGAAGAGAAGACTGAGGAGGGACCTTGTCAATACTTATAAATTTCTGAAGGGTGGGTGTCAAGAGGATGGGGCCGGACTCTTTTCAGTGGTGCCCAGCGACAGGACAAGGGGCAATGGGCACAAATTGGAACACAGGAAGTTCCACCTGAATATGAGGAAAAACCTCTTCACTGTGAGGGTGACAGAGCAGTGGAACAGGCTGCCCAGAGAGGTTGTGGAGTCTCCTTCCCTGGAGACTTTCAAAACCCACCTGGACGCGGACCTGTGCACCCTGCTCTAGGTGTACCTGCTCAAGCAGGGGGGTTGCACGAGATGATCTCCAGAGGTCCCCTCCAACCCCTATCATTCTGTGATTCTGTGAATTGAGACACCACAGAACTATCTTCTCTTAACATAAAATGTTCGTGGATGCTCTGGCAAAGATAACTTCAAAGTAGTGATTAATGGCAAGTCTTGCATTAGAACTTAGTGACAAAGTGGGAAGATGCCTATTCTTCCTGGAATCTGCCTTTGCTGTCTTGACTGTGCCTCTGTGGTCCAGCTGTTTTAAATGAGGCACAGCATAAAAACATTAGAGTAACAAGTGGAATACCTTCTACTGGTGTGTTCCTAACTTGCAAGGAAAAGTGCTGATTCAGCATGTGCTTTTTTCATCTCTTCCAGGTACGGCTAGGCCAGCTCCATTCCCCAGCCTGGGGCTGCAGGAGAGGACGTAAATAAAAGTCTTCCAAAGTGCTTACGTATTGCAGGCTTGTGCAGCCATTAGCTGGGAGAATAGAAGGAGCTAGCAATGAGCACAACTGCTTCCAGCAGTCATCCCCTCCTTTAGTTTTGTCTTGTTTTCCTGGCAATGGCACAGGTTTGGTCACCCAAGGAACAGAAGCACTGAAAGTTCTGGGCTAAAGTTGTCATTCCTTAGGAGGCTGCAGAATTAGGCCATGTTGCTAAAGCAGTGTTTCAAACTCCATTCTCTTTGTGTTGTCTCTTCAACCTTTCTTTGGCCTCATCATCAAGTCAGTGGAGTCCAGTGTCTGTGAAGATGACTTGTACTGTTGCAGGTGCTTTGCTTATGCTACAGGTGGGAGGGGAAGACGTCTGTATCCTTAATTGATAGGTTACCTTGTTTCCATGTGCTTTAGTGCAGCTGAGCTTTAAGCAAAACTTAAAAAAAAGTAGTGTGAACTCTTCTGGTTGCACCTCAGTAATGCTCAAAATAAGATCAATTATATTGTTTATAGCATACCACTTTTCCCTCCCTGCTGCAGCAGAGCAAGCTTGCTTAATTCTTTTTATGGTTACGGTCCAGTGGAGGACTCCAACATGTATTCAGTGCCGTCTGTTATCCTTCGATTTAAGTAGGACTGGTTACCTACTTGGAGCTGTGTCTGTGCATAAATACTTGCCTTGTTCCACCAGGCTGCAACTCTTTTTTTTCCATGGAGCCTGTCACTGGATATTAAATGACACGAGTGGTCCCAGCAGGTGTCTGTTGGGGAAGGATGACCCAAGTTTGTTAGATTTGCTTAAAGGAAATTTTTGCTAGTTTTATGTCTTGCAGGTTTTGTGTCCTCTTGCCTTTGGAAGAGAAAATTTAAAAGTGGGTTTGGCTTCAGTCATACGAAGGCCAAGTCCTACATTCATCTGTGCTAGAGATCTGGAGAGGCCAAGTGCTTCCACTGAGTGACAATCAATTCCCTGTACTTCTTGTGCAGTTTACCCAGATGGGAGAGTTTGCATCTCTATTCTTCATGCTCCTGGGGATGATCCCATGGGATATGAGAGCAGCGCCGAGCGGTGGAGTCCCGTGCAGAGTGTGGAAAAGATCCTCTTGTCGGTTGTTAGCATGCTGGCAGGTAAGGACTGCTGTTTTATTAGCAGTAGCTCAGATAGCAGTAACTGAGTTAGCTAGAGCTGCTTCTTGGTGTTTGATTTGTTAAGGGAGCAAAGGATATTTAAAGCTGCTCAGCAGCAACCACGGATCTTAAAGCCCTAGTATTTATTTTTTAATAAACCAGTTCTCTGAAAGTAATTGAAAAAAACCAAGACTGAATTAGTAAACAGGTGTTTCCAGCTTTGCGAGCAAATGTACTGCTTTCCTTCCAGGACAGCAGCAACCAAGCAGGTGGTGGTGATGGTCAGGTGGGTCTGGAGGCTCAGCTGGTTCCCTGCTCCTGCTCAAAACCTGTGCTCCATCTTTGTGTTTGCTGTGATGTCTGTTCAGCTCTTGCAGGTCTTAAAGCTATTGATTACAGCCTGTATTGGATTTGGCTTTAGCAGCTGAAGGCTTACCAGCCAGATCTAACCAGTACAGTAAACTAGAGTCCATGGCCTCTGTGATTCACAAGCCAAACCCCTCCATTTCTGTTTTTTATTTGCCAGCCTGGAAATGTACCCCATTCTGCCATCTCTGGTTCAGAGGCGGGTTTCTTGAGAAGAGGATTGTGGTGAAAAACTTTTTGTGCAGCTTTTTAAATGGCTTTCCCTAAATCCAGCAAGGGCTGTGGATCAGCTCTGTCATGTACAGCTCCCTGAAAGAGGGATCCTTTTCCACATAGCAGACAGAGCCACGGAACTGCCTGAAAAGGGCAGAGCTGTGTCCCTTAGAATCCATTTTGAATGATAAAAGGTTTTAGATGGTTTAGAGGGTTTATAAGCAGCAAAGTTGATCAAAAAGCAAGCAACAGATTCTTAGATGGAACCGTTTCAGCTTCAGAATAGTTACCTACTGTTGGAAAGCCGTGCAGACAAACAGTAGCTCGCCGGGCTTCCTGTGGCCTCCAAGAGATTGGTTTGTGGTGCAGCCTTACCTAGACTGGTTAGCGTAGGAGTCACCTGGTCTCTCTTGTTCTCTGCCTGTGCGTCCTGGTTTCCCATGGCTTTTGGAGGAATTAATCTAAAACATCAATGGTCAGCTTCTTACAAGCTGCTGACAAACTCCCAGCTCTGGCTCTGCAGATAGTGTAAACCTAAGGTTACCAAAGTGGGTGACCTGCACATCTACTGGCTTTTAAGGGCGGACCATCAGCATTGTGTTGAGAAAGACACGAGCCCAGGATGTCTGCCATGAACTGGGCTGGGGTGGATTTGTACTGGCGTGTGAATCAAAATGGGTAGAGTACGTTCTGTCTCAGTGATTTGTGTAATCCTGTGACACTTGTCCCTGCTTTATGCTGACCACGAACCCGATAAATCCCACATTTCAGCTTACCTCTGTACAAAATGAAGTGTTGGAGTCACAGGGGCTTAATGTACTTTGTAAAGCGCTCTGAAATCCTCAGATGAAAGATTTTGCAGAAATGAAAGCATTCTATGGGTTTTCTTGTTTTGTTTTGTTGTTTTTTAATAGAACAAGCCATCCCAAAGAGTGACAGAGCCTGTTTGGGTGGCCTGGTGGGGAGAGCTTTGTGTCTGTGCAGCCGCAGAACCAGAAAAAACGTTTTGCAGGGAGCAGTGTGCAGTTTTAAAAACCCTTGATGGCACTGGGGGTGCAGCATTGTGTTGTTCCATGTGCATGCCGGGGCTCAACTGCTGAGAGCATAAACAAAAGAAAGTCTTGCTCCTCTGCCGCTTGTTTCTTACCTAAACTCAACCTGGCTGTGTTATTCTCTTGTGATCAGTTAAATCAGAACTGTTTGGGAATCCAGCAGCTGTCAGTGGATTTTCTTCAGTGGTGTGTCTATAGTCCCAAGCAGGGGAAGTGTGCCAAAGCCACAGGGAAGTGGCAGTACAGAGGTATTATTGGAAAAGTGAGAGGGTCTTGCTCCATTGCCTGCCTGCCTGCCCACCTATCTTTCAGTCTTTCTCGTTTCAGAGCCAAATGATGAAAGCGGAGCCAATGTAGACGCATCCAAGATGTGGCGGGAAGACAGAGAACAGTTTAATAAAATTGCCAAGCAGATTGTGCAGAAGTCACTTGGACTTTAAGCTCACAAAGAGACTGAAGTGTTTTGTATTTCTCTCCACCTGAAAACGAGCAGTGCTCAATGCCGGTACCAAAAAGGAAAACTTTGCAAAACTATTGGCCTAGTTCTTCTTATCATTCGTTATTTATTTACCATCTCTTTTCTTCTTCCTCTGCTCCAGAGAAGCATCTAGTTCATTCACTAAATTGCGTGGAAAAGGGATTTAATAGTAGGGAAAAATATGAAGACAATGCTGTTTCAAAGGCTGCTTGTTGCTACCTCACTTCATGGTATGGAAAGCTTGGAGACTTTGCAATCTGCAGCCCGCCTTTGCCAATCTGCTGTTTGAGAACAGAGCTGGTTTGGATCACCTGCTGGAAGAATTAGTTGTATGTTTTGTGTAGGTAGCATTGCATCTGGAGCACCAGTAGACAGGAAATAATATATCAATTTTATGATACTCACTAAGTTAAGGACTGCGTTTGCAGTCAGGACTGATTTGAAGAGTATAGTTAGCAAGAGAAGCTATAAAACAAGGTTATAGTCAGGATGTGTTAGCAAAGAAAGTGATTGTGCAGCACGTAAATTTAAGAGAAGATCTAGGGAGTTGTTGTCAGTGACTGGCTGGGGGTCTAGAATGGGCTGATGTTCCTATGTAACACTGTGAGTTTGTATTGAGCCTTTGAGTCAGTGTTTGCTTGGAAGAAATCCCAAGAGCTGCTTTATTACACCTTAAAGACACTCAGTTGTAAACTTTACATTCAATTAGAGGTTCAAGATGTAAAGACTGGATTCTTAAAACACTTTGGTCAGATTCACCATGGGCAAGGTAGGTCAATGGCAGCCTGAAAATTCAGTGAGAATGTGCCATGCCATGTAAAGTATCTCTGCAATAATGTCAGCTCCTCTTCTGTTGACATTTGGGTGTTGAGAGTATTAGGCCCTGCTGGCCTTTGCCATTACAGCCCAGGTCACCCGTTTCTCAAGCGAATGAGCAAAGATGAATGTGATGAATTTTGAAAAATTAACTATAACACTTCTTTATGCTGACTGCTCTTGGGTTTTTTAATATGAGTCAGAGAAGACACCGACTGTGTTTTCTAGGGGATGGTATGACGCATGTTTAGAACTGCAGAGTATTGTAGCTGACCGCTGGTGTGGAGAGTGCAGGAAATACCAGCTGCAACGATCGGTTTGTAAAACTGCTTAGGGGCCACTGGTGACCTTTGCACTTTGCAAGTGAATCTCTTGTGTAGGTCCAAATCTTCTCCAATTTACTACAAGCAATAACACGCCCATCGATAGCACCTGGAATCAAATTTTGTTGGCAGCTTTAAACGGGCTAAATTTGAGAAGGGCTTTTTTTTTTTCTGTGAAAAGCATGTGACATGGAAGGAGTCGCACTGTGGAGAAAGCTTTATGGAGGTGATTGTGTGCATGCGCGTGTGTGCAACTCGTCAGTATTTATGTCTTGCTGTCCGTGCTGCGTATTCACATGCTGCAGCTCGTAGTATGCCATCGTTCTGCACCTCTGAAGAGTTTGTATTGCTACAACTTGCTGATTTTACCTCCTTGTAGAAGTAATTCTTCTTGCTTTGGTGTAAGGGTGGGAGGGCGACCCGACACAGTTTGGGAGCAGAGATGATGAAATAGTGTTGTACCTAACTAGTATTTCAAGGCATACAGGAAAATGTAACACTTACATGCAAACTGGGAGTGTTTTTTGGATTGTAGCAGATGGAGCGTTGCTCCTGGGAGTACTGCAGCCGCTTTTGGAAACAACGCCGGAGAGCTGAGTGCGCCACGTGGCAAACGATGGGATCAGCAGACGTGGCAAAAGTGAGCTTTTTTCTTAAGTGTGGAGTATTTCTTTCATGTATGCTCACTCATTATCTTTATTTTATGGTGGAATTTAGTCTGTATACTGAAAATAAAGTGATTATATTTTCTCCTTTCATAGATGTATGCAAATGTATTGCAGTGCATGTTTTATATGGATAACCAACTGGTCGAGAGAGTCCAATTCTGACTTGGTCCAAAGGAGTGGAAGGGTTTATTCTAACGCAGTTAAAACACAGGGGATGCTTTAGAGGAGTGGAAGAGTTGACAGTTGCTTGGGCTTTCCAGGCAAGCATCTTGTCTGTAATGATGGCAATGACTTAATAATTCAAAGAAAACTATAAAAATCTGACAGCTGGCAGATGCGATGCAGTTTGCTTCTTACAAAGGTCACGTTATGATCCATGTATTTGGCCTAGGAAGGTCTTGTTTTGGCAACAGGTGAATTGTGAGTTTTAATGTATCACTCCAAATATGCTGATACAGCTCTTGGATTTGAGAACGACAGTTAAATGTCCGACTCCTACTGAGAATTTCCATAGGCCCCAAATCTCCGTTGCTTAGAAATAAAATAATTTCTTTTTAAGTGACTGGCCTGCAGCGGGCTTGCTAGCTCAGGTGTTTTAAGCCACACAGTGAACTCATATACCAGGCAGTCTTGCAGGTGACAAAATGTAAGCAGAAGTCCACCTCAGAGGGCTAAAACTTGCCTTGTCAGCGTGAGAAGAACTGTCCTGAATGATGGCTGTTTGCTTAGCTGAAACTGGCAGTGAGCATTTGTGTTCATTGAAAGGCCTAAACATGGCACCGCAGCCAGCGTGTTAGATTCCCTGTTTGTTTTACTCGCAGGAAAGAAAGAAAACTTCGTCACCATTATTCCGTAATAAACCGAATCCTTGTGCACAGCGCAAGGGTCCATCTTGCACAGCTCCATGCCTGTGTGGAGGCGGGTTGGCTCCTGCTGCGCCTGGCTTGCCCCGAGAGGGTTTCACCGCGCAGGCAGCTTATTAGAACTGGGGAACATCTGAGAGTTGAAGCTTGTAAAGTTGCTGTGTCGATCCCATGATAGACTTCCCTGAAAGGCTTAATCCTCTCCCTTCGTGAAAGAATACTCTTGTTGGCGGCATGTGTAATATTAGCCAGTAGCAGTGTTTTTCTGAGCAGTTGCCTTTTTTCAGTATGAAACGGTTACTATAAAACACGTTCCTTGGGGAGTGTTGGAGCTCTACAGGTGTTACGCATGCAGGTAAAGTATTAAAGATTAAAAAAATACCCCTTTCTCTGGATTATATTTGCTTTAGGCTTTTATATTAAAAACAAAACCCTTCAACAAAGCTGTAAAAACGCAAGCAACGTCCTCTTTAAAGCCTTTGTGTATATATACATCCACACATGCACACTTTTTTTTTCTTGGCAGATGGGACTGTCAGAACACACACAGTGGGATGGGAGACGTTCATTAATTGTGTTTTGTGTGCCTGTGTGCATGCAAGCCATTCTTTGACAGTGCGAGCTGCCGGGCAAGAGGCATTGGAGCCACATGAAAAGGCTGCAGCTTCGGGGCAGAGCCAGCCCCAGGCTTCTTTCCAGCTTTTTTTTTTTTTTTTGGCTGGAGCTATATCATGAATGGAAGGTGATGTGCTGCCTTTGAGATGAAATGGTGAAAGCTCTGTGTCTCTGGGAGATTCTTGCTTTCCTCCTGAAGTTGCATCTTGGTGAGGATGCTGTGTGTTTCACCCCTGTGAGAACTGAAAGGAGAAACACGCCCTCTGTCAGCACAGACCTGAAACGTCCATCCCCAGTGCCAGCTCTACTGCTGATACTGGGATTGTCTTGGATGTGGGATTGGCGCAGCTTTTAGAAGGTAGCTCCAGAAAGGGGCTCGAAGCAGCAGCCTCCCCTGCCCCGTGACCTGGGGTGAGAGCTGTGCATGCTGGCTGAGCAGCGTTGAGCCAGGGCCGCAGCAGGGCATGGAGGTATGAGCGTGGGAGGTCCCTGCGCTTCCTGGGCAAGAAGTGGCACTGGTTACCTGCCTGCCCCATGTTGCTTCTCTCGCAAATTCCCCTGACTTGGTGGAAGAAGAAAATCATTGTGCCCTTGAGCAAGCTCAGGGGCCGGGAGGAGTGCGAGATGAGGGATGCTGAGGGTCTTCCTGCCAGCTGGTGGGATGGTTGGGGGTGGCACAGGGAAGGTGCAGGGACCTGGAGAATTCCTCCAGCCTCTGAAGGTCTGGTTGGGATGAGCTGCCCTCCCCATGTGCTCCCTGAACAGCAATGTGGCTGAGCTCCTTCACCAGCCCCAGTGAGGGCTCTGGTGTCGCCTCTCGTGAAGCTGCGTCCCACCCATGGCACGAGCACCAAAAGCATCATCAGGGTCCCGCAGCCAGCTGCAGTCATGCAAGGCTCCCTGGTGCTGCAGGGATGAAAGCCGGTGCTGGGGAGGGAATTGCTCAAGCCACTTAACGCTTGGTGATTCTGCATAATGTGCTTGGTGCTCTTGCGGTCCCCCGGGAGCGCAGGATGGTTGGGAGACCAGCGCCTTCCCTGTGACTCTGGCCCTGGTGATCTTTCTGCTGGTCCCAGCCCTGATCTTCACAGGTGCCAGCCCCTCTCCTGGGTTGGGTGGTGTAAGAGCCACAGAAGAATCAGCCAGGTGGCTTTTGAAAGCGACTCGCACCCCCTGAGATGTAACTTAGCAGCAGTTAAGATTATGGGGTATGTTAATATATAATTAAGGGTAATGACACGGATGGTGGGTTATTACAGGGTAGCTGCCGGTGTTAGCAGCATGTGTGTGAGCTCTCTGAGCAATTTGTGAGCGGGTCTGTCTACTCATGTCATTCCTGAAGGGTGTGGGGGGAGATGAACCGAGTCCTGGGCTGAGTCCCCTTCCTCCTTGCACGGGGCATCAGCCCGCCCCGACTCTCCAGGGCAGGGCTCTCTGGGGGCACTTCAGTGTGTTTAACCAGGGGATGCAGGCAGGAGTCAGGTGTGTGCAGCAGAAGGCGAGGCTGTGGCTCTGTGCTGCTGTCACAGCTCTGAAAGGAGCCGGGTCACCCTGGCCAGAGGGGCTGCAGGGGGTGGCCAGGAGGGTGGGTGCCCTGGGGCAGGGCTCGCAGGGCTGTGGAGCGAAGGTGAACGCAACCGCTGTAGCTGCCCATCTGGGTGCTGCAGGGTGATGTGGGAGGTGGGTTCAAAGCAGCAGAGATGCAGGATGCAACATGCTGGTGGGGCAGGGGGCACCCACACACTTGGATGCTGGGCCCAGCACAAGGAGGCTCTCCGCCCACGGCTGAGTTCGGAGTTTTGCCCTAAAACAGTTTTTCACACACCAAAACAATTTGGCAAATTGAACCCAATTTGGAGCTGGCATGACGATGTTAGGTGAATCTGTGTTTCTTTACTGAGCGTGCCTGGGATGGGTTCACACAGGGTCCTCTCCTGGTGTGCTGCTTCACCAGGATCCCCGTCTTCCTCTGCCAGTCCGGTCAACCTGTTGATCCCTCCAAGCTTGGTTAACGGCAGCCATTAGGCGCTGGGGGGATCTTGTTCTGTGGGGCAGGTGTGTTTGAAGGGCAAGAGAGATGCCCGCATCTCCGAGCTGACAGTGAACTGCAGAGCTGATCCCCAGGGCTTTATGGCTTCTCCTCACCATTCTTCTCTCCGGGAGGTAGGAAATGGTGGAGCACGGGACAGTGACTGAGTCGGGCGATTTTACTCTGATGCAATGTCAGAAGCCTCTGGGGTTGGAGATCCTTTCAGTTGGTGTCCATAGGCTTGCTGCAAGGGTCACTCAGGAGGGGCCTTGCTCAGCTGGAGCTGGGCTTTGCTCATCAGTTCTTGCCATGAAGGAGGCATGCCAGAAGGGCAGGTGTTTTCAAATCCACTTTGCCTGGAGAGGCAATTAGAAGTTATGTCCTTGGCTGGATCCTGCTTTGACACAAGATCTTCTGCCTTGGAGCCTAGGCACGGCTTTGGTGGGAGTGCTCATGCTTGAGGGCCTCATTAAGATCTTAAGGCTCTGTATGCAACTTGGTTTTACAAGAACATTGGTGTTGTTGCTGAAGCCACTTGCCCAAACTGTCCCCACTCAGCCTCACTTTTAGCGTTTGATGTCCCTCCTTTTAACACCCTGTCAGTAACAAAGGGGCATCTGATGTATTTTACCAATTAATTACAATCCCTGTCAAACAAGACTCGTGTTAGGTTGAATTCCTTCTCATGCGTTAGATACCTTCTTCTGTAGGCACCTTTCTACTCCCTCTGTGGGACCCATGGAGACCGATCAGCCCAGGGCGATGCCACGTGCTGAGCACCCCTGTGGCGGGGTCCCGGCTCCCCCTCCCACAGCAGCCCCTGCTGCCACCCTCGCCTGTCCCCTCCTGACTCTAATCCCTCCCTGCTCTTGCAAAGTGCAATTAGGAGCAGCCTCGCGGTGGTTTCTGAAAGCCCAGGCTTCAAAGGTAGTGATCGCTGGGTGCTGTGGTGCTGGGCCAGGAGAGGATGGGCTGCAATTAGAGCCCTGTTCAGGGAGAAATCAAGGCAATGCTCGTCCTGCTTGTGCGCAGTCCTGCTGCGTGACCTCCCACTCCCTGGCGTGAGGCCCCGCTGCCAGGAAAGGCTGCTTTCCTCGCCACCTGGACTGTGTAGGACCTGCGAAGGGGAGGGCGAGCCAGGTTCCCCAGGACAGCCTGCTCTGTTCTTCTCCTTCCCTACCGCTTTGAGCCATGGGCTGGGGTCACCCCTTCCCTGCCGTGGGGATGGTGCCTTGGCGGGTTACGGGAAGCTGGATGTCCCTGTGCCTGAGCGTCTCAGGGATGCTCAACAGTGCTGGGGAGCGGGACAGGAGCTGCAGTGCGTGGGGTAACCCCACCGAGGATGCCGGCTCCATCTCTGTGCTAGTGGGGACCGGGCTGTGATGGTTGGGTGGCAGGCGCCTGGGGACGGGGGCCGTGTCCCCACCAGCGTCTGCACAGCTCCGAGCACAGTGGGGCCGCTGTGACGCAGCTGGAGTGGCTGGGCAGCAGCACTGCACTGGAGAAACTGGCCTGAAGAAAGTCCTGGAAAACAATAGCAATTGTTCTCTGTCTTTGTTCCCTTCCCTCCCCCAATGTCAGAGGAGATGGAGCTGTGCTCGGCTGCTGGCGGGTGGGCAGAGCAAGTGTGGCTGCCTGCGCTCCCGCCTTGGCACCCGGGGAGCCCGCCTCGTGTGCTGCCCGCTCTGCTGCCCGCTGCCCTCCCAGTCCCACCAGCTCCTCCAGAGCCCAAATCATCACTAATGTAATAACAACAGCTCTACATTGTCATATGGGTGAGCAATAAAATTGGCCTGTGATTCTCTCTGTCATGGGGCAAGAGGTTTTCTTACAGCTGCAGAGCAAAGCGGTGCTAAAGTTGCTGTTCTTTGCTGCAGGGCACTCAGCCTGCCCATGCTTCGGGCAGCGCAGCCTGGCAGGAGGGAGGACCTGGCCCCAACCCTGAGTGCAGGCAGCAGATTTGGGGGAGCTCTGCCTGGTGGAGGGGCTTGCAATGCCCACACCTTTTCCTGCTCTACTGGGTGGCCCAAGGTGGGCTTCAGCTGGGAGCCATGGGATCATTTCTGGTCCAAGCAGCATTGTGCATCCCTTTTTCTATCCCTGCCAGTCCTTGACGGGCCCAGGCATGTGAGGACGAGTCCCTGGGCTTTCCTGCTGTGGCTTTTTCTGCCGTTTACCACCATCCGCCTGCTGCAAGCTGGGGCGTGCGGTCACTGCCCAGATCAAAGGGCTACGAGGCAAAGGCAGAGGGTTTCCCGCAGGGCTGCCAAGGGAGATTCCTCTCTGCATGGGGGGTGGCTGTCCCCGTCCTAGAGCCAGCCCCGGGGCTCAGGCGTTACCCCAAGGCAGCCTGCTGAGAGAGATGTGGCACTTGGCACAGGGTTTGGTCAGCCAAGCCCTCCTGCTTACAGTTCCCCACGCAGAGCCCTCAGGTTTGCATATTCAGCCTGGTGAATGGCTGCTCCTGACAGGAGGCAGCTTAGACATTTGCAGAACCCTTCCCTTTCTCCCTTCTCTGCTTGCAAGTGCGTGCTCTGCAAAACCTGGGGTCTTCAGGCAAGTGCCATTGCTGAAGAAGTGCGGAGCTGGGAGCAGGCTGGGGTGGGCACGGGTGTCTGGGGGCTTTCCAGCGGTAAGCATGAAATGGGAACTTTGCCTCCTTCCTCTTGGCCTTAGCAGCTCTGTTTATACCTTTTGCAGAGACGTCTTAGCTGAGCTCACAGACAAGCAGGGCTTTCACGTTGCAGATGGAGCAGGGAGTCCTGGCGGAGCTCCTGGGTCTCCTGCACCACCACCAAGTGACACGTTAGCCCCCCTGCTACTCTTTTGCCTTCGTGTAGACATAAGACCTACAGAAAATACCCAGAGCACCATTTCCATAGTTTGCATGCTCATGGTTGCTTGGGTTTGATGCCCTCCATCCATACGGAGCCAGCTTGCTGGAAAGTGGTGATTGCAGAGAAAGGTTTGGAGATCCCGCAGCTGCAGGGAGGTGGCTCAGCCCCTTGCAAGAGGTTCGGGTGCACTGGGGAGAGGTGGCAAAAATAAAACGCCGTTGTCACCAAGGGACAGGCAGCAGTAGAGGGGTGTTTGTCACGTGCAGGGGAGATGCGGCTGCTGGGCGCTGCCTAGCCCCATCCTGAGCAGCTCTGGTGCAGAAGTGTGGTCTTAAAGCCTGGCTTTTTGCTTGTACGGGTGAAAGTTAAGCGATTGCTTTTTGGAGCCCTTTCAAAGCCTGCCAGCTTGGCTGCCATGTGTCCTCCAAATGCGGGGCAGGATGCTCGGCTCTCTTCTGGCTGCCTGGGAAAGGGACCTTGGCTGCAGGTCACCAGCCCTGCCTGCTGCCCATGGCCAAAGCCAGGGGAGCCCTGCCAGGACGGCAGCTCCCAGCTCCTTTGTCGCCTGGAGCCATGGGGCTGGCAGCGACGGGGAGGTGTGGTCGGTGTGTGGATGTGGAGGGCTCTGGGATGTAAGCGATGTTGGTGGTTCACCGCCGCCCGGCAGGGATTGCTCCCGAAGGCAGCTCCATGCCTGGAAACCTGGCAGCAGGACTTGCTGTGTTGGGGCAGCTTTGTGCTTTTTTTGGTGGCTTTCCTAAAAACGGTGCCTTTTGCAATCCTCCCAGTCCTTCCACAAAACTTTTCCTGGCAGAACCCCTCCAAAACTCCTGGGAATTAAGTTTTTGAAAGGCGATGGGGTTAAAGACATTTACGCTTCTTGTACGACACTGACAGGTTTCCTGAAGCAGAGGTTTCTTGCAGGAACTCCAGTTTATGTCGGTGGGCTGGGCTCGGGGAGCTGAAGTAGCTCCGGGAAACATGGGGGAGATTTTCAGCCTAGAAGAAAGGGCAGAGGTGATGAGAGAGGAACCTTGGAAACTGCTGGGGGTGGAGACCCCATCCCTCTCCATCCCACCATCCCGGGGAAGGCGTTGTTCCCGGTGTGCAACCTGAACTGTCTGTCTGCTGTCTGGGATGTTGCTCTGAGAACAATTTTCCCCACCCCCTTCGTGACTGACCCTCAAGGGCTGATCCTGACTCTGGTGCTCACACAGGTGAGACCGGCTCCATGTGCTCACTGTTCACCTCCAGCTCTCTGCCCGTGGATGTGCGTGTGGCCACACCTGCGCGGTGGCCAGCCGCGCTCGGCCGGCTCCCCTGGCCCTGCTGGCGTGGGCAGGAGGACGGACACGGCGCTGCCCACTGCCAGCCGGAGCCCAGGCTGGGAACACCCACGAGATGGGCAGTGCTGCATTTGTCTGTGCGTTATGCATAGGGTCCCTCAAACCTTTGCCACAGCCAATGCCTGTTATGTGCACTGCATTTCATGGGAGAAAGCTTTTGCAGATGTCAGGAATCGACTGAAATGAATAGGGCATAACAAGCACTGAAACATGACTTTGTGTCTGCAAATAATAAAGAATGAGTTACAGTCTTGGAAGAGCAGGAACGTTACCCTGTGTGCAGGGTCCAGCCTGTCCCTGGTGTTGATTAGGTGCCCTCCTCGCACTGTCCTCTGCATGGAAGCTCTGCTGAAAAGTATTGTCTACAGATGGGTTTCTCAACCTTTTCTAACCCAGGGATGGCCAAAGCATTTTGGTGGAAATCCAAGGTTCATTTTGTTCAGAGCCACCACATGGTTTTATTTATGACCCATGTGAATTAGGCAAATGTCTCGCTGTTTGTCTGTTTTATTTCATCCTCTTCGCTCTTGCTTGTGCACATAGGAATGTGCGCGTGTGTGTTTAGGAACAATTTTGCAGACCGCTTCCTACTGTTGTTGGGATGAGGAGCAGGTCCCGGACCCAACACGACAGCGGGCAGCGATGGGCCCCTGTCCTTATTTCACATCACAGCTTGGTTCCCCGGGCAGATCCTCCTGGGGAGGGAGAAAATTGCTGGGCACTGCCTAAGCTGCTCCACTATCTTCTGCCATGCCAGGGTCCCCAGCCCAAGGGTGGAGAAAATCCTTGAGGACCATCAACGTCCCTGTCCTCACCAGGACACCAGCTTCAGCCTCAGGCTTCAGGGCCATCCCTGTTCATTTACAGCACATGGCTGAAAAACAGCGTGAGCCCGCGGTGCTGGGCTGAGTACTCCCTGGTGCATCCTCTGTGCTGATCGACGGGGGCTTTGGTTCCTCCGCTTTCTGCCTGGAAGTGTCTGGGTCCCCCTGCTTCTGGAGGGGACACCTGCAGCTGCATCCTCGGGTCTAGGAGATATCCCCACTGGCTGGCTTTTTGGCTGAGGAAGTGCTCAAAGGTAGTTGCATCCCTTTTGGAAAAACCAGCCACCCTGGGGTCCCCAGCAGGACTTTTCCTCCCTCCCTGGAAGGAGTCGCATGGGCAGAGCCAGAACTGGCGTCGGTGGGAGACTTCCCAAAATCCGGCCGCTTGTGTGAGTCCCCCGCTCGGGGCGGGGGGGCGGTGCTGCCAGCTCCCAAAGCCACGCTTAACTTGACACATGTGTGCAGCCCTGGGAAATGTGGTGGCTCTGATTCTCATTTGTGCCGCCTTACCCTGTGCCAACCTGCCGGGAGGCAGGGCCCTGCCGGCAGCCACGCTCCGCTCTGTGCCTTCCAACGCGCCGACCTCTTTGCTGGATGGCCCAAGATGCTGGTCCCTGCTCCTCCTGCCATCAGACACGGCGTAGGGTCCTGGAGAGACGGCTGCTCCCAGCCCTGGCACTGATGGGCGTCCCCAGGGCCATGGGGAGCAGCACGAGGGGCCAAGCCTGTCAGGGGAGATGGGATGGTTTGCACCTCCCGTATCCCTTGCGGTCACCGCCAGCGGCTGCCATTTGGGATCCCTGGGTTTGGGAGGTGGCCATGCTGCTGAGTGCTGTCCCCAGCACAGGGGTGAGGAGGGATGGGGAGTCAGCAGTGCCTCACCTTTGCGGCTCTCTCTGGAGGGGTTAAGAGCTGCTTAAGCTCCACTTAAGTACGATCCTGGTAGAGCCCTGATTTGGGGAATGCCCAAAGACAGGTTTTGTGGGGAGGGTGAGCTCTGTACATCCCTACTTAGTGCAGAGCATCCCTGAACGTGCGTGTAGCCGCCCTCTGGTCTGTTTTACTCTGAGACGGAGGTACTGACAGCGTTCAGGTGTCTCTGGGCTCCAGTAGCAGCTCCTCTCAGGATTTGTGACCGAGGTGCAGGGTGCTCCACTCTACCATGTGCCCACACCCTGTGGGCTGCACCCTCCTGGTCCTGGCATGGTGTATTTTGGGCTGGTGAGGAGTGGGGACGGACTGGCAGCGAGGCACATCCGTGGGCCCGGCTCTGGCTGTTCCTTGCTGACAAAACCCCCGGTTTGCGACACAATTTTTTGGCGTTTCGTCCCAGCCGTTCGCTTTCTATTCTGGTGCTTGCCTTGCGGGAAGGCTTTGGGGACGGGGGCGTGGGAGCTCATTTCAATTGTTCAGGGAATGGAAGTAACTCGTTTTGCGGCTGAAGAAACCCAGCGGAGCTTGATGTGTGCAGGGAGTTTTTCCACTGCTGTCTCTCTCGTTTGAACAGCGTAACCTTGAGGGTTTCTGAACCGACGCTCAGCACGCTACCACACTCCTTGCAGCAGGGCCAGGTCTGGTGGCTGGCCCTTGGGCTAGAGCCTTGCCCAGGGCACTGGCTGTGCATCACCTGCCTGAGGCTGTTTTGGGGGAGAAATATGTACCTTGTGGGGTCTGGGGTTTTTTTGGGCAGGATGGAGTGGACCAGAGGGGACAGAGGATCCCCCCGGTACAGGCTGGGATTGTGCTGCTGAAAGCCCAAGGCTTTTAGGGGCAGAAAGGTTTCCACCTTGGTCTCTCCAGGCAGGGGTGAATCTCCCACCTACTCCCACGTGACCCTGGAAAAATGAATCACCAAAAATGAAAGGAAGCAAAAAAAAAAAAAAGAAAAAAAAAATTAAAAAATCCCTCCCCAAAGCCGCCTTCCAGAGGGTTGGGCAAAAGATAAAAGCTCTCCAAGGAGCTGGGACTCCTCCTCTCCCACCACCGACTTCTCATTTAAATGTCTGCGCGCAGGCTGCAGCCGGCACTGCCTCCGCAGCCGCCCCAGGGGAGCCCCTGCCAGCCCACTGCCCACCACCCGTGCTGTGCCCCCAGGGGCGATGCCCATGCAAGGGGGCGGTAGAGCTGGGGCTTAGCACCCCAGAAGCAGCCTGGCGTGGCACATCCCCGAGGAGGACAGACCCGTGGCAGGGCGCTCTGGGTGGTCCCACCGGCAGACGATGCGAGAGCCCCTGGGGGGCCTGAGCCTAGCGGCGCCTGCTCGGGTGTAGAGGAGTGGACGGCAGGGGCGTCCCAGTGGATGGACTCCCTGAGGCCAGCCCCCCCATGTCGGCTCCGCTGCTGCTCTGGGTCATCCTCCTCCACTGGGCCACCGGCGGGGGCTTCGTCCGGGGGGGCAGGACCTGGCAGCACTGCACAGGTAGGAGGAAGGCCCGGCGGGTGGGCTGCGCCAGGAGGGAGGTGTCAAGGCAGGCGTTGGCCGTGCTGGGAAACACGCTGGGACCCGTGTGCTCCTATGGACGGGATGTTCCCCATGCTGCCAGGGCAGACCCCGGAAAGCATGCTCCTTTTTGGGGGGGCGCGTGGCTGCTGCAGGGTGCCCTGCATGGTGCAGCCTCTCCCTGGCAGCCCAGCCCCAGGGCTTTGGTGCCCGGGTGCCAGTGGACTGAGTCTCAGGGTGACAGCACGGGATGATGCCTCAGGTGCTGCAGCTGCCAGCACCCCGCCGGCAGCCACGGGCGGCAGGCACTGGGGTCATCCCTGCGCCTGCAGCCCCCCAGCGCGGCACAGGACCAGGGAGCAACCAGCCCTTGTCGGTGCGATGGGGAGAGCTGTGTGCCCGTCTCTGTGGCACAAGGATTGTCCAAAGGTCTGCCGGCCCTGCAGACCAACATGTGGGGAGGGGAGGGGCTGGAAGGAGAAGTAGAGGAGAGCCATGAAGTCCCCCCAGAAAGTCCCTCCCGCTGTGGACTCTCCGGGGCTCCCTGCGCTCTGCCAGACACAATCTAAGCCCTCCCAGCAGCAAAACCTCCTGGAAAGTTTCCGTCCCACCACCCCCAGCCAAGGAGCTGGCAGCTCCGATGGCATTTCCCACAGGGAAGCGCCGACAGCAGCCCGAGCCAAAGAGGGTCCCCGTCCCTTAGCTCTGCCTTTCCGTCCCTGTGTCGGGTAGTCCCTGCATGGGCAGTGAAACTTCAGCCCATCTTCTGAGGTTGCTTGGGCCCAGGTTCTGTGTGCTTGGGGCTTGTCTCAGTTTGATGGCACCTGTATTTACATTTTATTACAGCCCAGCCGGCGGTGAGGAGGAAAGCTGGGAGAGACTGGAGAGTTTCTGCGCACTTCCTCCTCCCCCAGGGTGCTCTGGTCTCTCCTGGGACGTCCCCACTGCCCCCAAGCAACCCCGGCTGGAGGGGTCCCGGGGGTGTCGAGGCCCCACCATGCCTCCTGCTGGCCCCTGGCCCCGGCTCCCAGCGCAGCCCTGATGCCGTCCGGCTGCGGGCAGCCACCCCGTGGAGCAGGCAGCTGCCGGACACGTGTGCTGCCTGGCCTGGGCTGAAACACCCCAGCTGCTCTCCCAGCCATTAACTGCAGGCTCCGCACTGATCATTAGCAGCGACTGAGGCAGGAGGCAGACTTGGACGTGGTTTGGGTTTAGGGATTTGGTTTTGGTTTTAGGACTTGGTCCCTTCCTGGCCCACAGCCTTGGGCAAAGCCTCCAGCCCCAGCTGAGCTGCCCCCAGGGCAGTTGGGGGCTCCTAAACCCCTTTGCAAATCCAAACCTGAATTCAGCGTGTAGTTTTGCTGAGAAAAACAGGAACTGGTCATTCCCTGAGTTGTGCATTTCTGAAATAAGTCATTTCAGTCAAATCCCCCTCACCGAGGCTTTGCTTCAGAAGCAGCTTAAACCAGCAGAGGGGTGGGCAGGGGGGACGCAGAGGTGGCAGGGTGGGAAGGACCTCGCTGGTCTCCCTGCTCCGGGCTGGATGGAGCCATGTGAGCCGATTCCTCCTTGCTCTGCCTGTCTGGTTTTGGGCTGGCCGGGGGTGTCTGGAGGGAAACTCTTCCCCTCTCCAGCTGGTTTGGATTCAGACACACGCCGGTCCAGCCTCGCTCACAGCTCCCTCCCTCCTAGCTCTCTCACTGTGCCCCAGCAGCCGAGATATATTAGTACAAATAGGACCTAAAAGCCCGGTCTCACTGGGGATGGGACAGAGTCAGGGATTTTTTAGTCTAACCAAGTGCTGCTTTATCCCCTGGGCATCATCACCGAGCCCCTCTGCCCTTTGCTATAGATGCCACAGTCGTGCCAGGGAAGCATTCAAAAATAAAAGCTGCGAGGGTGCCAAGGCGAGGTCTGACCAAGGAAGGTCAGAGAAGGGCCCGCTGCAGGTACAGCCCTTCCTGCAGCTGCTGGCGAGGGGCTCGCCGAGATGTCGGACTGACGATGACCCTGTGACAGTGCCGGTGCGCAGTGCTTCTTCACCTGGGCTGGACGCGTTTCCTCCTCTGGGGAGAGGATAGTTATTTAATGAGTGGTTTTGGTGCCTGCCAGGGGAGTACGTGTGTGTGTGCAATTAGGGCTGGGGTGGGAGAGCCTGGACTGGGACTGGAGGGAGGAGCACCGTGCTGGGGATGAGGATGGGTGGCCGCCCCACGAGCAAGCCTGCGGGTGCCAGATCCCTGCCTGCTCTCCTGGCTCTGGTTGCGGTCGCTGGTGCCAGTAGATCCTGAGGAAGCTGGTGGCAGTCTGGGGCTGCCTGGCCAGCAGGTCCCAGCCCCGGGGTCAGCATTCGGAGCTGCATCAGTGGGATGGTTCATGCAGGTGAGCTTGTACACTTGGTGTTCCTGCTGTGGGGATGGAGATGTCAGCCTAGGTTCCTGGAGGGCAAACCTTCCCTGTGTCCCCAAAGCAGGGGTTCGGCGCAGGCCCAGGCCAGGGGATGGCAAGCTACCGGGGCACACCGGGCCCCCCCTGCTGCCGTGGAGCACTCTGGCCAGTGCTGGAGATGGGCTGGCTGCCTTGAGCAAGCTGGGCATCACAGCACCCCACAGCAAGGTGGGGACCCCATCCCACAGCGGGACAGGGTGGGATGGCTGGCTGTGACATGCTCTGCTGTCTCTTGGCACAGACCTGCGCCCGCTGGACATCCTCTCGGAGGTGGTCCCTGCCGGCAGGCTGGCCCGTGGCATGAGGGTGTTTCAAGTGCAGGGGGTGCGCGGCTTCCAGCTCGCCGCCTCGCGTCCCCGTGCCCTGGGCTTCCCCGCCTCCCGGCTCTTCATCCACTGCGACCGCTTCCCCGAGGAGTTCTCCATCATCGTCACGCTGAGGGTCCTCAGCAACCCTGTCAAGGTGAGTGCCTCCGGCCAGGCACAGAGTGGGTACAGCCCAGCCCCGCAGCGTGCAGCACACAGATTTGAGTCCGTGCCTTCCTGCAGAGAAACGAGTACATCTTCACACTGATGGCGGAGGAGAGCCCCAACGTGCTGGTGGGGCTGCGCTATGCCCCCAACAAGCTCCACTTCCTCTTCTGGAGCCAGGAGCGCACCGGGGGCTGGCAGACCCGTGTCACCTTCCCCAACGTCTCCCTCTCCGACAACCAGTGGCACACACTTGTTCTGGCTGTCTCCGGCCAGTCCTTCTCCCTGACGGTGGACTGCAGCGTCCCCAAGGACGTGTAGGTTGGGGGCGGCGGTGGGGGGCTCGGGGGGGCTGCACGGAGGCACCAGTTCCCTGGCAGGGCAATACTCTGCCACCAGCATCTCCTCCAGCCACCAGCAGATGCCCTGAAATTGTCCTCTGCCTCTTCTCTGCCCATCTGCAGGGTGGTGGAGACGCCGTTTCCAGCCTCTCTGTCGGTGAAGAGAGCCAGCTTCTACCTGGGCAACAGGAGGAGAAGGAAAGGCGTGTTCACGGTAGGTGCCCCATGGTGTGGGGCTGCCTGGGGGGGCTTGAGGCTGGCCATGGGGTGAGCTGCAGCCCCCTCTCAGCCCCCTATGCTGGCAGGGCTTGGGCCACAGCACAGGCAGCAAAGATGACCATGGGTCCCACTGCCGGGCTCGGTCCCTGTCCAGCTGTGGGTGTGCAAGGGGCAGTGCTGGCGACTGGCTTTTTGTGGGACAACTGTGTTTTTAAGAGGATGTTGTCAGCGGTGTGGTGGCAGAAAGACAGTTCATGGCACAGACTCGTTGGTATAAAAGTTAGGGCAGTGCCTGATCCTGACTGGTAGTGAAAAGCAGAGGTGGTGAAAGCCATATGCAGCTAATGAGTCCCTTGCAAATGCTCCCCTTCTACCAGCTGTTAAATTGCCTGGGATGGAGATTTTGGCAGGCTGGGCATGTAACAAGGATCTGATAAATGTGCATGAATCCTGTGGAGGCTTCCACAGCCCGGGAGGGAGGGCAAAGAGCAAGAGTCAGGAGGGAAATCCAGGGCATAAATCACCTGCAGTTCCCATTTCTTGGTCTTGCTTTCCATCCTGCTGCTCCTACTTTCCCAGGGCTTGCTGAGACAGCTTGTCCTGCTGCCAGGAGCTGATGCCACCCCCCAGATATGCACCACCATGAACTTTAAAGTCGCGACGCTCTCTGTCCCCACTGTTCTCCAGGATCTCCCTGCAAAGCCAGCGAGCAACGAGGTGCTAAAATACCCCTACGGTCAGTAACTCCCTGTGGAACGGGCTCTGTTGGCTGCCTTCTGCATTTGTTGAGGAAGGCTCTTTGCATGGGGCTGGGCATGGAGCAGGAGCGGAGGGGAAGAGGGTGTCCCCAGCACCCTCTGTTTCTCAATGTGTGTGTGGGGTGAGATCCCTGTCTAAACCCCCCCTGGAGAGCCAGGGCATCCCTGCCTGGGTCCCTTGGCAGTGCTGGGCTCATGCCAGTAGCCCATAGGTGCCAGCCCCCAGGGTTTTCTCAGCCAGTGGGTTCTCGGCTCAGTGCCGGGACGCTGTTTCCACTGTTCCCTGGTGCCCGTCTTCAGGATAGGACTAGGGCATCCGACCCTCCCCGTGTGCATGGTGATGAGCCTTGCTGCTCCTCTGTCGTGTGCACTAAAAGGCGCCTGCCTTGCTCCTCTCCGTGCCCAGAGACCGACACGAAGGTGACCCTGGGGTCCCGTCCACCGTGCACCAAGCAGGAGAAGGCGCAGTTCTGGTTCAACGTCTCCCGGCGAGGGCTGTACCTCTGCAATGGCAGTGCCTGGATTTCCATGCTGGAAGGTACTGGTGTGCAATGCACTCTTGGGGATGGAGGGAGGCTCTCGCAGCAGAGGAGGAGTCAAGATTTGCCCTTGACAGCACTTTGAAGTGGGAACCAAGTCAGACAACAGCAGAGTGAGGGGGCTGGTGTGTCCCCCTGCCTCTCTCCTGCCTGGCCAGGCTTCACTTTGTTCTCAGTGCCTACGTTGACACTTCCAGCAGAGCTCTGGATTCAAGCGCCTCTGTGAGCCAGCTCCGTGATCACTCACACGGTGTCCGCATTGCCCATCCACATTATCCGTGTTGTCTGTCCCTCCCGGGGCTTCTCTGGCCAGGAATGAGCCCTCGGTTTGTCCAAGTGGGACAGCTCACCCCACAGAGAGCCATGCACGGGGTGCTGCGGTGCTCCCTGCCACAGCGTCCCAACAGCGCTGGTGCTCCTGGTGCCGAAGCACTTGCAGTGTGGACAAGAAGGAGCAGAATGACTCATCAGCTGCCAGAGATACCTGAGGGAGCGATAGGAGGGTGGTGGAGGCAGGTTCCCGTGTCATCCCAGCTCTGGTGGCCTTCGCGCTGAAAATAGTGGGGCAACATTGGAGCAATAAGGTCGCAAAGCAACCAGAGCCTAGAGGATTGGATGTTATTTGATAATGAAATGGATTTAGCCCACTGGCGTTCTCCCACTTGCTCCAGGCAGTCTGCCCAGGATTCCTGGTGAGGACATGGAGGACAGGGCGTGCCCGCAACTGAGACATCCGTTGCCCCTCTCCCAGGGTTTTTCTTATGCTGGTGCCCATGTGGTGTGTTTGGATGAGCCGTTTGCTCCCCATAGGAGCCGGCAGTGGCTGGACTGCCCATCCTCCTCTACCTCTGGAAGTCATCAGGATTGGCACCGTGTCCTTGTTTTCCCGAGGAGACCTTGTGCTGAGATCTTGCTGACCTGTGCCTCTTGGTGCCACCAACACTGGCCCTTCTTGTAGCCCTTCTCCTGCCATTTGTCCCTTCCAGTGCCCACCATCTGCTGTTGGGACCAGTCTTAGCCTTTCTGTTCTAATTTCTGGCATTAATTCTGTCTAAGTCTTCTCTAACTTCTTCCAGAGCTCATGCTGACTCCAGTCAGAGAAAACATCTGGTGCAGGGCTGCTGCAGGTGGGTACGGGTTAACCTGGCTGGTCTCAGCAGCCCAGGCCCTTTTGCTGTAGGTCTTTTCCTCTCCTCCTGTTCTTTTTAGGATAAATGTATCAACCCGCTTTGTAAGAAGCAATCAAAATCCGTGGCATATCGTTCTGCCCCCCTCCCAGAGGAGACTGCCCGGCAAAGCATTTTGCAGTCCTGCCCTCCGCTGGAGAACAGGCAGGGGTGGATGGGGCTGGATGTGCTGCCTAACGGATGGAGTCAGGCCTTTTACCACCCACTCGGGTTTTGGCCCTTCACCACCAGCAGCACCACAACCTTATTTTCCCCCCCTAAAGCTCCATACAGCAGCGAGCGCCACCAAGCCAGCTCTGCTATGCAACGTGGGGCACCTCTCCAGGCAGGGTCATCTGGTTTTAACCTCACCTCTCTTTTCTTGTGGTCTCCTAGTCAAACAAAGGCTGGACTACGTGGAGGAGTACCAGAACCTGGTGACCAACTCTGAGACAATGGGAGTTGAGGTCTTCACCATCCCAAAGGTGGGACTGTTTGCAGCCACCGCCAACCGGTACACCCCGCCGGGATCAGCCATCTATAAGTGGACTGACGGGAAGTTTGTGCCCTACCAGAATATCCCCACCTACCAAGCTCAGTCCTGGAAGTATTTCACCATAGGAAAAAAGGTAAGTCTGCCTGGAAGGTTATTTCAGTGCTTTCATATTTCAGTATATTAAACTGCAGTTGCCAACACTGGCTTCTCCTCTGAAGCCCTGAGTCTCGGGAATGGTTTAGGGGGTGAATCCTTCTCTCTTCTGTCTTTCATGGGGTCACGCTGATACACATATTCAGCCAGTAAGGGTCTGTCCTAGGGACTGCCAGCTAATCTGTGGGCTGCCCTCCTGTGTTTTACTATTTTTGCCAAGACACAGGTACATCCACCCAGGCCATTTTCAGCAACTGATGCTCACAGGATAGGTAATTGCCTGTCTGGAGTGGTCAAATCTCTTCCCTGGGGATCTCCAGGGTGTGTGCAAGGTCAGCCTCCAAAGCCAGCTGTTGGAGCTGGATCCCCCCATGTGCTGGGGTTAATTTATAGCAGGCTCTGCCTGTTTCTGCCTCAGATGTAGTGAGTGCCAGTGTCCAAATGTCCTCCGTGCAGAGTGCAGTGCTGTGGTCCATCCTGGTCTGGGTGTGCTCATAGTGCAGCCTCCACCCTGGCACAAAGGCTGACCCCCCCTGGGATGCAGGTTTTGCTGCAGTTCCCATCTGGCACTGCAAAGCGAGGCAGGGGCCGCCCCAGGCAGTGGCTGTGGCATTGCTCTCAGGGACACGCAGCTCCTGATATGGAGGCACAGAGAGCAAAGCCTTCCCCGAGCTCTGACTGTGGCGGGCGTCCTGCCGTGCATACAGTCTGCTCTGGTCTGAGAGATCTAGCTGTGGCCTTAGACAGCCATTGGAGCCCATGGCTCCCTCCCAAGACCCACTGAGTTCAACCTTCTGCATTTTTAAGCCCTCTTGCTTTTAAATCATTCCAGGAATTTGGAGCCGTCTCTTCTCCCTTGGGCAATCTGCCATGGGACTCCTGCAGGGTATCTGCCCGGTTCCTCTCCCTGGGGAGCTACTTATCACTTTGCAAGGAGCCCCCTGGCAAGCCCAACAAACACCTGCTGAGAGCCAGCTCTGTACAGAGCTCCCAGGGGAGTTGGGATTGCTCCCCCTCTGGCATGACCCGTTCTGGATTTGTCATCAGATGCTGCACAGGATGGCTGCAGGGCTCCCCCATCTTGAGCCACGTGCTCCAGGGTACAGAGGGATGGGGAGAAGTCCTGCCTCCAGGCTTGGTGGCACTGAGAGCCCTGCGGTTTGGATACAAATGGGCTGTGTGCCCCATTACCTGCCTGATGATGGGGTCCTGTGGAAAACCTAGTCAAGCCCTGAAAATGCACCTGTGTTGCAAAGGTGGGAATGTGCCCGCCATCCCCAGCGCTGTGCCTGCTCTGCAAGTCTCCGGCTGCACCCTCACAGGCAGGAGACCAGAACATCCTCAGCTGGATTTATCTGCTGATGGGAGCCTCCTTGAGACTCCCCAGTGTTAGTCTGGACCCACAACACCCCCTTGCAGCGATGGCTGTGGGGGCAGAGAAGACCACCAGGCTGGGGGGTCCCAGCTCCGTGTTGGTGGTCACCAAGGCTCACACGCTCTGGGTTTGCCTTCAGGTCTTCGCTAAGAAAGACTTGCTCAGACTTATTAGGCAGGTTGTCCTCTCCTGCACAGCTTGGGGTAGGTTTTCTAGTTAGGGGTAGCCTCAGTGCTCCAGAACAGCTGGGATTGGAGACAGATGCCCTGTGTGCAGCTGCCTGTGCTTGGCACATTTCTGCATGGAGATGATGACCAGATAGGTGTTGCACCAGCAGTGGTACAGATGTCTCCAGTTAGCCCAGGTTCCTTGCACACGTTGCAGGTGGGATGCACCTCTGTAGGTGTCAGCACCTCATTACTGCACCAGGACACTGCTGATGCTCTGCCAGGATGGGGTGAAGAGCCCCAGAAGGCAGTGTCGGGGTCTCCTGGTGGCTCCTGTCAATGAAGAGCAAGGGACAGCAGGGTCCTGAGTTGTGGGGTTGGATCTAGGCCTTTCTTTTCCCTCTGAAGCTGTGTTTCTGGAGATGCCCTGAAGGGACTTCCTGGACTGGGGCTTACAGGGGGAGCTGCCCAGCGCTGGGGATGCACCTTCCCTGGAGAGACCTGAGGACCCAGCACAGGCCACTGCTGAGGGGGAAAAGTCTCCATCCTTGGGGGTGGCTGAGCCTTGGCTGGACAAAGCTCCAGGCTGGTGCTGGCAGGATCCTGTGCTGGGCAGGAGGCAGGAGACCTTCCCTACTAACTATTTTCTGCTTGTGCGCTGTGTCCCTGTGCTTCTTTGTGGCCCAAACTGGGGCGTAACCTCTGCCGCTCCATACAAAACACACCGGAGTGGCGGAGCCGGCATGCCACGCCATGCGCTCCCACAAGCTCGGACATACATCCCCTCCGTGCCAGGCCATCTCTGCTGCGGCATGCTTGTCGCCAGTGCTTGCAGGGGTCTTTTCTTGGTCTGGAAAATGTTTTGTCTCAGGGAATTATCTTCGTTGTGATTGTTATCATATCTGCAATATTTCTTCTGAACAACCGTTTGTTACAGGGAAGGTTTGGTAGCTTGGGTGGCCCTCCCTCCCCAGCCTGTTTCACTAGCATGCCTGTGCTCCCTGTCCCCAGGGCTGGCAGGGTGCGAGCAGCTGCAGCTTGGCTCTCCCTCCGCTTGGCTCCGAGGCTGTGGCTGTGTGTCTCATCCTGCCCCAGCTCTGTGGGCAGCAGGCACTGCTGCTGCCATGCACAAAGACCCCCACGAGCCACTGGGTCCCTGTTGCCTCTTCGGGTGCAATGTGCTGGTTGGGGGCTGCTCGGGGGCCCCTGCCAGCAAGGGTTGTCCTGCCCCACACCAGCCACCTCAGTCCCTGGCCCCACATCCCGTGGACACCTGCCCTCACCCATCCCATCTTCACCCTGCCTGTGCTCGTTCACGCCCCTTTGAGAGGAGAAAACCAAGATGTCCTGGCTTGTTATTTTTCAGATCTTCCTAGCAGTGGCTAATTTTGAGCAGAATGACAGGGGTCAGGAGTTCTCTGTAATATACAAGTGGAGCCGCAAGAAAGAGAAATTCGTCACGTACCAGAGGATCACCACGCACAGCGCTAGGGACTGGGAGGCATTTGTCATTGAGGGAGAGGCTTTCCTCGCAGTGGTCAACCACAGAGAAGGTACCCAGCCTTTATATTCCCTACCAGCCTGGCTCAGCTGGGGCAGGCGGCCCTGGGGCGATGCTGGGGACCACGGTGCCCCACCACAGGCACCCTGCTCGAGAGAATCCTCCCGTTGCTGTGGAAATACTGCAGCTCCCTGCTCCCTGTGCATCCTCTGCCGGAGCGCAGGGCGAAGCCAGGGAGTCAGCGCACGCAGCTTGGAGTGCGGTGTCCCTGTGGAAGCCCAAACCCTTGCAGGCCCTCTCATTTTAGGAGAGAAAAGCACTCATGGAAGTGGCTGACACGGTCCCCCTCTGGGTTTCTGGCTGTAGGGGACAAGGACAGGAGCGGGGACAATGTCTTTGCTGAATCTCTGCTTCTTTTAGTTTGTTTTCCCAATGCTACATAGCATGGTGGTGTGGTGAGGGCAGCTGCATGGGTTTGCAGGGGCTGAGCCTTTTGAGAAGCCAAAGCCTTCGCCTTGTGGGCACACAAGAAACTGAGGGAAGCCAGCTAAGAGCCTGCTGATATCACTCCCTCCCTGGGCACCCTGTAGATGTGATCCAGCCTCGTTCCCCTCCCAGGACATGAGTTGTTCTGTGTTGGGGCGTGCACCCCTTGGCACAGGGGATGAATGGGTCGATACCACAGCCCTGGTTCCCCAGGATGTTCCCAGGGTTCAGACTGGACCAGTGGGCTCGTTCCCTGCCATCAGGGCTGGCTCTTGGTGCATCAGCTCCTCTGGCACCAGGCTCAAAGCTGGTGGCAGGTGGCTTGGGCACCAGCTGCCTGTGAGCTGGGCTAGAATGTTACCTGTCACCTGTTGGACCCCGCCACGGCCAGTGTAGATGAGACCTACTCCTGTGGCAGGGGCAGCAGAAAGGTCCCTTTGGCAGCTATGCAGGAGTTAAGACCATCATGGCCAAGCCAAACTGGGGATATTCCCCTTAGCGAGTGGTGGAGGGTCAGCCCCTGAGGAGCTGCCACTTACCTGTGTGGCCATTTCCCACACACCCTATTCTCCCTGCAGCCCTTCTTGCCAAAGTCTCTTCCATTGCAGTGAGGATTGCCTGTAAACCTGTTAACACGTGGTCCTGCTGCTGCTCAGCCACCAGAAACACCAGCAGGGCCAAGCCAAATACAGCAGTGCTTAGTGAGTGTGGGGTGGAAAGGGACTGGTAGTGCACCGCCCCCACTCAGATGAAGAACAGCTCTGGCTGAAGGGGACGTGCCAGGCTGAAGGTGCAGAAAGGCTTTTAGCTTTAAAGCCAGCTGGATCCCACGCGGACATGAGGTTGAGACGCTTGACTAGAGCCCATGAGCTGGATAGAGCATGTGCTTTAGTGCTAGTGGGCTCAGCCCAAGTGCTCAGCACAGGGCAGGCTGCAGGCTGTGTCATTCCCTCCCTCTTTCCGGAGTTTGTGCCATCAGCGGGGATCGGCACATGGAGATCCCTGGCCAGCTCCAGTGCTCAGGAGCTGAGCATGGGAACTTAGCAAAGGAGTGCTGAAAAACATTAGTAAGGTTCTGTTCCAGCTGTGGCCCCCTCCCAGATGTGCAAGCTTGGGTGCAAAGGGTGATGGCAGCCGTGATGTCGGTAGCTTAGGGACTTGGCTGGGACCGGTCCCACTACACATGGCCACCCCATGGGACAGCCAGCAGAGCTTGGCCGCCCTGGGACACTGGCACAGTGCCCCTGGTGTGCCGCTCGTGTGGGGAGACAGCACCCTCCTGTCACCAGCGTGTTCAATGGGGAGGGAGGCTCTACGTAGGGATGGGGGCTCTAGGTAGGGATGGAGGCTCTAGAGTCTCTTTGGCTACTTCTTGGGGAGCAATCAGTCACTAGAAAACAGCCTTGCAACCTGCTGGCAAATATTTGTGTAGCTGAACCTGTTTCTGGGTCTTGTTTCTCGCACAAGTCAGGTATTTCTTTTCCTCACTGCACATCTGTCTGTCTGTCTCCCCCAGGGAATAACCACAACATAGACAGTGTGATATACAGATGGAACCCCAGGACGGGATTGTTTGAAACCAACCAGACCATCCCTACCTCTGGAGCCTATGACTGGGAATTTTTCACCATCGGGCCATATTCCTTCCTGGCTGTGGCGAATACGTTCAATGGCACATCCACTAAGATCTATTCGCACATCTACATCTGGCTCAGTGGCTCTTTCCAGCTCTTCCAGTCTATCCTGGTAAGGCTTGGCCACTGATCAGATTCTACTCCTCAGTCCCCCCTCTGGATTTAGATAAGCCAGGGAATAATTACAGAGACAGGTGCTCTTTAGTCCTCTGGAAAGGTAGTGATGGTTTCCTATTGGGATTGATGGACTGAGATTTATTTTTATCCTTGGAGGGTTTTAGGAGTGGGTAGCTTCCCCGCTGCACCTCCAGCAGGTCCCCCACACCTCACAGCACCCTTGGCTTGCAAAGGCTTGTACATCCAGCTTCTCATGTGGCTTCCTTCCCCACAGACTTTTGGTGCTGCTGACTGGGAGGTCTTTCGTATCGGGGACAGAGTCTTCCTGGCTGTTGCAAACAGCCACAGCTATGACAGTGGGATGCCAGCACCCTCTAACTTCTACGCCATCAACTCCTCCATCTACGAGCTGAACATCACTGCCCAGATGTTTGTCAAATTCCAGGACCTCCTCACCTACAGGTACCTGTGCAAAGTGTCAGGGTACTGTGTCCTTCCCCTGAGCAACCTGGAGGTCTCCTGGGGGGTTCATGCAGGCTTGCACGCTGCCAGGGACAGAGACTGGTGGGGAGGGCAACGGGTGACAGGTCGTTGGCACCACATCCCAGTGGGAGCTACAAGAAGGCCCTGGATTTGGGAGCGAATGTGGATTTCCTTTCAGGAACAGCCTGGGAAGAGCAGGGTTTTCTGTGTATCATCAGGGAGGCAGAGATTGGTGTGGGGTGGACATGCAGCCCCTTCCTCAGCTGGCCATGGAGGGGCCCCCTCACCAGCCCCTCTGCTTGCTTCATCCCCAGTGCCCTGGACTGGGAGTTCTTCTCGGTGGGAGATGACTCTTTTCTGGTGGTAGCAAACTCCTTTGATGGCTTCACATTCTCCGTTAACAGTATTATCTACAGGTACTGCTGTGGGAGGAGGGCAGGGTTGGGTAGTCGGGGAATGACCCTGCCGGGAGCCCAGTGTGGGGGCAACCTCTGTGGATGCTGGTGCATCTGCCCAGGGAAGACAGATAGGACTGCTCCCTGTTTCTGGAGAGGTTTCCGGGCAGGAATGAGAAGCCCCATTGAGGGACATTCCACCCTGAACCACAGTGGGGAGGTGGGAGATGCCAGCCCCACAGCTTCGGCTTTCCTGCCCCCTTTCAGGTGCCCAGCTTGTGCCCCAAGAGCTAACTGCCCTCCCCGTGCAGGTGGCAAGGCTATGAAGGCTTCGTAGCGGCTCACCACCTCCCCACTGTTGGCTGTAGAGACTGGGAGGCATTTCACACCGCCGAGGGCTCCTACCTCCTCTACTCTAGTGCCAAGGAGCCGCTTTCCAAAGTGCTCAAGCTGAAAACCACCTGAGGTGGCTGAGACACGCTCAGCTCATCGCCAGGATCGGGGCGAGCTGGGCATCAAGGTGAAGATGGACCACAGAGCCCAGGAACAGCTGCAGCATCAGCCCTGCAGCTGGCTGGTTGTGTGCTCCGCAGGAGGGGGAGGAGGAGGAGGGTAGCTCCAGGGCTCCCTGCAGTTGACCCTGGCAAAGTTGACCCTGCTTTGGTGCTGTTTCTCCTGGGCAAGCTCCACTGCCGTGCTCCAGAGCCACGTCCTACCCAGGGTGCCTGGAGCCCAGGTGCTTCCCTGGGCTCGGCGGGACCCTAGCGCTTGGCGGTCTCCAGCCAGGAGGGACTCAGAACTGCTGCTGGTTGTGGCCAGAGCTCACACAAAGCTAGGGAAGAAAGAGACTGAGCAGAACATGTGCTGCCGGGGTGGGTGCATGGCAGGGGGAAGGAAATGGCACGTGAGAAACTGGGGGGAAAAGGTGGCTTCGGGCTTGACTCTGGCTGGCCAGCACCTGGGCCTGCGATGCTAAGGACGCATCTGGCTCAACATCACACACCACACTTCGTGTCCGTCTTCAGCGGCCTTGCCACCCCATTCCACTGCTGTGGGTTCCTGCCCACCCTCCCGCTCCACTGTGGCTGGTTTTGGTCATCCTCGCCGAGTGACGTGTGTATGGTAAAATCCATAGATGTGTACAAGGACCAATGCTGGTCTTTGCACCCCTTTGCATGAGGTTAGCGACTCTCAAGCAAACCTGCTGTGCATGGGGACCAATCCAGCTACCATGGGCATGGGAAAGACCCAAAACTGCTCCGGGTGAAACTGTGGCCTCTTCTTTCCTTCACCTTTGTCTGGGAGACTCTTTTGCTTAACCAGAGCTCTAATAAACTGTGTGCACCCAGCCTTCATCCCACACCCAAGCTGCGGGTACCCAAGCTGCTCTGCCCATGGCAGAGGCTTTCCTCCACTCCACAAGCAATCCCCAAGCGAGACGGGGCCACGTCCATGGCCATAGGTGGCCCGTGAGGACAAGGTGGCCCTGAGCATAGTGGGGTGCTGGGGTGAGGGTGCCTCTCTGCCCCCCTCCAGCTGGGACCCTCTGACTGTCCTGACTGGCCCCATCGCTCAGCCTTCCCCAGCCCCGGGTTTCCCGCTGGGGCTGGGCCACTCACCCTGGCACTGGGGAGCCCACAGGAGGTGCCAGCCCCCCAAGAATGGGTTGGGGGGGGCACGGCCTGATCTTCCCTGGGGTCCAGGCCCAGGAAAGCCGCCACAGGCAGCCCCTGCAGACCGCCCTTCTCCCCGGGTCCAGCCATGCCTGCAGCTGCTTTGCCAGGAAGGACCATTTCTTGTTTGTGAAACAAGGCAGAACTCAATTTGCTTCAATTGTGCTGAGTCACAAGCAGCATCTCTAATTTGGCCCCAAGGAAAGGCAACATAAAGCGAGACGTACCAGATGAGGTGCAGAGGCACCATTTGGCCAGCTGGCCCCTGCTCGAGACAGGCTGGAGTAAGGGTGGAGAGGATGGAACCTAATGTGAGCTGCGCTGATACATTGAATTTAGGCTTGTCTGCTTGGGTAGAGATTGAATTAGGACAAGCACAACCCCCCTGGAGCACCACCACCCTCCCCGGATGCCCAGCTTCTGATGCAGTGCAAACCCTGAGGACTTTTCCTATGTGTTGGGCTTTATTGAGAAATCAAAGGTTTGGGAAATCAGCCCCGGGTTGCTGGTGGCAGGCAGAGGCTGCCAAGATGCCATGCGGGGGCTGGGGGTAATGTCCTGCTCTCTGCAAGGCCGGTCCCTCACTGGAGCCAGGACAGGGTGACCCTGCTGCACAGAGCAACCCATCCCTCTGCACCCCAGGCTCCAGGGACCTCCTGGCCCCACAAGAGCCCCCACCCTCATCTGTCTCACCCAGGGGCTAGTTCTCTCCAAACCACGTGGACCACAAGCCTGTGGCTGGGGCTGCTTTCCATGCGAGCCCAGCTCTGGCAGGGGAGAAGGGGTCTGTATGGGGGAATTCTTCTCCAGGAACCTGGGCTCCATCGACAGGTCTGTGTGGGATGTCCCTGGCATCCCTCCCCCGTGTCATTTGCTCACGCTCAGTCCAGCATCGCTGGGAGGGGCGAAGTCAGTGGCACTTGTTTGCAGGACCAGAGCAAGCACTGGAAAATCCCATAAAGAAGCTTGGAAGCCCACCAGATTGCCACTGGCTCCCCACAACGAAGCTGGGAACGGGGCGCCCCAATCCTGCACTACAGGGCAGTGCTGGTGGTCTCTGCATGGCCCTGGGTGCTTGGCAGTGACTTCAGGTACTCCACGTGCTTGCAGGTGTCCTCTCGATTGTGCCGGACATAGCAGATCACGTAGACGATGACCATAGTGAACCAGCCAAACATGGTGATGAACATGGCCACGTCCGTGGTCCTCTGACGCACACTGCAGAAGTTGACACCAGCATCCAGGACCTGGAGCAGCGGCTTGCCCACGTACTCCTCACGTGGGGCTGTGTGGCAGGTGATGTCCTGGACAGAGTCAGGGTCCAGCCGTGCCTCCCACAACACCTCCTGCAAGGCACACTCGCAGTGCCAGGGGTTGTTGGCCAGCCGGAGCTTGGCATTGAGCGCCAGCAAGGCCTCCTTGGGGATGCTGCGGATGCGGTTGCTGGAGAGGTCGAGGGTACGCAGCCCAGCAGCCACCCCTTTGAAAGCTGCCCTGTCGATCTTCTCAATGGCGTTCCTGGAGAGATCGAGTTCCTCCAGGTGGGATAGATGCCTAAAGGCATTGCTGGGAATCCTGGTAATGCTGTTAGTGTCCAGCTTGAGGAACACCGCATCTTTGGGGATGTCCTTGGGGATCTCCACCAAGTGCCGGGAGCTGCAGAGGACGGCCTTCGCCCCTGCTGTCTCCATGCACTGGCAGCTCGGGGGGCAGGAGCTGCCCCAGGGGATGCACAGCAGGAGGCAGAAGAAAGCCTGGGTGATGCTGGCTGCCGGTGTGGTCGTGAGGGTCATCTTGCACCCAGCCAGCTCAGCATGGGTGCTGGCGATTCCCTGGTGGCTGCAGCAGCTCCTGGGCAGCAGGACGACTCCTCTGCGCTCCTGCAAAGCCTCTCCCATTGCTGGAGGAAAACGGTGGGTGGAGGGGATATGAGATGGCATTAATACCTGGAACACCGCTTATGTGTAATGTACCCTGGCAAAGCAGTGAGAGGCTGAGCTCAGGAGCCCAGAAAATGAGGGCAGAATGATACTGGCTACCATCTTTTCCAGGGCAGCTTAATCTGGCTTAAGATTAATTATACCTGGACACAGAACAACCCTTTCCCCCGGACCCCCATCTCTGTACAGACCACCCAGACAGGCAAAGGGTGCTACAGGACTGGGGTGTTAAGACGGGCATGGCCCCGGAGCCTCTGCCCCAGCTTGCTGCAAATTTCCACATGTGATGCGGTGATTTGCTGCTGGAGGACAGCAGCAGTAAATTCCTGTCTCACCAACCCCGCGTGTTTAAAAAAATGATGAGTCAGACTCCCTGGATCATCAGGCTGGCTTAATCACCACTGGGTTTTTAAATAACAAGATGTGGAGTTCTTTTGCTTTCCCCATATGGTCCATGAGCTGGTACATGTTTCCAAGGGTTTTGCCAAAGCAGGGATTTGGAGGCGACTTCATTTTTTTAAAGTAAACAAAGAGTATGGTTTAACAGCCCGACTCTGGGAGCTGGAGCTTAAGAGAGGAGCCACTGACTATCACTGTAAAGGGGGTGATCTGGGAACCCCAAGGACATCCCAGCCCTGCGGGGGATGAGGCTGGTGATGAGGGGGATGAGGAGGTGAAACAGGCGGGCCTTATTTCCTCTGCCCTTTGGTGCTACTCACACCTCTCCTGCTGCCTTGGTCAGGCTGGGTGGAAGAGATCCCCACGGAGAGGGAAGTTGGGGCATGGGACACTGGCAGGCCCAGGGAGCCTTTCACCCAGGAATGAAGCTGTCCATGGTGATTTCATTAGGAGACCAGCTGGGCACTGAGTCATTATCCCCCTGGTGCCAGCATCCTTCTGATAATGGCATCCCCCTGATAAAAGCATCCTTTAAGCACCAGCATCCCTCAGATCTGAGCATCCTCAGGGTACCACCTGGGGGGTGCTCATACCTGAGGGATGCTGCCAGTGGACCTGACCATACACCTGCCCAGGGGTGTGGGACTGTGCAGTACACTCTTCCAGGGGAGATTAAGTCACGCTTCCCTGGGAATCCCTCTGGCCCTACAAATGCTACCAGGGTCTGCCAGCCTAGTCTCTCTGGGGGAAGGAAGGAAGGAAGGAAGGAAGGATGCACTTTGCGATTCTAGTTCCCACCGCTTGCCCGACCCTGCTCCTGTCCCTGGAATGGCTCTGAGGGGTTGCAGCCACCACGTTCTGCCACCCCAGCCGGACCCTGACATGTGTGGGAGTGATGCCCACCCCCGACCCACGCTCACGCCCTGACCGGAGCTCAGGGGCAACCGTACCTTCCTGGGCAAGGGGCTTGGGGAGTCTGGGCCCCACCGGGCTCCTGCAGCAGAACACCCACGCCACCCCCTCCCCGCCCCCCGCCGAGTCCCAGGGGTTCCTTAGGTTCCTTACCGGCTCTGCTTCGGTTCGGCTCCAGCTCCGGCTGCGGCTGCGGCTGTGGTTGCAGTGCGCCGTCCCCACCTGTTGCTGCGGCTGCTCCCGCCGGGGCCTCCGGCACAGAGGGTCCCTGCCTCGGTGGCACCAGGTGTGCAGGGGTGGGGGGGGACCCGGGGGTGCCCTGTGGCAGCGCGGGGGGCCCGGGCGAGGGCTGCTGGACCCGGCGGTGGGGACACGCAGGCAGCACAGGCACAGGTGCTGTGGGCGAGCGGCCGCCTGGAGCCCTTCTGTGCTGTAATTGAGTGCTGCTAATTAGGTTTCAGCAATTCTTCTTAGGCTGTAGTCGCTGCTTGCTGGTTCGGGGCTGCGGGTCTAGAAGCTTTATCAGCTGCTGTAAGGCACGATCGCCTCTTCCCTCCCCAGCCATGCCCCCAGCCCGGCCCTCCCTGCGCTTGCGCTGGCTCTTGGCAGAGCACAATGATGGGAGACCATGAGCAGACATCGAGCAGACCAAGAGCAATTGGAGAAGGTACTGTGCCACTGCCTTGGCACACAGCTTGCTTTCCAGCAGCTCCTCACATTGACTCCAAATGTGTCAAGTCATCTCTGCAGCCAGAACTGGGGGGTGAATCTGCAAGCAAATTGAGTTTGTGCAACAAGATTGAGGGTGGGAATGCTCAATCTGGGCTCGCCCTGGAATTGCACTCCAAGCATGGCCTCCAGGAATGGCCCCTGGTTAAACAGCCATAACAGACCACCAGCCTTTAGTTATTTAATACATAGTTTATTGAGCTGGGTTGACTAAATTGCCAGTCTGTCCCCCCTCACCAAGCCCCAGTACATCAATGGTGAAACTGCAGTTGTGCTGTGGTGGCCACCAGTATGGGAAGAACAGCCCTGGCTGGCCAGTGTCTGATCCATCAGGAGAGGGTGGGGGAACTGAAATCCCTCCCTGAGCAGTACCAGGCATAATATGCCACCGTGGGGCTGTTCTGGGCTATCAAGAAACGTCTTCACTGTGTCTTGTTCTCCTCATGGCAGGCAACAGAAGAGGTGAGTGAAGGACCCCATAAGAGCAGAGATGTCTGGGACGGACACACTAATGTTCTCTTTCCTGTCCAAGAGACCTGCCCAAGGGACCGCAGAGCATGGATCACCTGGGTCCAGCTGCCCCTTTCTGTCCATGTGCACAAGGGGATGGGGGCAGGCAAGTGGCATTTAGCTGGTGCCTTGGCTCAGACAGAAGGAAGGAGTTCAGCTACAAGATGGTGATCAGCATATAAACGCAGGATCACATAACAGTGTGGGACTAGGGTGGTGGACCTGTGTGGAGCTATGAAACCAAATGTATAAAAGCCAAGAACTGCTCACACCTTCGGAAGTGATGGATCACAGCTCAGGACCATGTTGCTGGGTCTGACACAACCAGAGATATGGAGACAGCTGCCACAGGAATGACTTGCAGGGCAGCCAAGAACTTCAGGTGCAAAAGACCCCAAGCCTTCTGCAGAGCAATGCTCTGGGAGCTGTGGCAGTAGAGCTGCCAGGGCTCAGAGCAGGAGTTGTGGAGCAGAGGTGCCCAACGGATATCCTGGGTGGAGGGGTAGCTGGGGCTAGCCAGTCCCCAGTGCCCACATCAAAGCGAAGAGCAGGTGGGAGCTGAGAGAAGGAACACCTTGCAGGAACAGCCCTGTGGCTCTGCTTGGCCCAAGCCTTGGGCTAGTGCTGTGGCTGATGTGCAAGCACTGACAGACAAGCTGTGGCTAAGCTTGGTGGCTCAGGTGACCAGGATGATGCATAGGCACTGCCCAGGCAGCCCCTGCCCCTGGTTGCTGGGGAGGGGACAGTTTTCCTTCCAGAGACAACCAGAGTACCTAGTCTCCAGTAGCTGCCCATGGCCTCTCAGGTGAGCTGTGATAGAGCTGCAGGTCCCAACCAGAACCTGATGAGCCCTGGCCTGTGCTTGAGGACTCAGTAATATGCGCCAAGGAGGGTTGAGACCTTGTGCAGGAGCTCCTTGTGGTTGGCATGCAGGGGAATCCTCTTGTCCAGCACCTGCCAGCGGATGCACAGCTCCGGATCGCAGCCCTGGAGGAACTGGAAGGGGACCAGAGACATCACGTATGCACTGCTGGTGAGGGGCTGTGCCAGCCATGCTCAACAGCAGCTCTGGTCCCCAGCCTCCTGCCCTTTCTTTTTGGGGCCCCATGGTCATCCCCTTGTTCTTCCTCCACTGCATGCAGCTGGAGAAGCCCACTCCTGATGAGGGCAAGATCTGGGTCTGGAGGTTTGGCTCCCCTGCCCCATGCCTGCTGAGAGCTGGGTCAGGGAGCTGCAGAGGCAAGGGGCCCATACCGAATTCAGCCGCTTCATCTCCACATCGTTCTGGCTGTCAAAGTGCACACTGACGGCGACCGTCTCGACCCAGGCGTTATCCGTGTTGCGGGGGTCGTCAAGGTACCCCTTGTGTATCTGTGCACAGTGAAGGAGTGCCACATTAGCAGAGCCCTCACCACCTCTCTCAGGGCACCAGGAGGCCCTGGGGGTGGTGGGACATTGCCCCACAGCTCCTCTGCCCCACTGGAGACCAGCGCCCTGTTCCCACTGCAGCTGGAGCCATGGAAAGCAATCGCAGCAAGCACAGACACCCATGTGTGCAGCCCACCCTGGGGTTCCTCGGCTGCCCCCCAGACTGCTGCGTGGTGCGAAGCCATTATGGCGTGTCTCTGCCTCCCCCAGCCATTCCTCCCCAGTGGGAGCAGTGGCCAGGAGGTGATGCAACCTGCCCCTGTACCCTGGGAACACCCTTGTGCCCCTGTGCCATTATGTCCACGTATCCCTGTACTGTGGTGATGCCCCCACGTGCCAGTACCACCATGACACCTGTGTGTCCCTGTACCGGGGTGATGCCCGCATGCCCTCATACCGCTGTAGCACCTGTGTGCCCCTGTACCGCTGGGACACCTGTGTGCCCCGCACCTCAGTGCCTTGTTTCAGCAAGTTCTGGAACTGGGGCCAGAACTCCCGGCGCAGGATCCACTTGAGCTTCAGCGGCAGTGTCTCACCCGGCTCCAATGACCCCTGCACCAAAGCAGATGTCAGCCGTGGGGCCTGCCATCAGCCCAGCCCAGCCACCCTTACTGCCACAAGCTTGGCCATCGGGCAGTCGCCACCGCTGCCGAAGATGCCACAAGCTCTGGTGGGGGCAGCAAGCAGCAGTGGTGCCTCCCTCCCTCCCTCTCCTGCCCAAGTCCTCAGCTGCGCCCAAGCAGTGTGTCTGAGTTTGCCTGATTCAACGTCTGGACCTCTCTGTCAAGGATGCTATGCCAATGGCTTACGTCACAAAGGATGTGTGAGAAATGAAGAGGAGGAGGAGGAGGAGGAGGAGGAGAGAGAAGCAGGAGACAGGGGGTCAGGGCGGGTGGGGGTATGTAACCTCACAACTGTGCCCCCAGCACTCTTGGCAGCGCAGCCCCACACTTGGACGCTCTGCGGGGGCGGGGGGGGCAGAGGTACCTCCTCAGACAAGGCTGTGACACCCATCTGTGTTTCTCCCTTTTCCGCAGGGCATCCAGCCATTGGGCTGGGCCAGCCCCGTCTCCTCGTACCTTTCCGCACCAGCTGGCTTCCACCAGATCTTACCCCGGGCAGAGCCCAGACATCTGACAGTGGGTACTGGGCTACTAGGACTTCCAGCATCTTCTTGAGGCTCTTCCTTATAATGGACCCATCCAAATTCCTCCGCCAGCTGTGAGAGAGGCTCCTGTTATGCTGCAGCTGGACTCAGCTCCCCCCTGCCCAGCAATGGTTGAATGGGCAGTGGTGGGTTTTGCCACATCCCAGTCTCTCTGCGGTGGCTTCGTGCTCCCTTTTCCATTCCACTTCCCCAGCCCCGTCCTGGAGCAAGGACACCTCTCTGTCCCCACGCACTCACCGAGTCACAACGGGGTGCAGGGCATGGTTGGGCCCAAAGCAGTGTAGCCTCCCACGGCCTCGCAGCCCTGTCCTGCCCATGGGGTTCCTGGCAGGGAAAGAGCAAGCGGGCTGGGACAGCACCAGGGTCCCTCTGCGCACCCCGTCAAGTTGATCAAAGCCCTATACTGCTTCCCCAAATTTCCCACCACTGCACTGCACCTCTTCTGGGGTGCTAGGTTTTGTTTTTGGAGGGAGGGGGAGCCCTGACGACAATGTGTGCCATTATCCCTGCCCCACCATTAGCCATAGGGAAGCGGGAAGGGGATGGATGCACCCAGGCCCCCCTGGATTCTCCGTCTCCCCAGTGCTTTCCCTACAGCTGGGCACCCCAGCTCCCACCAAGCCCATCTGCCCCCATGGTGGATGCACTCACAGTGGCAGCCCGTCCTGCACGGTGTAGAGGCCGTGGAAGCTCTGCCGGTCAATCAGCCCATCCATGGTGTTGTAGTTGATCTTCAGGAGAGACTCCAAGGAGCTGGGGGTGGGAGGCAGCCCGGCAGGGAGGGCTGGCTGTGCCACCCAGGGGAAGGGCCAGAGGAGTGGGGAGCCACAGGAGGACACTCACAGGCTGAATGGGTCCTGCACAGCCATGTCCTTGTGGTCGGCCGAGTAGGTGGGAGGGTCATAGAGTGGGAAGTCCACCTGCAGAGCACATGGCCGTGTCAGGCTCCCCGACTTGCGTTCCTGCTCTGGTGGCAGGCAAGGACTGGGACCACCGGGGCACACTTTCTGCCCCGGTCCCTTCCTCTGCCCAGCTCGTGGCACTATTCCCCAAGGCATCTAGGGGTCTGGGCCCTGCTTGGGGGCTGAGCTCAGGGTCTCAGCTGGAGGGTTGGTGCCTCTCATTCATGCCCCCATGTAAGCCAGTGCCAGATCCTGTCCCTGACCCTGAGCCAGCCCTTATTCAGGAAATGCAGAGGTGGGTATTTGTCCCCTCTGTCTCCCAACTGAGCAGCCCCAGGCATCCCTAGCACTGCAGATCCCGGTAGGAACAATGCCTCTTCACCTCTCCTTGTCCCTTGGAGGGCCTTGGAGCAGCTGCTCCAGGAAGCCACTTGTCCCAGGGCTGGGAAAAACAGGAGCTCCCAAGTGTGACACAGGTGTGATGATGGGTCTGTTCCTCTTCCCACCGCCGCTGCGATCTGCCCCATGACCCCCCCTCCCAGCCCTGCTGCCCAGGGTCACAGCTCCTACCTCCCAGGGCACCTTCTCATCTGGCACAGGGAAGCGAAGGGTGTGAGACCCTGGGTACAGGAGGTTTCGGGCAAGCACATGGTATGGGGGCTGGCTGTCTTCAGGCTTCCCCTCCAGGTCAACCTCCTTCATCTCTGAGGCTTTGCTGGAGCCTGTGAGGCAGACACAGAGAGCAAGGCCCCACAAAGCAGGGTGCTGAGTCCAGTCCTGCAGACTGTGGCTCTGCTGAGGGGGCTGGCTGGGTCTCTCCATGGGGATGCTGATGTCCTCTGGGGGCCTGGCCCCAGGCATTCCTTCCAGCAGGCCCCAGAGGAACGCCCCTGGGGATGCTGCAGTGGAAAGCCTCAGCCGTGGGCTCCAGGATTGGAGGGTGGGAAAGGCTGCAGGAAGGGCTGGATGGCCTCGCAGAGCCCCCAGACCTCCCTGGGCCAAAGGAGCCTCTGCCTCCGCCTTGCTGCTTAACAGAAGGGTGTGAGGGGCTGCTCAGCCCTGGTCTGCAGCCCCGTGGGTGCCAGCGCGGGGCTCCAGGTTTCCCCAGTGCTGCTGGGGTGGAGGCGGACTCTGCTTACCCAGGGGTGGCACATCCTCGCCTGAGCTGAAGCCATTGCCCTGCAGCGCCTGCATTATCCACCTCAGGGCCTGGGCACTCTGATACACCTGCGTGGGACAGGAGAGAGTCAGCCCTCCCAGACCCCAGCTGCCTCCCGGGCTCCCTTGCTCAGGTACTGCAGGATACAGCCCTGGCAGGAGGCACTGCTATCCTTGGCTCCTGGCTGCTCATCCCCCAGGGCAGCAGTGATCCTTGCTGTGCCTTGATGCTTGGCTTGGAAAACCACCTCCAGGGAAACATTTCTTCAAAGCAGGTGGAAAAGGAAGGGGAAACAGCTGCTGTGCTGTGGCTGTCTCAGAGAGGAGATGCCAGGACCTGGTCCAGCTCCCCTGGCACCCCACTGCTTATGCAGGGTGTGGAACAGCTTCACAGGGAGGGGGGTAGAGAATCCCCTGTCTCCAAAAGGTCTGGAGGGTCCTCTTGGGCCAAGGAGAAGAGCTGGGTCAGCTCCAGCTGCTTGGGTGATCAGTGGAGGCAGGGACTCATCCCACCACTTCCCACCTTCATCCTGTTCACTTTGGAGTCAAAAAGAATGTTTCTCATAAACCTTCTCCTCTAGGATGCTACTGTTTTGGTAAGGAAACTCAAACTGTTTGAAGGCGGATTGATTCAGAGGGGCTTTCTCTTGTGCTCTGGTTCTGTTGACTCAGCCCCTGAAAACCCCACCTTTCTTAGGTAGTTGCTCAGCTTTTGCCTCACCTGGTCTTCCAAAGAGACCAGTCTCTGCTCCACCAGCCCTGTCCTCTTCACCCGGTCCAAGTCCAGCAGCTCTGCCAGTACATCAACCCTGGAGGGACAGTGCAGAGAGGAACCCCCCTCAGCAGCCACCCCTGCACTAATCCCAACTCTTCCCTGCCCAGGACACCGGAGGACAGAAGGATGTCCCTGTCTCAAAAGTGCCGGTACCTCTGCGCAATGTCTCGGATTTTCTGCTCCGTGTTCTGCTTCTCCTGGCATTGCTGGTGCTGCAGGTAGTTCTCCTTCAGGTACATTTCCCAAGAGAGAAGGGAAGCTTCTTCATTCTTTTCCAGCTTCTCTTCTGACAGAAGAAGGGGACAGCAGTGCTGTCAGATCCCTGGGCATCCCGAAGCCCAGTACCGCAGCCCAGATGCCAAGCCTCATGCCTTGGTGCATGGTGCCATGCCCCGGGGAGGGAACAAAGGGCAGGAGGGGAGATGCTGGTCCTTACTGAGCTGTTTGTTGCGCATGGCCGGCCTGCGGAGCAAGCCTCGCTGGACCAGGATCTGCAGGTGATTGAGGAGGATGAAGGGTGGAGGTGCGGGAGGGCGGCCATGGTACTCCTCGATCAGGTCGTGCCGCTGGAACTTCCAGATCTGGTCTGTGTGCTCCTGGACCTGCTGGAAGGTGTAGCTGGGGCAGAGCCCAGGTGTCAGCCATAATGTGGGGATGAGGAGGCACATCGTGTCGGTATGGTGTCCCGGCTCCTACTCGTCTCCCTGATCAGCCCTGGCCTGCACCCACTACTTCCACCATATCTATAAACCCCTCAAAGTGCCCCTGTGCTCTGGTCAGCATATGCCCCAAGACCCTCCTTGTGCTTTCTCAGTGTGCAGTGCCCTGGCCATGGCCAAGCCCACAAGCAAAGCCAGCTCAATACACTGTCAGGACCATGGAGCCAGGTCAAACTCACTTGAACATGGCGATGAGGAGGTTGAGGAGGAGGATGTTGGTGAAGAGCAGGTACAGGCACAGTAAGATGACTGTCAGCCACTCTGGGAAGATGGGTTTCTTGCTGTCCTCATTTGTCTCTGGGCACTTGGGCTTGTAGGGGTCGGTCCCATTGGGGCTACACTGGTCAATATTGAAGTTGACCCCTGCAAGAGAGCACGGCATAACTCCACTGCAGCCAAACCTCACGGTGTCTCAGGAAGCACGTTGTGTTCTCTGAAAGCAGCCAGCATCAAGGGAGCTTAGCACCGTGCAGGGATGTGACCTCGATCTGCATCATCCCAGGTGCTCTGCTCACTGCCACCAGCTTTGTAGCTGTGGCACTGAGCTGGATTGACTCATGCTCCTGTGCCTTTGCTAGTGTGCTCTCTTGACCGCTTGAGCAGGCGTAGTCCCTGGGCTTGCATTGGTGGCCATGCTCCCAGTGTGCCAGAGCGGGGCTCCGTCCCCATGCCCTGTCATTGTTCCCTCCTGGCCTTAACACTGTGCTTGGAGAGGAGCCCTGCACAGGACTTCCATGGCCCAACATGGCAGGAGCTAGGCAGACTGCAGCATGAGCTTGGTACCCTTCAGCCTTGTTGCAGCCACCCTGCTTGTGCCAAGCACTGTCACAGGCCGGTGTCCCTTACCATCGATGTAGGAAGGAATCTGCCCGAAGATGGTCAGGTAGGAGTGGTAGACCACACCACGGAAAAGCCACTCCACACGTTCCTCATTGTGGATCAGGATGGCCTGCTTGGCAACCCCAAAGGACACCACCCACACTGCTAGGAGGAAGAGGAAGAAGAAGACATCCTTCATCTGCAAAGACAGGGGAAGCAAAATTGGCTCCTGGAGCAAACCCCACTCCAGGATAGGATAACACGGGTGGCACATCCATCCCATGCAGGCATCCAGCTGCTCTAGCTGATCGCCCTGGCAGAGTGAGGGGAGCTCTCACCATGCGCTTCACAATGATGATCTTGGGCCCCAGCGTTTTACTGACTGTGAAAATGTGCATCAGACGCAGGCAGAAAATGATAAAAGCCAGTGACAGTATGATGCGCCCGGGATATAAAGTTGATGGGATCAGCCTGGGCACAGACAAGAGGAAAGGAAACATCTCAGTGACACCACTGGGGAGGGGGGGGTTCTGATCTTGCAGCATTACATTTCTGCAATATCAGTGAGCTTCCCCAGAGTGCTGGGTGAGCAGCTGAAAGCAGAGGCAAATTGGCCAGAATGACTCACATGACCAGAAAAATCTTCATTGGCCTTTGGAAGAAGAAATTGCAATTAAAGAACCTGCATAACTCTCACACTGGTTTTGTAGCCTATAGCTGTGGCTTGAGCCTGCGCACTGGCAGGCAAGTGGCTCTGCAACTCACCTGCAAGTCAGCCCTGTGATAAAGACTAGGATGGCGCAGATATCCAACTTATTCCAGAAGTCCTTGAAGTACAGGGAAGCCATTTTCACAACCCCAAACCCATCTGGATCATACAACAGCTGTTGGGAAGAGAAGAGGGGTTGGTATTTCAGTGAAAGGCTTGTAAGAGACTCATGTGCCTTGCAGAGGGGATGGACTGCACAGACCTGCTGGCCATCACTGGACCCTCTTGCTTACCTGAAGTTACCCTGAGCCTATGGGGTTTTCTACAGGGGCATGGAAGGAGCATGGGGAGAGATACCTGAGACATGGGGCTCTTTATTCTGGTGAAGAAAGGCAGTGAGCTGTTGAAGCAAAAGCTGAAAAAAAGCAAATGTCAAGCAAAGCCTGGAAATGCTTCTGGGAATAAACACCCGAGGAAGAAGGTGGTTCCTCCACCTCCTGACATTTTCAGCATGTCTTTCTGCAAGTAACCCAGGGCTAAGCCAGACGCAGCCAAGGAGATTCTCCGGCCTCAGAGACAGGGGGATCTGGCAGCCCCTTGTCCTGGGACCTCTCTGAATGGATGGTGACACGAGAAGCAGCATGGGAATGTGAGCTACGCAGGACCTTCCAGGAGCACCTAGAGGGGTATCTTGCCCTCCTCTCGCCTCCTCCCAGCCTCTGCTCTGCCTGCCCCGTACCTGGCGGATCTCCTCGCACACCAGGGAGAAGAGCCAGAAGTAGATGAGGTACTCCCGCCAGGACGGCAATGGCTGGAAGTCAACCATCAGGACGTAGGCAAAGAGCAGGAGGAAGGTGAAGTAAGAGAGGATGTTCATGTGGAAGATGACGACAGGTGCTGTGAAGAAGGCTCGGAGGCGCGTCAGGCAGCCTGTGGGCTGCAGCCTCTTCTCCCTGTGGGCAACAAGGGTGGAAGCGGGGCTCAGCTGCCCAGAGATGCCATGGCAGCTTCTCCCAGCCAGCCTTGGTGTGCACATGCCCCAGCTGCAAGAAGTACCTGAAGGTAATGAGGCTGGTATAGAGAAGTGGGAGGAACAGCATGCATGCAATCACCCGCCAAAGCCCATTGTCCACACACATCTTCCCCCACCAGACTTTGGTTAGAAAGGCCTGTGAGGAGGGAGGAAGAGGAGCACTGGTTACAGAAGCACCCTCTGTCAGAGCGGGGCTGCAAGGCAGAGCACCACCGCTGCCAACAAGGAACCCTGGATCTGAGGCAGGGCACACTTGGGCACTTCCTCTCCAAGCACCGCTGCTGGGAACTCACCTGGACACCCCCATGGGACACAAAATTCATGTTCTTGGCCTCCAGTGCCAACTGCAGGCAGGTTGTCTTCCCCCAGGCCTCAGAGACACGGGTGAGGAGCTTCTGGGCTCTCTCCTCATCCTTGCGGTAGCAGTCTGTGAACACGCCTGGCCAGGCAAGGAACAGGAAGACAAGGCTGAGCTCTGGGGTCAGCCTGGTGCTCAGCAAGACGCCTGCAGAGCCACCCTTTGCAGCGGGATCTGGACATTGCATCACACAGTGGCACGCTCTGCACTCCCACCACCACCCAGGCACAGCCCTTGCAGCACCACGACCCCAACTGTGACGAGGGGAGCCCCGTTTGGCACCCCCCCACACCCCCATCACCCCCAGACACCTCCTGGGCAAAGCTAGCCAGCCCTGCAGGGCGTGAGAGCAGTTCTGGTTTGCTGGTCCCCTCCTGCTCACCGATTGCCTTGTGCTCGTACTGTTCGGCCAGGGCCAGCATGTCATCGGTGGTGTCGGTGTCCTCCTCCTCCTTGGCAAGCTCCTTCAGGATTTTGCTGCAGGCCAGCGCAGCTGCCATGCAGTCCTGGCTCTGGAGCAGAAGAGGCCAGGGAGAGCGTGGGGCTCTGCGCCCTACCCTGCCAGTCCTGGCAGTCCTGCCAAGCAATCCACAGCTCCCATGGGAGGGAAGGAGGGTGTCCCAAGCAGACCGCTGCTCAGGATGGGCAGCTGGCCGTGACAAGGGCTGAGCTGTGCTCCCCTCTGGATGCAGGGGCAGTAGGTAACCCACTGCCACAGGGAATCCAGGGACACCCCTGGTCTCGAGTGGGAAGCCTTGGGTGACGGGACGGTGTGACTCCATGGCTCTGCATTGCTCACCGTGCCACCAGCCACACTGCCTCTTGCCCCAGGGATGCTGTTTATGGGTGGAAGCCTTCTCCACCCCAGCTGCCATGCCCCTGTGTCCTGCCTGCGGTGTGCTGAGCCCTCTCTTGGCCTTTGCAAGGAAGAGCACACTTCTGGCCCAGCACATCACCTCTGCTGCAGCATACGTTTTGGCTGGGACGTTTGGGATCTGGCATCGTGGTGTGTGTCTGGGGATGAACATCCAGTGTCTGCAGGCTCACTAGCGGACTCCCATTTGGCTGGGGGTCAGGCTCGGGCACTGCCATGGGCCAGCTTGCCTGCTGTCCCAAATGACAGCAGGTGCAATCTTTCTTCTTGGGGCTGGGAGATTTGGCTCCATCTGAGCCTCTCAGCTGAGACCAACAGTTCTGAGCTGTGATACCTGGGACCAGATGATTTCTGCCAGCTCCTTGCGGTTCTGGACCACAGCCCAGATAAGCAGGTCACGGACTGGGTCCATGGTGAAGGTGACTCGGCTGGCAGAGCGCTTGTAGAGGGACCGGAGACTTGACCCCTGAACCTGCAAGGCATGTGATGGTCAGATCTGTTCCCCTGCCAAGAGGCTGCAGAAAGCAGAGAGCCGCTCAGCACAAAGCCACCACCAAACCCTTGGGTGCCTGCCCCCACCACGCATGGAAGGGCCTTTGCTGCAGACAGTGAGCAAGACTGGACTCATCCTGGAAATGCCACTTTTTCTAGGGCCAGGATCATGTGGGGGTGTGCCCATCCTGCCCAGTGCACCCACCCCACTGGGCTCTGCCCGCCAGAGGCACACAGCCACATGGTTCTGTGGGTGTAGGAGGGTGGGAGTTGCACCTGTATGTGGGGCAGATGATTTGGGCAGGCCTTTAAGGGAATTTAAGTGGGGTTCTTGAGCAGGCAAGAGGACAGAAACCAAGCTGCAACCTCCAGGATGTTTTTTTTAGCCAGCGTCCCCCTCCCTAATACAACCCTGCCACCACTTAACCTGGAGATGCATACATTGAGCTTGATGTGTGGGACGGGGATGGAGAGCCGGGGCCGGTCCGTGTGCTTGGGCTTGGGGTAGAGAGGCTGTGTGGAGCAGCCCAGGAGCTCCCGCAGCACCTGGGAGACGTGGTGCAGTTGGATTCTTGTCATTTTGGAGCCAGATGTGTGCTCTTTCTCCTCCAGCAGGACCTTCTGCAGCTTGCTGTGGAACAGGCAGGATGGTTCCATGTTGTTGTAGAGGTAAACCAGGGTGTCCCAGGTGACAAACTCCTTGAGACGCACTCCCTGCTCCAGGAACAGCTTCACAAACTCTGGCTTGTTGGAGATCAGGGCAGCTGCCATCACGGGGTGGAGATCTGTGGGCTGGCAGGCCAGAGGCAGAGGTGAGGGGCTCCACGGCCCCAGAGCAGGGCCCTATCATGCTCCTCACTCAGATGGGGGCAAGATTTTATCCCTGAGCACACAAGGAGTTTCTGGGTGCACAAGAGCAGCTGGGAGGTACTGGGACATCCCCCAGAGACGCACTTCTGGGTTGGTACACCCTCTCCTCTGGCAGTGAAGCCCTCTGCTCCCTTGGCTGCTGGGTGGAGGGATGGGGTAGGGCAGAGGGTAGACCCTCTTTCCCCAGCTCATGAGGATGCACCGTGCAAATGAACAGGACCTCACAGGCTTGTCCTCTGTGCACAGCTCTTCAGCTGAAGGATCATGGTTCTGCCAGCTGGATCTCAGCCATGGAGAGGCTGGCTGCTCCTGATGGTCACCCAGTTCAGCCTTTGTGGGGTTTTCCCTTCCAAGGCAACCTTTACATGTGCTCAGAAGTGAAAACACAGCCCATGGGTAGGGGGGGTACATGTTTGTCCTGGCAGGAAGGTACCTGCTGACCTTCTGCTACAGCTTGGTTTCAGCCTCAGCTTTTCATGCCAGCCGCATCAGTCCAGGGTTGCAGCACCTTGTAACAGCCCTGGTCTGCACTGGCTAATCTGAGAGCCTGCCTCATCCTCCCTTCCCAACAAATGTGTAGCTCTTGTTCAGGCTGTGCATTTTCACACCATCAAATATCTCCTCTTTGGGATCCTGGTTCCCACCAGCCCTTCCCAGTCCCATGAAAGGTATGTGAGCTGAGGGAATCCAAACTGTCGAATGAAATAGGAAAATCCCTTCCAAGTCCCACAGCCCCAGCAGAAAGAACAAAGAACCCTACTCAGCTTCAACTTCTCAACAGCTGGATCAGGCGTGGGATGGCAAAGCTGGCTTGTGCTGCTCCTGCCCAACTCTGTAGTAAAGTTTGAGCAGGGATACACCAGGCTGGGTGAGATGAGCTTAGAGACAAGTTGCCATTTGACAATGTGACATGAGTAGTGACCACAGGGCAGAGCTGGCAGGAGGTATTTTTGGCCTTAGGTTGGTGGATTATCTTTAAAAGACACTGGTTTTGAACAAAATACCAATCAATCTCCTTTGTAAAAAATTATAAGCCAAATAGGACCTTTACAAGCAATGAATTGCAGGGTGTGCTCACCTCTGCTTTGGGTGTTTGAGCGCATTTTTGAAAGACAGGACAGATTAAGAGCCCCTGGCAATGCGGTGGGAGTTCAGAGTCCAAGAGAAATGCCCTCAAAAACTCTCCCTAGGCACAGCCAAGGTGAACAGTGCCCTCAATATCCACAGTCCTCCGGTGGGACCTGTAAGCCTGACCAGGCAAGCAGCACAGGTACTCCCCTACCTTCCATTCGTGGTCATCTGTGAAGATCTCACTCCGAGCAATGTCCACCCTGTTCCAGGCCACAGCTAACTTCAGCTGGTGGTCCAAATTCTCACGACCAAAGTGGTCCTGGTTTCGGGATGCTGCACGCAAAGTGCATGTGTTAGAACAGAGGATCATTTACACGGCAAGAAGATACCACCCGGAATCCCCCATGGAGGCCTGGCCCTTTGGGAGAAACATGACTCCCTGATCAGCTCAGCATCACGAGGTTAGGGACCCCTTCGGTGACCACATAAGTCAAGCAGCTGCAGGAGGTGGCTTGTGACCCCCATCCCATTCATCTCGCCCCATCCTCCCAAGCAGGTCCCCACCCCTCACCTTTGAACAGGGCTTGGAGGATGGCCACATCCACATCCTGCTGGCCATATTTGCCCTCTCTGAAAATGGTCAGGAGCTGCCGGCTTCGCACTATGTCTTGGATCTACAAGGAGAGCCGTGGGCAAGCAATCAGCAGCTGCATCTCCTCTCTGCCGCTTCCCGTGCTCCCCTGTCCTGTGTGGGGTTCCCCCCAGGTTGCCTGCAGACCCACTGTGCTGTGTCTCCCAGGCCTGGCTAGGGCTGATCCTAAAAGGTACCTCTCTGCCCAAAGGGAGCAGGCAGTGGAAGAGCAGAGCTCGAGCCCTTGGGGTGCCCACCAGGACAATGCTGAGCAAGGCTGGGGGGAGATGGATGATCAGCAGAAGGTAAGTCTAAAACTTCATGCTGGGAGCCTTCCTGCTCATGGGCAAGGACCCCTGGGGACCCCTTCGATCTCCACAAGCTCAGCGAGAGGAGCCATCTGCCTGCAAGAGGCTCACCTTCTTGGTCCATTCCACCAGCTTGCCCTCAGTGAAAAGCTCATAGGTGTCACGGAAGAACATGCTCAGCTTCTTCTGGATCAAGGCAATGGTTATCTTGGGCACAGGCAGGCTCGCCACCTGTGCGATGACATCAGCCACACGCCCAGACCCTTCCACTATCACACAGGGAGTCCCGTTGGTGATGGCATTGTAGATGGTCTGCAACAGAGCAGGGAGGCTGGTCCTAATCCCACCCAGAGGCCAGCAGACCCTCTCTGAGCCTGAGACCCACACTGATGCTCCACAGCACTCCCATCTGGCTGCATTTCAGCCAGTGTGGCACCACGCTCACACCAACACTGGAGAGGAGCACTCCCAGCAAGGAGCTGCCCCCTCCCACCACCACACCCTCTCAGCTCTGTTGGGACTGGGCAGGAGCAGTTCCTTACGTCGAGTGTCCCAGGGCCTCCTTCCAGCACCACGCACACAATGGGGATCTTGATGGTGACGCCTGTGGGGAAGCAGAGCCCAGGGTCACTTCCCTGTGGGGCAGCCACTCACCACGCAGCTGAACGCGGTCCCCTCTGAGCGGTGGGGTGTGAAAGGCAAGGTAGGAGCACTGCCCCCTGATGTGCCAGGCTCCAGAAGAGAGGGGAGCCAATCTCCTGGCAGTCATGCTTCTGGAGTATGTGCGTGTGTGTGTGTGTGTGTGTTAGAACAGAAGATCATTTGCACAGCAAGATGATACCACCTGGAATCCCCATGGAGGCTTGGCCCTTTGGGAGAAATTACTCTCCCTGATCAGCTCAGCATCACAAGGTTTGGGGACCCCTCTGGTCACCCCATAAGTCAAGCAGCTGGCAGAGAAAGGCTCTTTGATTTGTGTCACTGGGGAACCAGGTTCCACATTTATCATGACAATCCTCTCAAACCCCTTGCCTGGATCCTCCAGGGAAGCCACAGCCTACCTTCTCACCAGCGGCCAGGATAGGCACCCCTTACCAATGGATGGCCCATCCCACCCTGTGCCCTCCACTGCCTCAGTCCTGGCTATGTGTTGCCATTACCTCCTTTCACCTTGGTCTGCTCCGAAATGAACTTCTCCAGTCTGGTCCTCAGGGGGATTTCCACCCCATACCTCCCGTGGGTCCCATTGTCCACCAGGATGAAATGAGAGTGGTTGCTGTCCAGGCATGACAGGCTGCCTTGGTTCTCCTCATCCAGCATGTACTCAGCTGGAAAGCCACCCTGTAAGGTGCAGGAGGAGAGACTCTGGGAAAAGCCTGGCAGGGCTGCAGAGGAGCATCAGATGCCCAAAGCAACCAGCATGTGGGACAGGAACAGGACAGCAAGTGGGGACAGTCTGGCCAAACAGCCCTCCCTGCCCCTCCTGCAGTCCTCATGCCAGCCTTGCCCCATGCTCCTCTGTCTCTGCTCTACCTGCCCTCACACCCACAAGGGTCCTCCCAGGAGAAGAGCAGCACCTACGCAAGACACTGCGTAGGGCAAAGGGGCTTCTCAGCAAACATCAGCCTGGGACCATCACTCCTTCTGGTGCGGCTGGGTTTTACCAGGGGTGCCAGCCTCAGGCACTTCTTGAAGCACTCATTCCCAACACAGTCCTTGTCAGGACTTCCCCAGCAGTCCAGGCATAGGCAAAGCAAACACATCTCCAACTCTTCCTGGCTCACCATGGGGCAGATGAGGCTCTCCCGGTTGTACACGGTCCCCCAGGTAGCTATGCCAATGGTGACAATCTCACCCTCCTTGTGGCTGCAGCTCAGGATGAAGTCTCGCACTGCCTCTCCCACCTGTTTCATCACACCAGCATGGGACCCCCCTGTGATGATCCAGGCCCCTGGGGGTCAGAGAGGGGCTTGGGAAGGGAGAGGCTCTGCTCACAGCAATCTCCTAGCATCCCCCTATATGGCTGCAGGAACACCTGGTCCTCAGAGATGCTCCATCCCCCAGAAGATGTCTTCCCCACCCACTACATCAAGCCCTAGAAGCACAGGAGATGCCTTCTTCAGCACAGTGTTGCATCTCTCAGTACAGCTCCCAGTGAGCCTGTTTGCAGTGACTGAGCAAGAACAGTCCATCCCTGGTGGTGGTAGTCCAGACAGGGGTCTACAGGCCTCCTGGGCCAGCTCTGCATCTCCACAGCAGCCCAACTCGCTGAACCTGGCATGGCCAGACAACAGGCTCCTCTACTGCTGCAATCACAGGGAGAGCCTCTGCATCTCTTACCAGTGGTCTGGGCCACTTTGACTAGCCCTTGCCGGAAGATGTTCTTCAGCCTTGGCTTCATGATGAAGTTTTTGGCTCCCCCGGTGACTGAGATGAGAAGGTTGGGTGCATCGAGGCCCCAGTGCTGTGTCATGAGGTGGTAGATAACCCGTGGAGGGGTATCTGAGGAGACACGTACATACTGCAAAAAAGGGAGCGTTTTGGGTAAAAACAACAGGGTCAGGGAAACAGGGCACCTCCACCACAATTCCTCCTGTCCCAGCAAAGAACCAGGGGCTTCCCATGCCATTTCCCAGCAGAGTCTTGCTGCCGCTGCCCCAGGTCTTTGTGCATGACCCTGTTCTCATTCGCTTCCCTGGGACTGAAGGGAAGCGAACCTAAGGACGAGGACAGGGAACAGCCACTCCTTGAAGCATGGGTCTCACAGCATGAAGATCAGTCTCGCGGTTTCAGAAACGAACTAGGTACAGGGCTGGGAGAGAGGAGGGATCCTGTCCCACACCCCTTCCTCTGTCTGGCTCATTGATGCCTTTGGGGCATTTCCATGCTTTCCTAGCCTCCTCTCATTCAGGAGGGAAATATTCACATTTCATCTGCCATGGCAAGACCTGAACACTGGCTCCCGTGCACCACAGATGGGAAAAACAGATCACCTTTCCCATCTTCTGTCCCAGGCCCGTGAAGTGGATATCACCGAAGGCATCTGTTGGCATTTCCTGGATGTGCCTGCTGGGGTCCCATTCCTTCCCCAGGAAGATGGGAGGTTTGGCAGCATCTTCCAGGTGCTGTTCCCTGAGATAGCCACACTCGCACACAATCCTCCTGAAACGCAGACCACCAACTTTGCAGGAAACAATCTAATCCCAAAAGGCAAAGCCCAGCTGGCCCACCTGCCTTAGCCCAGGCAGGAGGTGTTGGCGTTCTCATGAAGAACACCACAGGCACTGGCATCTCCTACACAGTTCGTCCTCCATCTCAGAGCTTATGCAGAAATAAAAGCATTGTTTGGGGGAAAATTTAGCAAAAAATTGGCATTTCTGCCTGTAGAGGTTTAGGACAGAAATATTAAGGTTGCTCTGGATGAAGTATGGATGGAAATGACTGCATGTGAAAGCATCCAGGTTCCCCACTGGGACACGGGATATCAGCCATGTGGTGACACACAGCAGTGTGAAGAACCAGTCAAAAAGGAATTTGTGAATCCTCTTTAACAACAGCTCCCTTGATAGAAAGGTGGCATTTTCTGGTGCTGTAGCTTTGTCACCAAACACCCCTTCTGCTTTCCTGGCAGAGGAAGGGAACGAGGGACTGTCTGACTTACCCAGAATCTGATGTCTGAGAGCTTTCAACAAAGTAGGTGCACTCTTTCTTCCGTATGTTTTCAGGAATCCACGAGATGAGATTCTCCTGAGGGAGCAGGAAAAGCAGCAAGGGGTCAGGGTTTCTGCAAAAGGACCAGAAGTTATGCCAGGTGCCAGACACCCTGGTGCTTGGAGCGTATCCAGCTACTTCTTTTGATGTGAAGGAAGAAAGTGCCATCGCTATCTGCAAGGAAAAAGCCAGTTCTACTTCAAGGAGAGGAGATATGAGACATGTACCTCAGATATTTGAGGTTTTTCTGTCTGTCCCTAAAACTAAAGTGATCTGTTATTAACGGTCTGGTTAACGAGTCACCAGATAACTCATTAACGCTCTTCCATCACGAGTGGACAACCTCCCCCTCTTCCAGCACCTCGTGAACTTACCTTTTCATTGCTGCCAGTGGGGAAATGTGCCTTCCGCCTGCTCTTTGAGACACTGCTACTGCTCTGTTGGAGGTTGGGGACCACCTCAAAGTCACTCATCTTCCTGGGGTACATGGTGGGGTCGTCGCCTCTCTCGGGGCACACCTTGTTCAGTTCGGAGGGAAGCACCTTGGTGTGCCGGCCACGCATGGCCATGGCTGCTGTGTCTTGCTTTGCTCAGCCTCCTCTCTCCTGTTCCTAGGCTGGGAGATCCTGACCATCTCCATCCTGAGTGCAGCAGAAAAGGATACCCGTGGACTTAAAGCACTGGGGCATCCTGTCCATCATTCCCTGGGTGGAGAGACATCCACGGGAAGCCTGCCAGACCTGCACCATGGTCCTGACAAAGGGGTCATGTGGGTGGTGAACCAGCCTCAGCACGCACTGTGCTGCCCCAGGCAGCCTGTCAGCCTCCGAAAATTGACCCTGCTGCGCTCTGTCCGCCAGCAGAGCTGCTGGCCTGCCTGCTCCACTGCCTGGCCGTCCACCAGCCTGCAGCTCTCCTCGCTTGCTCTCCACTGCAGACAGCTGGGATATTTCTGGCAGCAGGGAGAGCAGAAACCAGGTGTCTTGTGCAAGCAGCCCAAGCATTGCCCAGCCTGGAAAATCTGTATCAACAAACTGGCTGCAGAGACAGGGCAATCCTCTGCGGGGGGGGGGTGGTGGGGGGGGGGTGTCTCATGCCACCTGCAAAGGTCCCCTGAGAGACCAGAGCTAAACCCGAGGTGCACACATGCTGCATAGTGAGGGCTGCAAAACTCCTGAGCACTCCCAAATGCTCACAGCCCCCATTGCTGAGCTCCTGAACTGCTGAGACTGGAGAGCTCCTGGAGCAAGGATGGAAACGCTCCTGGGTGTCTCTGGAGCCCAAAGGGGAATGGTGTCCTCTCAGGGGAGCTGTGATTAGGTAACGGAGGAAGCACAGCACTCAGGTAAGGCACTGGTGAAGCTGTGGTGTCAGCAGGCCTGTGTTTAAGGAGGATTTTGGCTGCCTTTCTGAAAGCCAGACTCTGCATCAAACCCTTAGGGGCGACAACGAGTGGCAGAGCAAAATCATGGCTACCACTTTATTTCCTTCGCATCTCTTTCCCCCAGGCTCAGCACTGCTGCAAGCAGGAAGCAGCAAGGAAAAGCCTTTTTGTCGGTCTCACCATAGAATCATTTATGTTGCAAAAGACCTTTAAGATCGTCCCTCCCAGGTTCCCTCCGGGAAGTACACAGCCCCACCGACCTGACCTTAGGAGCCAGATTTTTGACAGGAGGGCTTTCTGCATCAGAACAACCTACAGCAGATCTAATTGCTCCAGAAAGAGCTGTCTAAATAAGGTCAAACACACTCTTAATTCCTGTTCCTGGCCCCCCAGGGTGGGCCGGCTGGTGGAGCTTTGGGGCATGAGACTCTCACACTGGGCTGTCCATAGGCACCCCTAGGGTCAACAAACAGAATACCTGTCCTCAAGGGTGCTGGTGCCAAGGACAGAGCCTCTCCAGCAGCACAAACTGCCTGCCCCCCCCCCCGCTTGGCAAGCACTGTGGGAGGGGGGCTGCACCCCTGAGGGCCCTACCTAGCAGCCTGCCCCAGTGCAGGCAGCACAGGGCCCCTCACCCCGTGGGTCAGGCCACCTCTTGGCTGCACAGGGTGGTCACCGCACCCATCGGGACAGGGGTGCAAAGCCCTGACCGCAGGCACTGAACACTGCTTGTAAACCATGCCCACCCACCCTGCCCCTCCACCAGCACGACCATTAGTGAGGCTGCCTGTACCTTTCCTGCAGCATCCTCCGGCTGCATCACCAGCTCCTCTGCTCCATGCCTGTCATCACGGGGATTCAGCCCTGTGTCCCTCTCCTCCAGCGGATTGTTTTGTCAATGGAGACATGGATGATGAGTGGAGAACAGGGCAGAGCTGCCTGCGAGCTGCCTGCAGAGAGGAGGAGATGGCAGGGTGGCTGGCAGTCTCCCAGCAAATCAGGCTGCGGAAGCAGTCCCTGCTGAGAAGCTGCAGTGCCCAAGCAAGCCCAGAGTTTGCTCGAGTGGCTGAGTCATGCTCCCTGTTGCCTGCAGCAGCGATTTCCACCCGCAGCCTCCAAGCACACAGCCTCCCGCTTGCTGTCATCTCCCCCATGGGACGAGACACTCACGGCTGAGCCCTTCTTGGCAGATGTCACGAGCAGGGGCTGCTTGGGGGACGGTGGGACCCTAGCACACGGATGCTGCAGGAAAGGAGTGGCAGCCCGGCGGCTCTGATGGAGAGGCTTTGGTGCATCACAGGCTTGGCAAGCGTTATGAAAATTCCCTTCCCTAACTATTATATTAATCCGTCTTATAGCATGGAAATGTATTAACTTTATTTTTTCATATATATATATATATATATACACACACATATATATTAGTTATACACTGTGATGTGATGAGGTAGTGGAATTTTACTGAAGACTTGGGTATTGTTCGTTCTTAAGTAAAACAAATGAAAGGACAGCCCAGCCTGAAAAGAAGGACTTTGCTTTGTGGTAGCTTAGAGCGGTCCATGAAGGATAAAGGATACCCTGGGACAACCACAACAATGCCAGTAACCCAGCCCCTCTGACACATCTTTGAGACCCTCCCAGCATCGTCTGGTGTCACAGATCAGTAGCTCAAGCAAGACTGACTCCAGGAACGCCTGGATCAATAGACAAGTAGCAAGACTGCTGCAGAAATAGAGTGGCTTTGCAAAGTTTTACTGTGATTAGCAATTGGTAGCATGGGTGCTAGTGATTAGCCTGATCATGTTGCATCTGAATGCTTGAAGGGTGTAAGAACCCTATGTAAAACCACATTTGGGGTACTCCAGTTTGGCTGGGACACCTCATGCACATGAATAAGCATTTACCCTTGTAATTCCATGCTTTGCATCCCAGCCTCTTGCCTCGGTGGGCATGGGCCAGGTGCAAATTTTCGTAACACAAGCCCTGAGCGAGGAGCCTCACTGTCACACCAGAGGCAGCAAATGCCTTTTGGCTGGTGCTTCCCACCACCCTGTTTCAGATGCTTTCCTCCTCCTGTTATGCTCCATGTCCTAAACGAACTGGCTTTGCAGCCACTTAACTTGCATTGGCCACAAAATTCGCTTAACAAAGCTAGCATTCATCTTCCTCAGGAAATGTGCTAAGCAGCGAAGCCAGGCCAGGAAGGCAGCCAAGGCAGTGGATGCTGCAGCAGCGAGAAGTTTGGCTGGCTGTGGCTCAGCAGCAGGTACGCCAGGCAGCCTGGGTGACTGCGCCTCAGGGTGAGCCGAGGGTCCTGCGGCACCGGGCCCCGGCCATCCCCAATGGCTCTTACTGGAGAAGACTGTAAAAGATCATGGGGCAATGCTGGGAGACGGCTGGGAAGAGAGATGTTGCAGGTTCTCAAAAACAGGCATATCCTTGAGGTCTGGGGCTGAAGCCCTGTGCCCCCCTTCATGTTGCGATAGGCTCAGGTGCTGCGGCAATGCACGAAGCAAACAACTATAGGGTCCAGAGGAAAATATGATGGTGCGATCATGTCCTTTAACTTGCTTTCCAGCCAAAGCATGCAAGTTAGCTTGGGCCATCTATGCAATGAGTTCTTCTGGTTTCCTTGAACAAGAGCAAACAGCTGAGACATTTTGCTGGGAGAACAGATGCCACTAATAACGCAGTAAATAAAATCCATGTGCAATGCTTTACAGTTCAGTTGTAATTAACTCTACACTGCCAAAAGAACTAAAGCCAGAACTGCACATTAATTACACATTAATGTGAACATTCATCCGCTCTCAGCTCGATAGCTCTCTGGAGACCGTGGCTTTTATTTCACTTTTGCATATGCCAAAACCACCGCGTCCCAGTGGGACCCGCGTGGAGCCAGCATGCTGGGGCGGTTCCTGCTGCTCTTCCTAAAAGCCCAGCTAAAACTCAGCAAGGCTGAAAGCAAATCCTGGCAAGTTAACATTGATTTGCGATAGTGGGAGGATCAAGGTAAGAGCATGAAGGACTGCCTGCTCTCTGGGGACTGTGCCCACGTCCCACGCCCCAGGTCAAATTCAGCCAGACTGATGTTTGTGAACCACAATGCTTTTTGCTGCTACCAAAGAGCAGCAAGCCTCCTGCAGTGCTGCGGAGCATCCTATGGGATCAGCCCCTTGCTCCAGGTCTCTTGCAATGGTTACCCTGGCTCTGTAGGAGCCCCCCTCTCCTGCCAGGTCTCAGCCTACCCAAAAGTTATTGAGGTGCTGCCCTGGCAAGGAACCTTGCTGCAGAGCACAGAGGACACATCCATCCTCGGCTGGGAAGGTGTTAAAATGACCTAGCGAGGGAAGACACATGCCCTGGGCTGCCAGGGGAAGGGAGTCCCTCCTGCATCTTCCCAGCATGGCCCAAAAGCATCATCTGGGCAAGGAGTTCCTGGGAAAGATGCCTCTTCCAAAGGCCTTTCCTGAAGAGATATCTCTTGCCCTAGGGAGAACGAGGCCAGCACCAGCTGGGAGAAAGGGAGAATCTGTGGTGGAGCCACTGTGGCCACCCGCCATTCCCTGGGCATGGCCAGGGGTTACTCCCCACAATGACAAGCAAAGCGGGCGGTGGAAGAAACCAGGCGTGGCCCCTCTCAGCATTCCCAGTGTCTTTATTTCAGAGGTCCCCCGCGGGGCCTGGCCGCCCCCTCAGAAGCAGAGCCAGGGGGAGGCGGTGCGCGTGGTCCCCGGAGCCCGGCGCTTCCTCCTGGACCCTCCGCAGCCACGACGGATCTTCGCTGGTCTCCGGCGAAGGGGAGCGGAGCCGGCGGCGCCCATTGTTGTCCCACTGCCCGGACAGTCTCCGGACACGCTGGCGGGGCACGGAGGGGCTGCGCTCCCCATGCCCAGCGGAGAGTCTCCGGCGCCGGGGACCTCCGGGAGCCCGCTGCTGCTGCTGCCGCCCCTGCCGCGGCCCCGCGAAGGGATGGAAGCGGCTGCGGCGATGGTGGGCCACCACAGCACCGTCA